>JACTOM010000934.1:8221847-8564356 GCA_015832385.1 Elymnias hypermnestra
AGAGAGAGAGAGAGAGAGAGAGAACACTTTTATTGTACACCACAAGAAAAATACATAGAGAAAACACGAAAATACAAAACAAGTAGTACAATAAGGCGGCCTTATCGCTATATAGCGATTTCTTCCAGGCAACCTTTGGGTTATAGGAGTTTCAGAAAAATAAAAATGGGTTGATTGTGGTGACAGTTATAACAGTATTAGTTTGTATAATAAACATAAATATATACACATATAAATAAATATATAAATAAATAAATATATTCATGTACAAGAATTTATATAATATATATATATTCTACAGAAAACTAACATTAACAACTCATTTAAGAGTATCTGTATATGTTTCTACAATAAACTCGCACAAGATGTTCTAGAGATGACACTTAATAAATTCAAAGTCTTTGTTAAAAGAAAGTTGATTGCAAAATTATACTATAAGTGGCAAGATAACTTAAGACGATAGAAACGCGTGGGAGTAAATAAATTGCTCTAATTTATACTTAAATATGATAAACCTATATGAAATTTTAATGATGATGGTAAGAAAATACCCGATTGAGTTGTTGTGAGCTCTTCTGAGGACAGGGCGCGAAGGAACCCTCGTAACTTTAGATTTTAAGTCGTTCTTTAATACCATCATCAGTCGTATATTAGAATTAGTGTGTGGAAAAAAATATATTTGACGATTCAAAAGTGCTGTAATAGGCCTACTTGGACAAGATTTTTTGACTTTGAGTGAGAAGCCCTTTGCCCAGTTGTGGGACATTGATAACATACCTTTTGCCTTGAATGCCTTGATCTCTGTAAAGCACACTCATCCAAATAGCTGATGTGTATTTCATCATCGGGCATTATTGTTTTGATGGCCTTCAACTGTATCCTGTGGTTGCCATAAGGAAATGACGACTCAGCGTTGGGTGAACAGCTGTGGTTGCAGGAACTTTGTAACATGAATAACCCTGAACCTTCGGTGTTGAGGAACTGGCCAGATTCTGAAATACAACTTTTTTATTACTTGACAGTGTATTGGAATAATTTTTCGAGGTCATCATATTGCGCTAGAAGAATAGAATTCCCCAACGATGCAAAACCGTTTTGACTTTTCCTTTTATAGCTGGCGAACTAGGTTTCGAATTTTATTTCTGATCATACTTCTGTTTGAATACAATTCCTTCCGTTCCACAAATGGTACAAAAAGTGTGGAAAGTGTTTAAAGTGTTGAGCAATTATTTGTGATAGTGTTTTGATGTTTGAATAAAATTAAGAGAAAAAAATATCAATTCTCACAGTACCGTCGCAATATATATTGAATAACATTTTATATATCCGTGACGGGTTGGGCATGCGCATTTTTAATAAGATACCCGTAACACTTCTAAGTCTGCCTCCACATAGATTTAAGAAATATGTTAAAAATTCTAAAACGTCCTATTACAAAGAGCTCATTATAATATTGAAGATTATTTAAATGACAAAGATGTTTGGACTTGATTCCAGTGGCACGCGAAAGTTAAACACATTGTAACATACAAAAACTATGTTTAAAGGAGTAACCGTTGAGTTTCTTGCCAGTTTCTGCTCAGAGGAGTCAACTTTCCGAACCGGTGGTAGATTTTCTACCAACGGAAAGTCTATTGACGATTCAAAAAAGCTTTTTGAACCTACTTCAATAAAGATTTTGATTTTGATTTCGGTTTTGATATTGAATACTACTAGACACCAATGGTATAAAAAAGTTTGAAAAGAGTTTAAATTGTTGAGAAATTATTATTAACAGTTTTGTATTAGTAATTGATGAAAAGTGATTATACACATGTCAGCATTTGTGTGTTCCTACATCTGATGTTATTGGAGTAATGAGTGATGATATCGAAGATGGTAGCATACTGATCTGGTGAAACAATTTATATCTACTGTTTTACAGTTTCCAGAAACATTTCAAAGCATTTTTTTATAAACATCAATTTCATAAAGTGCAGCTAGCAAAAAGGAAAAATTGCTATTTCAAATATTTATTACAAGAAAATAAATAAATGGATGTACCTTCTTCAACATATTGATAGAGTTTGTCTATGAACATGTCTAATTGTTGTCTCTCATCATCAGACATTGTCAAGTGTGACACTGAATTCACCCATAGAGCAAGAGGACTGGTACCAATTCCCTGTCCATTTGTTCCCACTAAAGCCATTAATGAACAAAATCCATCTGGTGACAGGAACTGTAATAATAAAAGCCTTTGAATGAACAACAATTTTGCTTTTATTTAAATCTACAATTCAACATCCCCTCACATATGAAGAGTCAAGTATAAAATCCTATATATTTAAGGCTGTGCTTCAAAGATAAATAGTTTGTACTAATGATTTGTTTCATCATGCATCATTTTGTAATAGCTATATGTTTTTTAAATCATGTTGTAATAGCTATGTTTTTTTCTGATCTATGTTATTAAATGGTGAGATAAACTTTTGAAATTTTGAGATTGAAACTACAAAAACATCAAAATGACAGCCCCTGCATATAAAAGGTCAACATGCACTTTAACATTTCATGATGACTTTTGATTATCACATTCATATACCTATTACAACAAGATCATTAAAAAACATATAATTAGTAAAAAAAGGTTACAAGATCTTAAAAAATTATTATGATTCCAAAAATAAATTTATGAATTAAATATATTACCTCTTGTATATAATCACCACTGACTACATTGGCGGTCATCTCCCTCAATGTGTTAATTTGACTTCTAAACTCATCTCCCAACAACTTATGAACCAATTCTGCATCTTCATTAACTGTTCTATGACAAAATTGTTTGATTGTTGATGCAGCCATCTCTGGATCTGAATGCTGCTGGATGTAGGCCAATATTCTTACTAAAAGCATTATGTTCGCTGTTTCTGGTGGATAGTGGATTTGTCTGTATAATAAAATGAAATATTATATTATACCACATTTGTTGACGAATGATTCTTTTTAAATAATGATGTCCATAAACTTCAAATCCACCAAATAATCTAATGTGCTTAATTTTTGTGCTTTTAGGTAAAGAAAAATATTGTGAGGGAACCTGCAAATACAGCAAGCAAATGTGGAGCAGCATGGTTGGTCTATGCTCTGGAACCCTCTCTCCTATGAGGCCTGTGCCCACTGGGATGTGTATATAGGCTGTAACTTACCTCTTTTCTAATAATGTGTGCTATAACTAAGTCATTAATTTATAACCAAAATGCAGTGTGTATGTGTACAAATTGTAAAAGAATATATATGTGAATTGCAATTGCAAAAGAATATATAATGTGTCACCTTCACAAGGGATATAAGAACTGGCAAATGAAACAAATTAGCAGTTCAATTCACTTCACTTATATAGAAAATAAGAACTCTTCTTAACATGGTGATACAGTAAGAGCTGTAAATAGCTTGACTCAAAATACATGCAGGATATAAGAAAACACTAAACATGATTTTTAAAATACTTACATTTTAGTGAAAAGAATCACATGTCAATGCATAAGAGAAATTTTATCACAACTTGTTTAAATATATTTTAAAATATTATAACTAGATAATATTATAATTAGATATATTATAACTCCTGTCATTTAATAACTTGACTGATCACACCATTTTTTAAAATTTCAATTTAAGAATCAATTTTAAGCTAATGAGTTCAAGTTATTGGAGTGAGGCAGCTCAAGATCATTAAATTAAACCTTTCTCCAGCAGTGGACTTTCATTGGTTGAAGCAACAAGAAATACAAATATAGCATGTTTGTTATATGTGCTTTAATTTTATTATTATTATTTATAATAGGCTATGCAGCTTTCGCTGATGCACCTTTATCAATTTTAGTGTATTCAATTGTGCTTTTTGTCATTTCTGTGCTTGTCCAGTCTATTCTTGAACTCATTTAGCGATCTCACAGTCACCACACTCTCAGGCAATTTGTTCCACTGGTGTACAACTCTATTACTGAGAAAGTGCATAAATGGGTTTGATGATGCTTGCTTATACCTGAGTTTAAAATTGTGACCTCTTAGGTTGGGGTTACACTTTTTATAAATACTTCATCAAACCCTCTGACATGTGGTAAAAACCGTTCATGATTTTGTAAGCTTCTATGAGATCTTATAATTTAAACTTATTTTATGTTTATAAAAGACTTATAATTTTTTAGTCTATTCCCTGAGACCACATCTTCATACTCACATTAAAATACAATAAATTGTTACATTTCATGCAAACAAACAATCTACAAGATAAGCCATAGTTGGTGTCCTAAGCATGTAAACTACAAGTTGTGCTTTAGTTAGCAGTCAATATATTAATATGAAATGGTGTTATAATCCCAAAATTATTTACTTACTTCCAACTTTCCAATAGCACATTAATTGGATGTTGCACCTCATTTTGAATATAACACAAGATCCTGTGGTATGTTGAATAGGAAGTCTCTTTACAGTCTTCGGAACAATAAAGTATACCACACTGATTACAGCTTGTGATATTTAGTAGATCTGTTTCAAAGCAATTTGAGTGTGGCAGCACTATATCTGGTTTTGCTGATAAACGTCTTACATTTTGTTCAGGGGTTTCTAGAGGCCTGCAACACCATAAAACATAGATTAACAAAAATCAATTATTAGAATAAACAATAATTTAATTTAAGAATATATGTAAGATATTTTAAATACATAAAGTAAGTTAAGTATCAGCCTATTAGCACTCCATTGTTAAACACAAGAGGACTCGCTCATCAGGAGACGGTTTTTGGAGGGTACACTCAATATGTTGTTCAATATGCATATTATAATGTCCAAGATTATGTAAGCGACAAAGATGTTTGGACTTCATCCCAGATGCACATGAAAGCTAAAGACATTGTAGCATACAAAAACTATGTTTAAATGAATAACTGTTGAGTTTCCTGTCGATTTGTTCTCAGCGGAATCAACTTTCCGAACAGGTGGTAGATTTTCTACCTATGGAAAGTCTATTGACAATTCAAAAAAGCTTTTTGAACCTACTTCAATAAAGATTTTGATTTTGATTTTGGTTTTGATTTTGAATACTACTAGACATCAATGGTATAAAAAAGTTTGAAAAGAGTTTAAATTGTTGAGAAATTATTATTAACAGTTTCGTGATTAGATTAGTACTGACTACTGACGTTACAAAAGTGCTTTTTTAATCCTACTTATAAAAAATATTTTAATTTTATAGATATGCAAGATAAATTTACTCTAGATTTGTCACTGAGATGTCCTGGCTTCCTCCTTATCAGTGCATTCACCAAAAAGTAATCCAATGACAAACTTTAAACATTTTAACACGTTAAACAGAGTGGTTCAAATATTTAAAATGTTAGGGCCTTTTAAATATAACAATTTCTATAAGTTAAAATATATTAATTTAATATTCTTTAAAGTAGTATTATATAACATCAGTAAAAAAAATACAATATTAAATATGAACAAATTCCCAGAGAGTAATGCCTCAACGAACCTCTGGCTCCCCACTCATGGTTGATGGCAGTCCCACTGGGTTTAGTGGGTATAGTGAGTTTGCACCCTCGCAGAGTCCCACTACCAACCTGTAGTTGGGGTGCGTAAATGCATTTCTCAGTGACAAAAAAAATACATAGGAACAAATCGGTGATATGAAATAATGGTCTATCTACTAAACCACAAAAGGCAAATTATTTTTACAAGGTCAGAAAGCTGCAAACCTCTTTTTAAAAAAATTGGGCATATTTCCACTACCATACATGGAAATAAGAAACCTCTGTATATTTGTAAAAACAGAATACAAAATATTTAAGAAAAAAATTATTTTAATAGTAAAGTATAGCATAAGTACATACCAAAAAGGCAAACTTCATGGGGGACAAATAAATTATCACTGGTATTCTCAAAATTAGATGAAATTGTATAAAAAAGAGATTAAGCACTGGCTACTACTGGCTAGCAAGAACTTTTTATGAAGAAGAATTTTATTGTCTTTTATTTTAACTATTTCATCTTTGTTTTCTTTACTACAAAACTATTATATTTTATTTCCTCTTTAATTTTTTTTATTGGTTTACAATTTAACAATTTTGGTTATATCATTAACTATAAAACAAATTGATGACATGACATTATAATTAGAGTTTCATATTTTTGCACACCACTTGGAGGATGAACGGTTTTAGCGTAGCAAAAATTGTACCAATATGCATTTGAAATGTTTCTGACCTCATTGGTTAAGTGGTTAGCATATTAGCCCACAGATATTATGGCTTGGGTTTGAGTCCAGACAAGAGAGACAAATTCAAAAATCAATATTAAGTTTTCTAGTAACATTTTACCAATATCGGCCCAAAGTGGGAACATCGCAGAGTATTTCACCCTCGTGCCTTGGTGAGCATGTTTAGCTGTCAGTCACACATCAGACTATGAGAGTGAAGTAATTGAGAGTGCTATGGCTTCCAAACTACAGTGCAGCAGTGTGGTAGGTCTATGCTCTAGAAACTCTCTCTCCTATGAGTGAGGAGGCCTGTGCCCAGCAAGTAGGAAGTGAATGGGTTGCTACTTTTTTGTTTTCAATGATTTAAACAAAAGGCGTTCATTTTAGACTGTATTTTCGCTTACTGTGAGGGGGGTGAAAATTAAACGATATCATACCTCATACAATGGTCACATGCTAAATATCTATATGCTGCGTTCCATGCAAATTGGCAGGATACTAAAGGGTCCTCCTCCAATATAACATCGCCTTCATTGAACTGTTTTGTCGCGAATAATCCCTTTCCCTATAAAAACATTCCAATACAAATATGCCGCAATGCGTTCAACCTTTACAAGAAAAAATGTGTTAATTTAATAACCTTTTTACTGTTGGAAATTCTTATTTCAAACCCTTCCATTGTCTGCACTTAATAGTTTTACTATTATGATTGTAAATTAATCCTATATTGATATATGTTAAAGTCAGAATAGGCCGTAAAATATGTTGAATTGAGGTTTATACATCGGCTGAAGTGTAAAATAATATAATTTACGTTGAGGTTGTCATTAGTGACAAGAACTGTCAAGAACTTTAATTTTTTATATTTATTTAGGCGAAGATTTTAAGGATGGAGTCTCAAGTTTTTTTTTAAATTTCTAAACAATTTCAAACTGCGTTTAGAATTTATTTTAAATTGTAGTATTAACAATAACTGAAAATTGTAACAGTAGCCGGCTGTTAATATTGCTATATAACCTTGCTCACAACGACCTAAATATAAAAAACAAATGTAGCAGCTGTTATAATAAGGAAAATCTATAGTTACTACGCTTATTTTCGATTGTTTTTTTCTGTATAGCACATTTTTTATGTGATATGTATTCTTTTTTATTATTGTTTAGAGGGCCTAAAATTAATTTTCATACTAAGAACACAAAAAGTTTAAATAAAATAAAGAAAAGGGAATAATGAAACGTAAATAATATAAATGTTACAAATATATTTCAGAAAAGCATGTATGCCTAACAATAATATCACATCCTACATTTATACCTGTATTTACGATTAAAAAATAAATATTTACAAAACAACACATTCAAAAATACATCATAATATAAAATTTATTATAGAGTAATAATTAAGTTTTAAGCTATAGTTCTACTTAGGTAACAAGTTTATTGCAATAAAAATAAATCACGTGTTGTAGCAACAAAACATGGTATTCTAAATTTTTAGGTTTTACATTATACTGTTTTTTTTTCAGCTATCATTTAACTGAGGTCCCATTTGACTTTAAATGATAGTACAGTCTAAGACGGCAAAAAGTTAACTGAAAGGACTAAACATTGATCATTCACCTTCTTTAGTCGGGCACAAGTCCTTGTTGATTAATATACTTCATGAGCAAATAATTCATCTATACGCCTTTTGCCTTTTTAAAACAGTTAAGTTTTGCGCTTTTCCTTCGAACCTTAAGTCACTGATTTAAAGAATATTTTAAAATAACATAAACGTCAAATAGCAATAACAGTAACATATAAGTTATTACAGAAATTTATGTTATTTTAAAATATACTTCAAATGAATGAGTTGAAATTTTATATAATGTACAATAATTTCTATCAAAATAGTAACTGTGCTATTTTTACTTCTAAACATATGTAAGTCGAGTGACATATCGTATTTTTATATACAAAAATCACGAAAAAATAACATTGTATACACTGTTGATAAGTGCGGCGAGAGAGATGGCGAATAGAGGAGACGTAGCGACACTTCGTCGTGGCATGCAGCGGTCTCACTCACCGCTATAAATATTTCACTTCACAATCTTAGCGCCAAATACATGTTTACCCTTTCTCTTTTCAGTGTCTCTGTCTCTTTCTCACATATAACCAAAGAAGTAGGAAAGAGGGAGACGATACGACAAAGTAGAGATATATTTGCCGCTTTCTAATATCCATTTTAATTTATATTTACAGTAACAAATATGGCGAAACTGTTTTTTTAAATAACGTAATTACAAATGAGTCATAATTTTGGATTCATAATTCTCTATTTGTGCTATCGTGTCGAACATGGGCAGGTTCATAGTTTCAGGCGTAAATGTCAAAAGGCAAGCTGCTACAATTGCCGTCGATGAGAACAAAATCGATGGCAATGCGTTTAACTCGCTCGTCTGTAACAAAAACAGATATGAACATAATTAAACTTTACATTTTATAAAAGGAATTCGCTTCCTCTATCTGTTGAACTTGATCTTTTGAACTATTCAGTCGGTTTCAATGCAGTTTTCACGATCCTTGCATTTCTCCTTCGCATGTTTCATTCTCATTAAACCTTTCATACAAGTTCGTCGGTTTAGAGTACTCTTGACCTGGCCCTTATTTTAAATGTCCTGGATTTGGTCCAGGAACGTTCGCCTTGGTCTTCCCCTTCCAACTTTCGCATTCAGTCTTGACTCATAAGTTATTTTTGTCAGTCTCCTTTCATTCATTTTCGCTACGTGCCCAAACCATCTTTTCATAACTTTCTCAATTTTAGTCACTACATCTTCTTTTATACCACAACGTTCTCTTATCACACTATTTCTTACTTTGTCACTCAATTTCAATCCAGTCATACTTCTCAACGCTCTCATCTCTACCGCATTTATTTTACTGATGTGATTTTTCTGCTATACCCAACTTTTACTACCATACATAAGTGTTGGCACCAACACTCCTGCATGCACAGCCAGTGGGCCCTTTGAGACACCATTTGGCTATTCATAAAGGCGCGCAGGGCACCATTTACCATATCCCCTGCATTCACTCTCCTTTCAGTATCACTTCATATACTATCATCTTTTGTAAATTTAGATCCCAAGTACATATATTCTTTCACCTCTTCCACTATTTCCCTATCTATCGAAATATTGCCATTCATCATAGATTCGTCTCCGTTACGTCGGGACAGGAGATATGTAGTAAAATGCGGCTGAGAGCGCACTGGTTTATTTTATATATACATATTACATACATGACAGTCACTTTCGTTTTGTTTACATTCACTTTCATTCCTTTCCTTTTCAAAGCTTCATTCATAATATTTACCATCAACAGCGTAGAGTAAACATTTGATGAGCAATTCATTCATTCTTAACCCATCCATACTTTCTTTTAAATCTGTCAAACAGTTATCCATGAATAGGTTGAACAGCCGTGGTGACGCAACACATCAAATTAATGTGCTTAACCGCGTTGCTATGTATCTATCTGTAAAGAATAACTGACAGTACAAGTTTTCGCTTTTACATATTACCAAAAAAAAGTGTTATTTACCTAGCTATATAAAACCAGTATTATTCCCTATCCAATTAAATACATTCTACAAATTTTACACTTAATGTAGATCAAAACAACCCTTATTAGCAATTGGTTGAAACGGTGGAACAGACGTTGGCCTTTCGTCGCGGCAAAGTTACATAAACACCAAATAGATGTCGTCGTACTTTAAATTTTACAACCCACAGACGCAGTAGCGAAATTTGTAAACAAGTACTTTTGTTTGCTACTGCTTGTTGTGGTTCTTGTGTTATATTTTGAACCTAACACTTTATATGGCTTAATAACTAACAAAGACCTCTGGAGATATAATAATAAAATTATAAACAATATCCTGACAAACTGTATATGACTATAGCCTGAAAGAAGGTGATGTAAAGATATGTTTTTGTTTGATACTGATTAAACACTTGAAATACCTCGTTCAAATTTGATCTCATCGTTTCTGAGATGAGGAGATACGATAATAATAGCCATCTGTATGATAAACATCAGAGCAGTATTAGACAGCAAAAAACTCACAATTACAGCGAATATTCACATTAATAAAGCAGAAATAACAAAACTTACCAATAGTGGTGTTAGTGGTGCAAGCATGCTACCAACTCTCGCAGCCGTGTTTCCCCAACCAACGAGAGTCCCACGAACACTAGTGGGAAACAATTCGAGGCTGTACGTGTATATGCCAGTAAAACATACAACAACGCCCAGTTTACCACATAGGAATAGGAGAAGCTTCAACCAGGATAACGCTGAAACAAATGTACAGAAAATTTAATACCTACACACACTAGTGTAACTAATAGAGTTTCGGATTACGCACTTTAACGTTAATTCCTAACGTTATTTTTGTATTGATATTTAAACAGAGTTTAGAAGAAACAGAGTGACTTTTAAAAAGAAATCATAAAATTATTTTCAATAATTTAGCCTAATTATTTGACAAATAAAACACATACGTATAAACAATTTAATGGGCTATTTGCAGTTTTTCATTGCAAAGCATAGCAAATTTTAATTTAAATCGGCTCAGTAGTTTTGACATGAAAACGTGACAGACAGACATAATTACTTTCATTCTTTTGTAATATTAGTAAGGATTGTCATTTTACACCCTTGAAAGTATAACTTTGTTAAACTCTGAATTTCATATTTATTTTTATATATATCAACAGCTTAAGAAATAAGTTTTAAGCTACTATCTCTATAAATGAAGGTACTTACAACCCTATTTTCCCATGAAAATTATCTGTGTTACAAATTTCATTTAAATCGGTTAAGTAGTTTTGGCGCAAAAGTGCAACAGACAGGCATTTTCTTATTTCTAATATTCATAAGGTTTTTACTACATATTAGTGTGGCTTATATTGAATACTTTCACGTTAATTCCTGACGTTAATTTTGTATATTTATTACAACGGAGCTTAAAAGACAGCGCCCTGGGCGAAAATTCAAGAAAATTAGTTTGAAATTCTTATTATATATCAATACGTTGCAACTCTAATGCAATAAGCCTCAATGTAACGACTTCTAGAAAATAGAGAGGCCAATAAAACCTAATGACAAATACAACGTTACATTACAAATACACTAATCAAAAAGCTCTTTATAACGAACTTTTAATCATGGCAGATTCAGTTAATGAAGTCTATTTAACGATTCACTTCAATCTATACCTTTTACATAACGTATACAAATAATTATTTCTACCGAATTCTATAACTTTATCCTAAAATTTCTTAGCAATTCATGTATTAAAAGGAGACATTAAAGTTTTCGTAAAACCGTCAATGTTGCTTGATGTTGAAGCCAAAAAACTTTTTACCGTTGTAAAAACGAACTGCAGTCTCACCCAATTTATATCTTATGTTGGGGTTGTACTGTAAATGGTAAATATTTCAGGAACCATCGCATTGTTAATCACTATTATGCCGTTTTATATCTATAAAATTTGCTTCAGAGCTTATAGGCATATATTTTAATACTTACAATCAGGGGTATACGTTTGAGCTATGAGGAATATCGCTGAGAAGACGTATCCGCATTGTAGTGATATCTTCCTTCCATACTTTTTAAAAGTAATGAAAGCTAGAAAATCTCCAGGAAAGGAAGCAAGAGAAGACAATACAAAGTTTGTGTATTTATTTCCTGGTAATAATACCGAATGGACAGCTAAGCCATAGTAAACGAAACTTGAAGTAAAGAAACAAAATGATGTCACCATCAGCCGTAACATCGTCTCTTTGGATGCTAAAATATCTTTCATACTTTCCTTCTCCTTCTGTATAACGACATTAAACTTAAACCTTAAATCTTCATCATTTATATCATCGATTTCTTTCGATGTAACATTAAGTTTGTTAATTCTAGATGTTAATTTGAGAGTGTCTTTGGCCTCTTGCGTTCTCCCTCTAAGCATCTGCCATCTGGTACTTTCTTTTAATATTATAATGTATATAATGAACAGAATCAATGGTGTGTATACAACTAAGATTAATGTCTTCCAATATTTTAATCCCATCGCTATGAAAGCGAAGCCGACTTCTCCCACATAAACAGCGTATGAAAATATAACGCCTGCTAATACTCTCTTAGATTCACCACCGACTTCAATCACTGGAATAAAAACGATCATTTATTGTTATAACACTACAGTAGTATTCAAAATATTCTTTATTCCAGTTCATTTTTAAAGCTCTTTTAAATGACGAAAAGTTTGTCTGTTAATAACAAATATTACCTGGAAGGAACATTATTTTCACCAAGAAAACATTGGCAATTACCCCAGTAGTTATTCTTTTAGCAGGAATTGCATGAAAAATAGTACAAGGAGGGTTAACAATGCAACTTACGCAAAACAACAGCAACTGTATACAACCCTGATGCTAGGACTGATTCAAGAAACTCCACAGCGAGGTAAATGTAATAATTTGTGATAAACACTTTGACTAGACCAACTGCACCGCCGATTGAACATACTATAATTGTTGGCTTTCTCCCAACCCTGCAAAACATTGAAAATGTTATTTACAAAATTCTCATAGAAAATAGAGACAGTTGCTGTATCTATAGGTTGTGGGATAGTTTTCTGAAGCAGTTTGATCGATTTTGCTAAATTAGATAACATCAGGTATATACTCTTTGGCTAAATAACATAACATCAGATACATGTTGTTTTGTCATATTACATTCTATCATATACATGTTCTACTGTCAAATAAGACAACATTAAGTATATGCACCTTTGACAAATTACATAACATCAGGTACTCATGCTCTTCAATTAAATTAGTTCTATAAAAAGGAAATTTATACATAGTAAATTTAAAATAAATGAGCGTTCACTAGCAAAGGAAAGTATGTTTTATTAATTTACGAATAGAAAATTTGTAGTTTATATGCAATGCCACATGACTACGAAGAGTGACTGGGTTTGGTAACGTAATAACAGTTTTTTAATGGTTTAGCTTAAGAGGCTTTCAAATAGGCTATAGGAAACCCAGTGGGTCGGTGATTACAAATTAGCAGAAGTATATTGAATAAGCGTGGAATGCTTCTAAGACTGGTAAATTCTGTTTTGTAACAAAAACACCTAATATATTTCCGATCAGAGTTGAATAAGATTGGATTTTTATAAAACAACATTAGACATAAAAATAATATCATAAACAGGTGGTTATAACCGCCTTAATAGTTTAAATTAAAGCCTTAATAGTGTAACTCGCAATGACGTCAAATTACATCAGCATATAGAATTTGCATTTTCTTTGCCTATTATTATTGATATATGGATCAATATTTCGCACAAATGTTGCAATAATTATTGAAACACGTCTTTTTATGTAATAAAGTTGAATAATTCAAAGACGAGATAAGAGAAAACGGCATTCCATATATTAAAAAATGTAAATAGCCGTCTAAAATATATACGAATAAATGTTAAGACATTATTGATTATACCAATTCACTAATCAATTAAATTATGCTACTGCTTTCTATCAGAGAAATACATGAATTTCTGATGACTTGTAATATATTTTTTGTCATTGAACAATTTTTGCAATTCATTTCTAAATATTAATATTTAACTTATTAAGAGGTAATAAATATGAATAATTATAATAAAAATCGATATAATGGTTAAAATTATAGGACACGGGAGTCATTTCTTTTGTACACTTATATGAATATAAAATAAGTAAGTAGCAGCCCATTAACGTCTCACTGCTGGGCACAGGCCTCCTCACTCATTGGAGAGAGGGTGCTCTAAAAAGCATAGATCCACCAGGCTGCTCTACTACGGGTTGGTAGGGACAGGACCGACGGCTTAACGTGCTCTCCGAACATGGTGGTAAAGCACATTTCCAACCTACCATCTTCGGGCAAATATTGAGAAAACTTTGTTAAAAACTCAAAATCGATTTTTATCTCCTATTATAACCTCGTCCTTTTTTTGAAGTCGGTTAAAAATGTGCATGTTTATTGACAAATTTTTTTACGGCCCCACTAGGGTAATGTCTTACCATTATTTCGCTAAAGTTACAAAGGCCCTAGATTCGGTTCCCAGGAATATTAGTAAAATTCTATTTTCGGATTTGTCTTGATCTTGACTGAAGACCTTCAGTCGTGGCTAATTGATATCCTTGATTTGATTATCGCAGTGGTGCGAGTACTCACTTTTCCAGCAAAGACCTCAGCTTCGATCTTCTGTAGGATGAATTTAGAAAAGCATTTTCCAATTGTCTGAGTCTGGACTGGTGGGTTGTAGCTGTGGCTAGTTACCACCTTACAGCAAACACGTATCTCTGAGCAACATATATGCGTTTTAGTACAACGCTGTGTAGAAACAATTAGGAGTAAATTATCTTTTACCAAATTAGCGCGGTTACAGTATAAACTGTATGATATGATCTTGCACAAATCTACTTAATAATTTTGTGGTGAATTCCGATGTATTGTATGCTTCATTTAGTTTAAAAATTTAACATAAATAAAAAAACTTACTTGTCTGCTATCAATCCTGTAATCATCATGGATACAATCATTCCAGCATTGTGAATGCTGCCCACAAGAGTTGACTTCCATGACTGACATCCCAAATTGAGCTAAAATCATACACAAACAAATATTAAATTACAATCCATGCCATTACCTTTTTATTTTATTATAAATAATTAAAAAAGTATTATGACAGTTGCAGAATGTTTAAGAAATGGTCAAAACTTTATCGGAACAAAATGAAATCGTAATCAAAAGAACACGACCTTCGCCCAAATCTTTGCTAAATTTGATTTGATTACTGAACGACAGGACGAAATATTTGATAAGAAGGAACAGTTTCTAAAGCAAAGCTACATTGTTATATTTACTACATTCCAAGCATTTTTTCATATTTAATCACTTTTTCAACCTACCCTGGACTTCCACAAATAATTAAAAACTAAAATTAGCGAAATCAGTCCAGACTTTCTCGAGTTCAAGCGAGACTAGCGAACAGCAATTGATATGTATAGAACGATTTATATAGAATGAAAACAGGCTTTAGTACTTGCCAGGAATGTTAGATGTGAAATCATTTACATGGTTGGAATTTCCCCATAGCGTATACTTTAGATGTAAAATTCCGATCAAATTTGAATTTGGATTGGAGATTAAAGATTCAACAGATAAAAACCTACAATTTGGCTTTGAACTAAAAGGTATTTGTATAATACAATTGTCAAACAAACGCTTCTTTTTATCTATATATGTATAAGAGATATCCAGGTATCTATTGACTCATCACGATATCTCTGGAACCACTAGGCGTAGAGACGATGATGTAGAGATTAATGAAAATGCTACTCAAAAAATATTCCACTCAGACGAAGTCGCGGGTTCAGCTAGTATATTATTTATATTATTTAATTATATGTAAAAGTATATTATATAGACTTCTTCATTGGTGTAGTGTCAGTTTGTTTGTCTACTGATATCAGGTCCAGGTTTCGTGTAATGGGTCGGGCGATTTCAAAGATTAATATTGACTTTTCTGTTAAGGAATTCTTAGTATCTTCTGACTAATGTAGATGTCTCTCTCCTGTGAGTAAGGAGGTCTATGCCCAGCAATGAGTACTAATGAGCTGCTACCTAATTATATTACATGTAATTAAAGTCAAGTTTTTCAAGTTCCCACAAAAACATTAAATCTCTATACAGGTTTCGTAGACGTAGCTGACGTAAATGCCACACCCACCAAGGTCTATAAAATTATCATAAAACGCAAATAGTAATAAAAAAATATCGCATAGATTCACACTTTATTAAAGTTTATTTACCCGTTAATGCCGATTCCTATAGTATACAATAGTGGAAACGTATTCACACAAGTCTATTTCGCATAATTCCTTGTACACGACTATATACAACATGGTTTTTTAGGTATTTTTTCATTATATTAGACGGCCTTCATAGCTTGATGTTGACAGTAGTAGCTTTACTAGCTGAAGTCCTGAATCAGGACGAGACCTACGTAACATCAAAGACATGCCACCAAGCAAAATATTGACCTTCCAGTAATGTGTCGCGTAGAAACTAGAAACCATTATACATATGTTATCTCCTACAAGGTAAGTAGGAGATAACATATGTATAAAACATGAAAACCAGCGTTGGGCGGAAATCCCAACAATCGCTGAGCGGTGTTCCCTTTTCGGCATCACATTTTTTCTGCGGCTAATTTACTTGTTTTATGTTAGAATACACATGTAATCATTTAACTGTAGTTAAGTGTGATGTAAAAAATAAAAGGTAATTATTATTAAGTACGCATTATATTAGGCTGTATCATCACTAAAGATCGAGTGAAATGACGGTGAAAGGGTTACATCTTCGCAATAAAAAGACGAGTATACTTTAGACTACACGTCTGAAGCAATAGCGGCAATGCAACATTTGCCGGAGTTTACACGAGGTACATTAGAAAAAATTAAAAGTGCGTGCTTACAAAGTACATATATCAGAAGTGAAACGTCTTTAGCAAACTAATTTTTAAGTCTTGTCTATAGTTATTCAAAAGTAAAAATGTACTTTTCCGAGACTTGAGGGAGGGAAAGGAAGATATGGCAGGAATTTAATGAATTTAATTGTCATTCAAATATTAAAAGTGTCGTAAATTAAAACAAAAAAATTATTGCAATCTCAAATGGCGAACTGTAAATAAGAATGCCCCGTGTTTTTTTTTGTCAAGATTACAAATTATTAAAATTTAGAAAAGAGAATTTATGAAATTTTTAAAATTTATGAAAAATAGGATATTAATTTATTAAAAGACGAGTAGCAAATTAAAATACCACATGTTTTTTGTAAATATTGAAACTACCTAAACTTCAAACGAATTAGAATAGAAAATGCTGCACGTCTTCGTGACTCTAATCATCCGTAAAAAATTAACCCTCATGCGCCTAAAGAACTTTCATTTTACAAAGAGATAATACACGGTCTAACATTTGCATACCTAAGTTAAAAATAACACTAGTTTTCGGTTATTGAGCACATTATCTGACATAATGAACTTGTTGCTATAGAGAATATTACAATGAATTTTCCACGTGTTTGTAAAAATTGAATTGTTTGAACATCTGTCCAGTATGACCTCTAGAACTATGCGCCATGTGCTCGTGTATAATTAACGTTACGATAAACTGTGTCAAAATCTGCTACTCTCCGGAGATAAGAAATTTTAAAGATATAAAAGTTATAAAAAGAAAAACAGTCATTAAAGGTAAGGTAAGTGGCAGCCTATTAACGTCCCATTCATAGGAGAGAGGGTTTTTAGGGCATAAAATTTGGGGCCTGCATCAATATCGTCATAACATTTGTGGTCCGCACCAATATCTCCAAAACATTTGTGGCATGCACCAATATCTCCAAAACATTTATGGCCCGCATCAATATCTTTATAACATTTGTAGCCTGCATCAATATCTACATAACATTTGTGGCCCACACCAATATCTCCAAAACATTTATGGCTCGCATCAATATCTTTATAACATTTGTAGCCTGCATCAATATCTTCATAACATTTGTGGCCCACACCAATATCCTCATAACATATGTGGCCCGCACCAATATCTTCATAACATTTGTGGCCCGCGCCAATACGCTCATAACATTTGGATCCCGCGCCAATATGCTCATAACATTTTTGGCCTGCATCAATATCGTCATAACATTTGTGGCCTGCACCAATATCCGTCATAACTTTTATAACCCTCAACAATATCGAGCCATGATTTATGCAATTAGCACACGTTTAAATAGTTTTTAGACTATGGCGACGGGAAATTCAAAACGTTTAAGTAATATTATATCTACATCTAGCGATGCGTGGATTTGCCATTGCAATAAATAATAAGAGTACAACAACAACAAATTTCGTCCTACGAAGCGTGATAGAGATATCTGCAATTAATTTACTAAGAGCTCAGCAATAAACGATAAGAAATTTCTCTTATTTGCTTTCCTATTATTATGAAAATAAAAACATATGTATAAGTTTTAGCAATATTTTCCCACATTTTCGTGGAATTATATAATTGAGTTTTAAGAAAGACTGCAAAAATAACATTTATTTGTTATAGATATGAAAACTTCTTGAATACATTTTTGTGGGTATCGAATGAGATCGAGCCGTCATGCTGCTATGTAATGCACCAGTTATGTCGGCTCTCGTGGACTACAGGAACGATACATCCTATATCTATTTTATTAATGAATTAATTACTCATCAAATGTTTACTTTACGCTGATGATCAAGTAATACTTGCAGCATCTGCTAATGAGCTACAGGAGATGGTAAATATTATGAATGAAGCTTTCAAAGGGAAAGGAAAGAAAGTGAATGTACATAAGTTATGCTTTTTGAAAGAGATGAATCTATGATGAATAGCAATATTTTGATAGATGGGGCACAAGTGGAAGAGGTGAAAGAATTTGTATACTTGGGATCTAAATTTACAAAAGATGGAACGTGTAAAAGTGATATTGAAAGGAGAGTGAATGCAGGGAATATGGTAAATGGTGCCCTGCGCGCCTTTATGAATAGCCAGATGGTGTCTCAAAGGGCCAGAGAGGCCGTGCATACAGGAATGGTGTCAACACTTATGTATGGTAGTGAAAGTTGGGTATGGCAGAAGAATCACAAAAGTAAAATAAATGCGGTAGAGATGAGAGCGTTGAGAAGTATGGGTGGATTAAAACTGAGTGACAGAGTAAGAAATGGTGTGATAAGAGAACGTTGTGGTTTAAAAGAAGATGTAGTGACTAAAATTAAGAAAGGTATGCTTAGATGGTTTTGGTATGTAGAGAGAATGAATGAAAGGAGACTGACAAGAAGGATTTATGAGTCAAGAGTGAATACTAAAGTTTGAAGGGGAAGACCAAGGCGAACGTTCCTGGACGAAATCCAGGACATTTTAAATAAGGGCCAGGTCAAGAGTACTTTAAACCGACGAACTTGTATGAAAGGTTTAATGAGAATGAAAGAAGCGAAGGAGATATGCAAGGATCGTGGCAAGTGGAAGGACGTTGTCTCTGCCTACCCCTATGGGAATGAGGCACGATGCTATGCATGTATGTATCATAATATTTATGGGAAATGGCATTCAGAAGGGGTTTCTTGGTTTTTACAATATATGTGAAGATATGAAATCGTTACGTCAAATAATATTATTTGCAGAAGAAACAAAAATGACTTCCAACTTTATGCACTTTCTTAGAACATAATAATAAATTTATAAACTCACTGCATCAGGTGTGTAAATATGTAAATGCTTAGAAGTTGGAAATAACGTTTGGGATTTATATGCATGTTTCATTGTGTGATAGTTTAGATAAAAGTTATTATGAATATGTAAATAAATAGATAAGAAACCAGCTGTATCTATGATTTATACTTTCTTTTTATAGTATGGTTGAAAGACATATGTGGAATGTCAATGCACCAGAAGAGTTGTTGCACATTAAAATCCATTATATTTATTCAATGACATGTGATAATTAAGATTATTATTAGTACGTAAATAAAAATAGATAAAAACAAAAGGTAACAACAATAAACTTTGTACCTAAGCCTTATTTACATATTGTAAAATTTTTATATTTGCTCTGCATATCTTATATATAAGGTAATTTTAATTTCCAATACGTCTTATCTGGTGAGACACTTGGGTTTTGGCTATAACGCTAATAGTAAAGGCCCGGTGTCAGGTGAAATATCACCATAGTCCTATGTATATAAATGTTAGTATGTTTTCATCTTAGAATTTATCATCACTTACCATTAGTGACGCCTTAAATCACTTATCTATCTATATATATAAAAATCAATTGATGTTTGTTGGTCTCGAGAAAGTCTGGACTGATTAGGTTATTTTAGTTTTGAAATAATTGTAGAAGTCCAGTTAAGGTTTAAACATACATACATAGGCATCACACCTCATTCCCATAGGGGTAGGCAGAGACAACGTCCTTCCACTTGCCACGATCCTTGCATATCTCCCTCGCTTCTTTCATTCTCATTGAACCTTTCATACAAGTTCGTCGGTTTAGAGTACTCTTGACCTGGCCCTTATTTAAAATTTCCTGGATTTGATCCAGGAATGTTCGCCTTTTTCTTCCTCTTACAACTTTCGCATTCACTCTTGACTCATCTCATCTCTACCGCATTTATTTTACTTTTGTGATTCTTCTGCCATACCCAACTTTCACTACCATACATAAGTGTTGGCACCAACACTCCTGCATGCACAGGTTTAAAATATGAGTAAATAAGAAAAAAATGCTTAGTATATAGTAAAAAAAAAAAACAATTTCCAACCTATCCTATCTGTCAAATATTTAATTTGTCCCGTCGTTCAGAAATCAAATTAAATTTAAAACAATACTTTGATTATTTGTTTTTTCACATTTGACATTGACAACCAACAATTTCTGATCGCAACTATAATATTTTACGGATTTTGGCGGGAAGGCGGACTTAAAAGTTTTTTGATTACGAATCCTTTTTGTTCCGGTTAAGTTTCACTAATTTTTTTACTAACTTTGAAACATTCTACAATGATCATTGCTTAGCTTCTTTAATGATTATGAGGTGTGATGATTTTTGTCGGGTCAGCCAATATGTCATACAAATATTAAAAGCACTCTTAAAAGGATAGCATAAACCGTTAATTACATTGACCGTACATTGTAGTATTTGCTTAACATCTATGAAATTTAAACGTCCTCAAATATGTTGGATTAGGTTTATTCGCAAGTTATACTTCTTCTCTCACTGGATTTTAAATTCTTAATATTGTCGATAAACTTGTTTTTTATATTGCTACGTCGGCAATTTAAAAGGTTATTAATTTATTCATTATCTTATACAAACAGATAAAATTGGAGTCTCTTTTCTATGTTTTTTCCGGCTAATATCCCAAATGTCTGCACCTATTTTGACGAGAGTTCAACTAGCAGATAGCAGAGTAACATGAGGAGGAAGAGGAGTTACAACGACTAACTTAGCCTGCTTTTATTATAGAAAATTCAGCTGGTGTTAAATAACTACAACTCGATTAGTTAGTATCTTCTTAAAGCTTACCTCGGAGACGATAGAATTATTGTTCTCGTAAACCCATTCGTGGCAGTCTTCTAGTATCTCAAGGAACGTGTTATTTGAGCATGTTTGATTTGATTTATCATATTTTTGCATATCGACAACCGGTCTGAAGCATTTGGCGTCGACATCTTTCGGCCACCAACCTGGTATTTCCACTCTCGGATTCGACACTTCGCATTCTGGGACGAGGCATCTGAAATAAATTTGCAGTTTAATCACCTAGTTTTCATGTTGACTATCTAAAAAAAAATAGGAATGCTATGTCATGTGACGCAAAACTACTTGAACTTGCTTGTGGTTTTAGCATAACTGGTGCAATCAGAAACTTGTCTGACAACATATTTTTTTGTATCAAATCAAATCAAAATATTCTTTATTCAAGTAAGCTCAAAAAGCACTTTTGAGTCGTCAGTAGTCTATCCGTTGGTAACAAATCTACCACCGGTTCGGAAAGTTGAATCCGCTGAGAAGAAACCGGCAAGAAACTCAACGATTACTCTTTTAAAGATAGTTTTGCATGTTACAATGTGTAATATATTGCTTCTGCAACTGGAATCAAGTCCAAACATTTCTATCGCTTAAATAATTCTTCAACATTATAAATATGTCTTTTGTAAAAGGGTGTTTTTGACATATTTATTAAAATCTGCAGAGGCAAATTTCTTCACCCTAAAATATGGGATTACAAGTTTGTTTTTATTTCTAGTATTAAAATTAAGATTGTGTAGGATGGTAAAATATATTTCTTTACTGCTTACAGATTAGCGCTTGACTGAAATCGTACCTGATCATAAGTGATGATACGACGGTATAGATCGACCAGAGGTATTTGACCTCTTATGGTTTCTATACAGTAACGTACCGTTAGTATCTTTTGAAAGTATTTATTTTTTTAATAAACGTTAGCAAACTGCACAATCTTATTTCACTTTCTCATTAAAAATTCTCGAGTATTAAAAAAATGATTTGAGTCGTGCAATTCTGAGATAATAACAAGACAAGAACACTCTTGAGCTTGCTACGGGTTCTTCTAAAAAATAGGGCACGAATCAAACATTAAAGCTTTAATGTGAATTCGTATGAAGAAAGTTGCCCGTAATTATTAAATTGGTAATAAAAATGTTCACGAATCAATCAAAATACTTTTTAAATTAATAAACAGTTTTGTTAATTTTGAATTTGTTTCAGTTGTTCTCGATTTCTATTCAATATTTTGCCAAAATATAATTCCATTTCCCAGCTTAAAAAAAAAGAGTTAACTATCTCAAATTATATTTTACTTTCAGGACACCTAACAATTAAGTAATAACTTGTCAGCAATAAAATATGTGTCTATTTTTTCTTCCTGGTCTAAACTTAATTCCTTCTGTATTGAGCACAGGCCATCTCACTCCGAGGAGCGAGGGTTTTTAGAGCATAGAGCCACTACGCTGCTCCACTGCGGATTGGCAAGCATAGTGCACAAGTGCTCCCTCTATTCCTTCACTCTCATAGTCCGTAGTGACGGGAATCTGGCACGAGCGGAAAGAGATCAGGCGCAGGACCGACGGTTAACGTGCTCTCCGAGGCACGGGGGTGATCACACCGCCAACTACCCAATTTCAGGCAAATATTGAGAAAATCTTAACAGAAAACGCAATATTCATATATTTTTGAATTGGCCCGACCCGGGACTCGAACCCAGGACCTCATGTCTGTGGTCGAACAAGCTAACCACTAGACCAATGAGGTTGTTACACCAATCAATATCAAGCTTTTATTACGTACAGAATCATGTGGCTTAATTGCTTTCTATACTTATATGGATTAAGGTAACGGAAAATGACATGTTATGTTATGAGTATACATAAAGAGATCACGTTACCAATTTTTTATCACACACTTATTATCTTGCAATTTTATAAAGGCACATAAATTGTATCATCGAGGACAGATACCAAGAGTTTTAAATGTTTTTTTTATGTTAAACGAAACGATACATGTTTCCAGAATATTAACTCGATGTTCTCGATTATTTAGATTGGACTCAATTGGAATTTATTGTTACTAATTATATCCGAGACTGTACAATAACTCTAGTAGCTTCTACTCAATTAATATCGCTAAAGATAACACGAAATATTTACTGGTAATAGCGCTCAACTACTAAAAATTAGAAAATTGTGGTATAAATATATGAAAATCACCGTTAATCTGGTGTGTTTGTTCATTTAATAGACTTCAAAAAAGGGAGGAGGTTATCAATTAGTCTGTATATTTTATATATATTTTAATCCTTATGTTTGTCACCTCATATCTTCCGGTTGGGTGAACCGATCTTGATGATACTTTTTTATACGAAAGGTGGTGCTTGTCATAGGGTCCTATTATAGCTATAGATTGTAACTACATATACAGCTATAGGTGTGACCGGCGCCGGAGCTGCCAAATGGACACGCAGGACGGACCTACCTTGTATGATGCCGACTCCGAATAAAAGTCAAATCAAATCAAAATATCTATATTCAAGTAGGCATATTACAGCACTTTTGAATCGTCAAATAATACATATATATTTTTCTTTTCCACATTCTAATTCTATTTTACGTCTGATGATGGTACTTCAGAACGACTTAAAATCTAAAGTTACGACGGTTCTGTCACGCCCTGATCCGAGAAAAGCCCATAACACACTCAGTCGGGTATTTTGTTTCCATCATCATTACGATATCATATTAGTTTATATTTCAATTCAAATTAGAGCAGTTCGTTCACTCCCACGCGTTTCTATCGTCTAAGTACTCTTGCAACTTAGAATACGATTTTTATATCAACTTTCTTTTAACAAAGACTTTGAATATGTTAATTGACATCACTAAAACGTCTTGTGGGAGTTTATTATAGAAACGTATACAGTTACCCTTAAATGAGTTGTTAATTTTATGCAGCCTACTAGAATTTATAAAAAGTTTGTTTTTGTTTCGTAATTTATGTGATATACATTCACTCTTTTTATTAAAAGAGTCAATGTTTTTATGTATGTACGTACGTTTATTTTGTTAAATATGTAAACGTGGCATTGTTTAAGTTGTCCTTCATAAATAAAATAAATAAATATCTTTCATTTTGCATAGCCTAAAACAAAATTTTCAGGGAATAAGAAGTTGAAAACAGTACAAATTAAAATACAAATTGTGTACTAATAATAACTTACTAAAATTAGTGTAGTTTGAATTTTAGTATGTGTATTATGTTATAGTATATGTACTCTTACTTTTAATTATAAGAAATAAATATCTTCGGAAACTGTTTTCCGGATAAGGTATTTTTTATGTGTATCTTATGTATATGTATTATTTTATACTGTATGCTTCCATAATTTATTTTTTACGTTTCTTGAGAACGTTGTGGTATAAAGATGTAGAGACTAAAATTGAGAAAGGTATGCGTAGATGGTTTGGGCAGGTAGAGAGAATGAATGAAAGGAGATTGACAAAAAGAATTTATGAGTCAAGATCAAACGGGTAAGTTGGTAGAGGAAGACCAAGGCGAATGTTCCTGGACCAAATCCAGGACATTTTAAATAAGGGGCAGGCCAAGAGTACTCTAAACCGACCGAACTTTTGTGAAAGTTTTAATGAGGATGAAAGAAGCGAAGGAGATATGCAAGGATCGTAGCAAATGGAAGGACGAGGTCTCTGCCCATCCCTGAAAGTTGTCATATACAGAATATACTTCTCAATATTTTAATGCTTACACCAGCTTAAATTAAAATTATATTTAAGTTTGATTATCATTTTAATATCTGATTTACAATATCTTTGCATAATAATGTTGAAATTATTCAACACCCTCTTTATTCAAACGATCGGCTGTAAATTGGCAAGATCTCAGGTTAGAGCTTTCAAAGAATGAAGAAAATCTCCCACAACAATACAAATTCTAAGATGATAGGCTTCTCTCAAAAAGTTCTCATTAACAGTGCAAAATGGAGCAGTTGAATAATATCGTTAACAGTATCCACTCAATTTTTCGTCTTTAGTTAATTAGCCAATAATTGCATATTGAAACCTTATTAGCATGCAAATTTTACTTTTATCGAACGCAATTTTACCTTAAATTAAAGTATAAATTGATAATGTTTAAAAAAGTGTAGATTTCGAATTATTTGGCACACCCGGAAACTTTTATACAAAAAACGTACGCAGTATACAGTTACCTCATTTTTATTGAAGTCGAACTTGTTTGTTTCATTTTAAGAGATATAACCAGTTTCTAAGACGACGTCAGAAAATCAAGTTCATGGCCGATAGCTATTGAAGAGGTTAAAATACGTTAAAGGTTAACTTTACGCGTTTTACTCATACATTCTTACGTACAACACAAAGTCTATCTTCCCGTCTGTCTGTCTAATCGCGATAAACTCAAAAAATAATGCACGGATTTTAATAGATAAAGTAAATCTTTTGGAATGTTGCGATATAAAATTTGTCATGGTTTTGTGTAAAGTGGTTGAAATAGAACTATGATTGTCTGAAATGACAGAGAGCTTTTATCAAAACCGTTGCCTAATAATCCTATAAGAGGTATAATATAAAGCATGGATTGTGAAATGTCCATCTTTTATAGTTCCACATTGGTCTAGTCGGTCCTCATCTACTGCCTCATTGGTCTAGTGGTTAACATGTTCGGCTACAGGCATGAGGTCCTGGGTTCGAATCCCGAATCGGGCGAATTCAAAAATCGATATTCAGTTTTCTAATAAGACATTCTCAATATTTACTCAAACATGGAAAGTTGGCAGTGTGGTCCAACACCGTGTCTCGTAGTGCACGTTAATCCATCGTTCCTGCACCTAATCTCTCTGGTCGTGTCGTATTGCCGTCACAACGAACTATGAAAGTGAAGAATTGAAGAGTACACTTGTGTACTATACTACTTGTGTATATACTCTTTTTGATTTAAGTTATTTTCGTTAGTTGTTATTTTATTAGTAAAGATCACTTATAAGTTAGTTATCCCATGCTTAGTTACGAGATACAATAAACTAAAGCTTCCCGTCATTTGGCTTCTTCGTGCTTTGCCTCGATATTATAAAACACATTAATTTGAAATGTTTTGCCATTTTATTTTGATAAATTATAATAATATAAGCATAATGATAAATATAATGATAATTATAATACTATAAATAAATGTAGAGCTAATAACTCGCCGGAAGTTTTCCGGAACGGTAGCAGAGGTCATCCGATTCATAGATGTATAATGAAAGTTGATGAATTTGTCTGTTATTTAGTTATAATATTGTCTATATTGGCACCTGAAGCACTCTATATAAGTCTTAATGTGCGTATCTAATTTACTTTACCTCTGTCTATTTCCAGAATAACTATCTATCCGCTAAAACTATAACTACTAAGCCTTCGTACGAAGTTAGATTTGTACGAAATTCCGTACGAAACCCCTTCACGGCGCGTTTCAATTATTTCTTATTAAATTACCTCATCCATTTCAAAATAAGAATATCTTTGTAATGTGAAATTTCATTAAAATTATTTATAACTAGTTTGGGAGTCCTTAGTCATAAGAAAGAGTTACGTAAACAGCGCTTATTGACTTAAAACTGTTATTTCTCTACGTTAGTATACCCCCCCTAGACAAGATGACATTCTAAGTATGATAACGTTACGTGGAACAACTATATAACGATTTCATAAAGAGCTTACTTTGTCTATTAAGTAAATGGCCTTATCCTATTTTCATTTCCTACATGAAACACGCAGAAAATGCGAATTTGCGAACAAACTCCGGACACTAATACTCTAAACGTATGCAGTTTCTATGTAACATGTTATTTTAATATAAATCATATAGCAAGGAATTTAATCCAGTATATTATCTTGATTCTTATAGTCATTTATAAAACTAACAGAAAAAGCGAATTTTCGAACAAAGTTTTATATCAAATTTGTTAATTTAATATAATACTTGTTTAAATTTTAACAAGGAATTAAATCCTAGTAGTGACTAAAATTGAAAAAGGTATGCTTAGATGGTTTGGGCATGTAGAGAGAATGAATGAAAGGAGACTGACAAAAAGGATTTATGAGTCAAGAGTGAATGCGAAAGTTGGAAGGGGAAGACCGAGGCGAACGTTCCTGGACCAAATCCAGGACATTTTAAATAACGGCCAGGTCAAGAGTACTCTAAACCGACGAACTTGTATGAAAGGTTTAATGAGAATGAAAGAAGCGAAGGAGATATGCAAGGATCGTGGCAAGTGGAAGGATGTTGTCTCTGCCTACCCCTATGGGAATGAGGCGTGATGCTATGTATGTATGTATGTAATTGAATCCAGTACAATAGCAGTATATTATGTCTAACTTTTCTGTAAAGTAAATGAGCTTATCCCATTATCACTTATTTATATTAAACATATAGAAAGTGCGAATTTGCAAACAAAGTCGAAACCCTAATACTCTAAATGTACAGACTTTCTATCTAATATGTAATTTTAACATAAAACTTCTACAAATCTATAGCAAGGAATTTAATCTAGTAAGAAAGCAATATATTATATCCAACTTCTCTATAAAGTAAATGGGCTTATCCTATTTTCATTTCTTAAATGAATATGCGAACAAAATCAGGATACTAATAGTCTTAAAATAAACCCAATTAGTATCTAATTTGTTATTTTAATATGAAACTTCCTTACATCTATAACGAGAACGTCAGTATATTATATCTAAATGGCTTAAAGATGTTTTAATTATATCAATAACGGGACGTAATTAATAAGTGAGTTTAAATTTACTTGAACAGTGATACTGTTTGTAAAGAGACTATAAGCTCTCTATTTAAAAGAAGGCTTTATTAGATGCTTATCTTAATTATATTGAATAATAATTTGATAATCGCTGTATTACCGGTGTAGTTTGGGTCCCGTAAGAATATGTATAGTGAGAGATTTACTCTTTCATTGGATTTAATTTTCTATCTACGAAATCCTTTTTTTTTAAACTAAAATCAAAGTAGTCTAAGTTCTTCCTTCTAATATCTGCTATATACTAAAGTTCTTTTAAATTAGTCTAGCTTTTCCAGAGATTTGCCAGTATAAACAGAGATACACTCACGTACAGTACTTATGACACTTTCATTTGCATTTAGTAAAAAGCTTTATGATTTGAAACAGACAATCCAATTTTATTTATTTGTATATATCATTCTCCATTTGTTTCGCATTACCTCTCTCGTATGAGTGAGGGGGCCAGTGCCCAGTAGTGGGACGTCAATGGGCTGCTACTTACCTTGCCTTATCTCTACGTATGTATCGATAGAAATACTAAGCAGCGATGGCCACAATTTATTAAATCAAATCAAATCAAAATATCCTTATTCAAATAGGCATATTACAGCACTTTTGAATCGCCAAATATTTTTTTTTCTTTTCCACACTAATTCTAATGTACGTCTGATGATGATACTCCAGAACGACTTAAAATCTAAAGTTACAAGGGTTCCTTCGCGCCCTGATCCGAGAAGAGCCCACAACAAACTCAGTCGGGTATTTTGTTTTTTTTTTGTTATCATCATCATATTAGTTTTTCTTTTTAAACACTGTAGTTGTAAGTTTATTAAACTTTATTTCAGCTTACTTGTTAAACTCGAGTTTTGCCAGGATTGTAATCCGGATTAAAATTTAAATGATAAAGCTATAAAATTTAATGGCCCATGTCGTTAAATATATTTATTTTAATAAGCTCATTGGATTAACGGGAAAATAACAGCATCACCAGCAATGGTCCAGAATTCTGTCCCCGGTTGGTAGTTTACACAAATCCTTATTAATAGTATTTAGATTTAAGAACTTGTTGTCGTTTAAATATAGTGTTATACAAATGTTATTGTAAGTCTACTGTCGCAAGGGTATCTGTGAAGTACCTCAGGTTCTCCCTGAAAACCAGCGTCGCAGCTTGCTGTGACTTCGAGCTGTGTGGCGAACCTTATTTGCTTCGCAGATATATGTTACTTTTTCGTTTATGTACTATTTGTTATAAAAAATTGTGAAAAAAGCAAATAAAATTTTTATCTATCTATCTATTAATATAATAAATGCGAAAGAAACTCTTTATCTGTCGCGCTTTCACGCCCTAGAAAGGACAATAAACACTATGCAGTGACACACTGCAAATAGCTTATTAAAGTGTTTGTACGTATCTGTAAAATTATTAAAAAACTATACAAAGGGAACGAAGTCGCGGATACAGCTAGTCATATATATATATAAGAGATCTCCAGGTGATTTATCACGATATCTCCGGAACCATAAGGCGTAGAGACTTGAAATTTAGTAGGAATATTCTTTTTGCTGAATAGAGTGCAGGTATGTTTCTTATTTGTAAAAAAATTTGCCTAAATTAATGAAAATGCTACCAAAAAACATTCCACGCAGACGAAGTCGCGGGTTAAGCTAGAGGTCTATACATTAAAATAAAGTAATTTGATATTAACCGTGTATGAATTTCTACACCATACAGTCAATACCAAAATATAGGTGATGTTATAAAATAGGATATATAATAATAATAAATAATATCAGACTCGTGGTAAAGCGTGATCGCTATTATTTAATTACTAGTTTCTAGGATTAGGGTTCGATAAATTGTTTGAAATACTGAGAAATGCTTATTTTATAGCTAATTTCTATTTAAATAATGTATTATTAAATTAAATTGATAAAATACTTCATGATACAATTGAATCTCTTCAATAATAAAATACTGGTGTCCTATAATTATTCATTACAAATTTATATTCCGATTTCTTTCTACATTTTTTATTTTTTTATTTTTTTTTATATTGCATATTGAATATAAACTTGTAAGTGACATCGGTATTTTTAAATTAAAACTATTTATTTATTTAAATAGGACACCAACAGGTTAGATTAATAATTTGCAAAATATAAAGAATTAATGAATAACAAAAAGTAATTACTGCAAACCCACAATAAGAATGAAAAAAAAACGAAAGTAAACAAAAAATAATAATAATATTTACAATTATTTAAAAATTATCTAATACGAGGCAACAATAATAGGACAGGCAAAACAATGACTTACAATTTTCCTTTTAAAGGATGCAAGACTATCAAAACTTATCTCTATATCAATTGATTTACATATTTTATTATATAGCATAAGTATTCTATTTAGTGGTGCTAACTTAATAAACTATTATTATTATTTGGAGTTATGGCTTTTTTCTGTGCTAGACTGGCACAATTTACTTCGCCAGTGACACGTAAAAGTAGAAGAAAATACTTCAAAAAAGCAACATTGATATTAATTCTTGCTTATTTTATATGCAATTCTTTAAAAATATAGGTACACGAGATTAACAAATCAACTATAAACTTTTAACATCTAATATAAATATGTAAAAGTAAAAATAAAAATATCCTAAATAAACTATTGAAATTATAATTATAATGTCAATCATTGACAACTACATTCTTCTTTATTTGGTTACCTATATAACCACAGATTCAAAAATTACATTAACAATTTCCTGTGCTATTATAATTTTGTATCGATATATTCTTCTCGTATAACTAAATAAGTCTTTTTTTAATCCAGTCTTAAAAATAATGACAATTAAACAACTGAAATTAAATTTAATAATATTTACCTGTGATCCACATCTTCAGCGACGAATATATAGTTGACATGTATCATGGACACCATCATTAAAGGCAAACATATTAATATGTACTGGATGAATTGAAATCTACCGAATTTCTCGAAATCCGAATAAACATCGGAGCGAACACTGGCGACAGCCGTCATTTTTAATTTGGCACTGTCCAAAAAATTATCGTGCTAAACAATATACTTTGTTCTATAATCCACGGCTGTTAAATAACTAATAATTGTTTATATAACATCTTCACAAAAACGTAGCGACACGTACAAGAAGTAGAACTCATTTGGATGTTATAAGAGTCAAAGACGCAATGTTAAGTTCGCGCGCATTTGAATGAAATGCGTATGTAAATAAACCTGAATTAACTTTCATAGACATTTTTAACGACATTGTTTCATTAACAGATGTCCCGATTTCGATTCCCGGCATTTCAAATGTATTAAATTGTAAAGTGAAACTTCTTTAGGCGCATGCGGGTAAAATCTTTACGGATGAAACGCGTGATTAGCGTCACGAAGATATGCAGCGCCTTTTACGCTAATTCGTTTGAAGGATAGGTAGTTTTAATATTTACAAATAACATATGGCATTTCAATTTGCAACTCGTCATTTAATAATTTAATCTACTATTTTTCATAAAATGTAAAATTAATATATTTCATAAATTCTCTTTTCTAAACTTTAAAATAAAAAAAAATTATTAATTTCTTACATTGACAAAAAACACGTGTCATCTTTATTAACCATTCGTCATTTGAGATTTCATTAAATTATTTGTATTAATTTCGACATTTTTAATATTTTAATAACAATTAAATTTTATTTACTTCTTAACATATCCTCCTTTTTTCCTTTCTAACTCTCGGAAATCTAAAGTTTTAGATTTGTATAGATCAGAACAAGAGTTAAAAATTTGTTTGCCAAAGAAGTGTCACTTCTGACATGTGTGCTTTGTACGCACGCACTTTTAATTTTTTCGTATATATAATATACGAAAAAAAATAAAAGTTTGTTTACATAATTCATGTTTATAAAACCGTTATTATATTCGCATGTGATTCAATTTCGAATATCAGATTTGTTCATATTAGATGCGCATTAAAATTTATTTTAATTGTATAACTATGTATATAGAGGGTGATAATAGATCTAATAAGAAGAGATATTTTAAAATAATAATAATAATTACTCGTGCATAAGAACAGATTCACGAAGCGCCTGCTTGTTGACAAGCTAACGTTTGCCAGTCGTGTTTGTAGATGTGATAGTGGATTAATAAAAAAGTATTATAGGAAGGGTTGAAAATTTAATTATATATTATCGGAAAACGAGTCCTACCGGTAATCGACTCCAGGTCCTCGGCTAAAAAAGTTAGTCCTAACATTATTGCTCCAGTGAGACCATCATATTATCTACAGCCCAATCTAGTTAAATAAAATCACAGAGTTATGCGCATTTGCAAATATTTCAATGTCATATATGTAGCCGACGTGTAAATTGTTTAAACAAATTTGCTACATGATTCTTATTACCTTCAAAAAACCTCTAACCTTTATATAATCTATTTTCTGTATAAGGTACGCAAAGAAAATAAGTAATGGCTAAAAATAGACGAAATAATATGTTTAACATAGTCAAGTCAGGCTTCAGTAGCGGAGGTCTGTAGTGGTGAGAGACTTCGGCTGTGGCTAGTTACCATTAAAACCATTACAAGTAAATTACCTCTTACTAATTTAGCACGCTACTCTCTTAAACTGTATCATCACTTACAATCATGTGAGATCACAGTCAAGCACTTAAGTGACATCAAAAATTAAAAGTGCGTGTGTACAAAGTGCACATGTCAGAAGTGAAACTTCTTTGACAAACTAATATTTTTATATTTATAATTTAATTGTCCTTAAAATATTAAAAGTGTCGAAAATTAATACAAATAATTTATTGAAATCTCAAACGACGATTTGTAAATAATACTACGTGTTTTTTTGTCAAGATTAGAAATCATTATATTAAATTATTAAATGACAAGTGGCAAATTAAAAAGTCACATGTTATTTGTAAATATTAAAACTACCTAACCTTCAAACGGATTAGCATAAAAAGGCTCCACATTTTCGTGACGCTAATCACGCGTTTCATCCGCAAAATGTTAGCCTCATGCGCCTAAAGAAGTTTCACTTCAAAAAATGCCGAATATCACCAACTTTCCTAAAATTTGTTAGGTCCCCTTACTACAGTCTGGGCCCTAATTATACTTACTAGTAAATTTGGGGGTCAATTACAGGTTAGTCTTGAATTTTTGCTTAAATGAAATGTAAGGATCGAATTATTAGTAATTAATAAAACATCAGAAACCACGTCAAAATAAATTGCGTAGTTATATTCGCATGCTATTACCAAATATTCAAACTACGACGTTTTTTCCTGTTTGTTGATATTTCTAGGTATATAACGGATCATCGTTGAACCGAAAACTAGTTATTTTGAAATATTTTCTATATAGTCACTTAATTATTGGTCATGATATGTTTCTATTGCAACCTACGTGCTACTTTTTGTATAAGCAGGCTTATATTTGTTACTAAATATTTGGATATTGCTTTGGGACTGTTTTTCATACATCAAAAACATAAGTTTGCTCTAGATTAATTATTAATTCGCTATACATCAAAACGAAACAGAGAAATTGAATGCGACAATGCAAACTTCATTTTGGCGACACGGCCAAATATTTTCGAGCTTGAACATTAAAAACATAGTAATTAGTTTAAGAGTACCAATATTTATATAACTAATTATTATTTCCAGGAAATGTTAAAAACTCTGTATAATAATACAAATAAGGTGCCTGTCTGTAATTACAAATTAAAAGTACTTACTCATAGTGAAATCGACTCGCACTTCAACGATGTTATAAGCACAATGGTACTACTAATCGCTAGAAGAAGTCCCTGGTCCGATTCCTGGCAGGGTAATTGTCTTTTGTAGTTTGTATAGTAAAGTAAAAAGTAAGTAGCAGCCCATTAACGTCCCATTGCTGGGCACAGGCCTCCTCACTCCGAGGAGCGAGGGTTTTTAGAGCATAGACCCGCCACGCTGCATAGTACACAAGTGCACTATCTATTCCTTCACTCTCATAGACCGATGTGACGGGAATCCGACACGGCCGGAGAGAGATCAGGCGCAGGGCCGACGGCTTAACGTGCTCTCCAAGGCACGGGGGTGGATCACACCGCCAACTTCCCAACTTCGGGCAAATATTGAGAAAATTTTAATAGAAAACTCAATATTGTTTTTTTTATTGGCCCGACCTGGGACTCGAACCCAGGACCTCATGTCTGTAGTCGAACATGCTAACCACTACACCAATGAGGTGGTTTGTATAGTACGGAGGTAAAATTTCTGGGTATTAATTTTGATCAGTTTTGTAATTGGAAATTGCACATAGATAACGTTTGCTCAAAAATTAGTAAATTTATAATCGCGCTTCGAAGCCTGAAAGGTACTGTTGGTAAAGATGCAGCTCTCACTGCTTACCATGCGTATGTGGCTTCCCTACTTAGATATGGCATTATAACCTGGAGAAACTCAGTAAATGTTAATAAGGCTTTTGTTACCCAAAAAAAAAAATGTATTCGGGCAATATTTGATATGGGGCCGAGCTATTTTTAAAACAAATATATTTTTGACGTTAACAGGAATATACATAATGGAACAAGTATTATTCATTAAAAAAACGTCCAGAGTTTTTTGAAGAGGCGGGTGTAACCACTATTATAGGCAAAAGAGATCCCAGTAGATTGTTGTTCCCGGTTTGACGTCTAGGGCTTTACGAAAAAAGTTGCTTCTTAAAGGCAATAAAAATATTTAGTAACGTTCCTCGCTATTTGAGAGAATTGCCATTGAAATATTTCAAACCAAAAATAAAAAATTGGTGGACGAGTGTTACTATTACATGACTGAGTTTTTTGACAAGGGGTAGCGAAATATTTTGATTTCCTCGTTATTTATTTCTATCTAATATTTGTTTTAAGTTTTGTATTTTGCGTTTAGATTATTTCGTTAATGTAAATCAAAATTATTTTATTTTACTTAATGGTTTGTATGACATAATAGTGAAAAATGATGACAAGACACATGGGCAGTATACAATAATTTCGACATTGTTTCATTTAGAAAAAAATATATTCTAATTTTGCAACACCCTGACAGGGTTTCACTTGTAATGAATGTTACTTGTTGAATGCAATAAATAAAATAAATAGATTGGGACTGATGGAAGACTTTATTTCAGAAGAGTTATCACCCTACCAGCAAAGACGTGCAGCCAAAACCTATCTATAAATGATACTCGTACCAAGCACGTCAAATATTAGCAAGACAAACAAACAAAACATCCAAAAACTATTTTAAATATAGGCAACATGTGTATTTATGCTAGGTACATGCATTTAGTAAAACATTTTGCATTTTGTTACTCTAAACAGACAATGTTATATATTGTATAGATTTGTTATTTCTAAGAAATAGAAATTTATATGGTTATATGTTTGAACATGTATTTATTTGGTATTCTAAAGAATATTAGTATGTCGACACTAATTTGTAAAATACCCATAAGATTTTTTGAATCTAATAGATAATGACAAAGGCGGTATAAATTTATAGTTCTTAACAGAAGCAGAGGTACATCGTTCACTCTAGCAATCTCAAAAACAGCAATTCGAAAGGACTTAATTTACTTAGGTTACAGCGTAACAGCAAGCTTATATGATAGTAAATCATATATGATTTCTTATGTAGTTTAAAAGAGAAGAACACGTAAGTTTGAAATATTTTATTTATCCCCCTGTAGTTCCACTATTTTGAGATGAATAAAATATTTTTACACAGCATTATAACATAAATAAAAATTAAAAAAAAAAGAACCGCCTTCAAAACAAACTCTTACAAATATATTAATATAAAAAAAGAATACGCATTTATATTTTACTTTTTAGAGCATATTAAAATATTTGTATGAGTTTGTTTTGAAGACGGTCATTTTTTGTTAAAATTTTTATTTACTTTTTTATTTTTAGTGAATCTACAGTAAACTAACAAATTTATCTCAATATGTCTACACCTAAAATACGTGTTGCTCATATAAGACAGCAGCGTTTAAATGGATCAACTTTAGAAAGTTAAATATACAATGATATCGCCACACCCGGGATCGAAGCCGCACCCTAATACTGGTTCGTTACAGGTTAGTTATTTTGCCACCCTGCTATCACCAGTCTTTTGTATAGTATTGACAACACCAGCAATAACATAAAAAAGTACAACACTAACACGCAAAAGTCCCCTCCCCTCCCCCTCCCCTCCCCCTCCCCCTGCCTACCACCGCTTTATACATAATACTCTTTATAAATATTGCAATGCAGTAACAAACGTAAGCGCATTGCTATTTGATTACAGATAGTTATATATTCTGCCAAAAACCGCACCCTTACTGTAAGCCGTTGAGGAGTTCCATTGACCATCATATTTAACTACGAAAATCACTTGACCATACTGAAGTTACGGTAGGCGACAGAAATATACGGAGCTTATAAAAGATTCTGCCGTGTATCGCTAATTTGCTCCTAAGAATTGAAGAGTTCCGTTACTTTGTTGTGGATCCCATGATCAAAACCTAACCAAACTATCAACAAACAACCCTTGATGTATATCCTTTCTAATAAAAAAATGAATCGTCGATATCGGTTGGAGTGATCTTGAGTTATTCGTCCATTTGTCATGCACATGCTTAATGCAAACTTAAGACTTATGCGGTTTTGCTCAAGGATGCCATCATCAGAACTGGATTAAAAAAAATGGTACCCTACGACAAGCACCACCTTACATATATAAAAAAATCTTTTTTTATTTTTTTTTATTCGGCCTGTCATTTACTGGCTTTTACAGCGTAACCGGAAGGAGGAGGGGCTCTTATGGAGGCCGCCACTTTTCGAGTGCGAGGCCTGAAAAGGACTCACTCGATTGTTATCGTATCATCGGAGTCGTCAAAAAAAATTATCAAGATCGGTTCACCCAGTCGAAATTTATAAGGTAACAAACAAAAAAAACTACAGACGAATTAATAACCTCCTCCTTCTTTTGAAGTCGGTTAAAAAAAGTTTATATGCTTATATATATTTACATGATTGCTATAGATTGCATTAAATGGATAACGTTATATCATCGATATGAAAATAGAAATCTTTAAATTGATATTTTCTGTGTTATCGGACCATTATGTACAATATCGATATGTTTGACAATATCGGAATACAGAGAACAGGTAGCACCGACATTTCGATACATCGATATCTATACCCTCTAGATCACGATTACAGAAAAAATCGACAATTTATTGAATGTTAAAATACTTAACAGATGTTTGGTTATTTCTTATTAAAACTAAAATTTTCAATCCAGTTAAAAACTTAAAGGCTTCTTAGTTAAACCGATACTTATCAGGTATAGACATTAATAGCAGTCTTTGTTTGATATGTTGTTACTGTAATAACTACAAGTGGAAAAAATAAAAAGCAAACGTTTAGACGTTGTTACATATTATGTCGTTCTTATACAGCAAGAAATTTTAATTTTTCGATACTCTTCGATAATACTGTACTTACAGAGTATAATATAGATTTTGGATTCAGTTCCTTTTTTTATAGATTACAATATTTATGCTGAAAATGCGATCAACAATGAATCGAATTAAGCACGTATGTGATTCTTATACGATCGCAACAACGCAACAATCGATTGTTCCGATTACTGTCTAACAAGTTCACATCTCTAAAGTGCCAAATATGGCAGCGAAAACGCTTTAACTTTTGGAGGTAAAAATTACAATTAGATTGAGTTAATGTTTAAAAACATTGAAAATGCATATAAAACAGGTAATCTTTTGTTTATTTTTAACGTCCAGTTATCATTTACATACTTATCCTTTATATTTCTTTAATGACATGTAAACATTTCTTTCACCTAATTTGATTCTGTTGTAGGTAATTATTCAGGGGTTTAAAAGTTACCGTGAACAAATTGTTGTTGAACCCTTTGACAAAAGGCACAATGTAGTTGTTGGGAGAAACGGTTCCGGGAAAAGTAATTTCTTTCATGGTAAGTTTCCTTACATTCTCACATTTATATATAAAGAATTAGGCTTGTTAAAACGAACAGGAACCTTTAAGTTATTACAAACGTCGTATGCCTTATTCGTAATCTTAAATTTAGTGAAACAGTTATTTATGACACTTCTTACCTTTGGGAAACAAGTTTTTTATATTTGAAATCTAGCTTGTTGAATTACATAGCACAAGATTGTAGACGAAATATTTCGCCTGTACTATTTCGTTAGACACTTATCTAACTAAGAGAGGTTTTTACCAAATTCTTTAATAATAGATGTTATATTAACATGCAGAGAAATATCTTAGAATGTAAACCTACCATAATGTGGTGAAAATTCCTTGCTTGTTATTGGGTATCACAGTTTACTACAATATTTTTTACTATTACTGTCAATTTGAATCCATTTATGAAATCAATGTTTAGTATATTTGAACATATTATGTTTGTATAGAAAATGTGTGGGTGGTCGATAAGGACTTGTTTACAAAGTGAAATATAATTCAATCATTTAAGAAACAAAGGAGCAGTTAAATAAGTAGAATTATCTTGTTAGATCTTGTAGAAAACTCTGTAAAGGTTGTATTCATTTAGCTATTATGATTTTATGTTTTAAAAAAGTTTAAATATAAATCTTTTCTTTTTACAATACAAAATAGTTTTTACTATACATAGCATTCTCTTTATGTATTCCACCTTAATCAACCAAGTTATTTATATATGCTACATTCTTTTCTTTCAGCCATTCAATTTGTGCTGAGTGATGAATTCTCCCACCTTCGACCAGAGCAGAGGCTCGCCCTATTACATGAAGGAACAGGGCCTCGTGTGATTTCAGCCTTTGTTGAGATAATATTTGATAACTCAGACAACAGAATACCTGTAAATATCTATTTTTCTTTACCATTGATCGTATAACAAATATAATTATTTTGTAAATTAATACATATGGCTGCTTTCAAATTATGTCCTTACTGCATTGTCAAATTTACTTTAATGACCAAATACTCTATCTTAATCAACTATGTACAATACAAATCTTGCATCTTATTAATTAAAATCAAATTAAATACACTGAAAACTATTGAAAAATAATGTATCAATCAAAATAGCACTGAGAACTGATTATAAGATCAAAAACCTATTATTTGAAGAATCCATTATAAGATTTGTAATCACAAATCTATAAATTATCAGATTCTGTTATATATAGTAAATGTTTATACAAATTTCATAACAGTTTAGTTGAATATTAGTGTGTGATGTTCTGTGATGTTATTTTGTCTGATAATAATTATTTACTTTAGTTAATGTACACTTTATAACAAAACTAAAATTTGTATAATTGTTATTATAACTTTACATTTTTGAGAAACCTAATGTTTGTGGCCAGTAATTGATAGAAAACAGCAGTCTTGATCAGTATATGGACTGAGACCATTTAAAAACATACTGAAAGACTGTCCATCTACTCCTATCAAAGAACTATGTCACTTGCATTGAAATATCAACAAAAACAATAAGCTCATTTTGCAATATTTTTCTGAAATTTACTGAAGACCTCCTAAGTAGCAGGACTGATTTTGTTGGGATTTTGTCTTCTTTAAAAGGATTTGAGAATGGCTCAGTTTGACTGAGCATCTTTCTCCACTGGATTATGAACTCTGCAGATGACACTGCGCGAAACATCTATATACATGTTTCAAAATGTGCTATCAAAATATGCAATAGCACATTTTGAAACATCTATATACACGTTTCAAAATATGCAATAGCACATATTATTACATAAAAATTTCTGTTGATAAAGAGAAGAATTTATTGTCTTGATAAACCAACTTCATTTTTTTTGAGCATTTTGCTAATAAGTAAAAAAGAATCAAATTCTTGATGTGTTAACTTGATTCATCATAGTTATTGGTTATGATAATAAAATTAATTTTGAATCTATTTTTTTAAGAGGCTTGTATAAATGTTCCTAAAAAATTTTAATTTCTATATTTTCATTTAAAAAAAAAGGAAAAAGTTGATATCGATTTGTCAGGTGTGGGGTTCGAACCCACGCTCCCTCTCGGGAACCAGAGCTTAAATCTGGCGCCTTAGACCACTCGGCCAACCTGACTTGTGAAATGTTAGCGAAAATTCAAACCTGAAATAAAACAATGCCAAATATGGTAATACATTCAAAAATTTATTATCGAAAATCAAAATATATTTGCTAAAATAATATCAATTCAGTTGTTATATTTTAATGACACTATTTTATGATCGTTCAAAATAAATTTTGTATTGCTAAACAATTTTTACTTATAAGAGCATCTTATTAATAATACTATAATGATATATTTTTATTTTAAAGATATTTGAATTATTACAGCCTTTTTTAATTGGCGTCTTTCTCAGTTTTAATGTGTTCTGAATTTTTTTTATATATGTTAACCTTACTCGAAATAAAATTATATAGTCGAACTATTATCTTCGACAACAACAAACTGAAGTTTAAAAACGTATTTAAATAGTGAATAGGTAGCTTGTGTTTGTATTTTGTTCATTACATGACACATACTCCAGACACACAAGCACACACTCAATTCATAAACACATTTACACTCACATGCAATCTCTCTAGCGTTTTTAGTATAATAAATTAATTCGATTTTATGTAAGGGCTGAAGATTTTGTAAATTAAAATAAAATTAAAAAATGTCGATCATACGGAAAAACCTAATAAAAGTCTCCTTTTCAATACACATCAAGGTAAATTGATCGGTCATGAAAAAGAAATGATTATGATGTAACTCAAACAAAACATATACATAAATACTGGTGTTAATTAGCCACAGCCAGAGCCACACCAGTCCAGGCTGAGACAAATTTGCAATTTTCTAAATTGGCATCCCGGAAATCAAGCCCAGGACCGTCTGCTCACGAATGGTAAATTCGCAACATTCGCAAAGGATAACAGATTCACTCAATATATTATAGTTATATAAATATTTGTTTCTTAGATTGAAAAAGATGAGATATTCCTACGGCGAGTAATCGGTTCAAAGAAGGATCAGTTCTTCCTCAACAAGAAAGTGGTGCCGCGCTCTGAAGTGTTAAATCTACTTGAAAGTGCCGGCCTATCTAACTCCAATCCGTATTACATCGTTAAACAAGGAAAAGTAAGTATAAACTATATAAATATATATAAAAATTCCCTGTAACGCGAAACGCGATGAACTTTGAAACTATTCGATCCATTTTGATGATTTTTTTTATTCGGTTCACTGTATTTCTTTATTTGAGTTTCATAACTCTGAAATAACGTTCCTTAACTAACGTGGGAAACCCCGCGTTATATAGGGGAATACCCGTAATATTAAAATGCGTTATGAGAGTACCATTTTATAGAGGAGCTTACTGTAATAATTTTATTACACTATGTTTCAAAGAGTAACAATTGAGTATCTTGCCGGTTTATTTCTCAGTAGAATCAATCGAATTAATGACAGATGACATACTTATTGAATGTACTTTAAATTGTTAAACAATAATGTTTTGCAAAAAAAGATATTCTGCTAAGTAGGCTGGGACTAAAGTCTTGAAAAGACATGGGCAAGAGCAGTATATTTCCAGTTTTAAAAAGCTAAGATGTTTTAAGAATCCAATAAGCGCTCACAACCTACTTTCTGATATATAATATTTCTTTATTATAGATCAATCAAATGGCAGTAGCACCTGATTCGCACAGATTGAAGCTGTTGAGAGAAGTGGCTGGTACCAGAGTGTATGATGAGAGGCGAGAGGAATCTGTCACTATACTTAAAGAAACTGTTGGCAAGGTGATTTATTACTTCTATTATATCTTTGTATGAAGAGTTGCATTGAGGCTTGTTACACTGTTATGTTGTTTTTTTTTAAACAAAAAAATAGAAACCTAACTGACTCTAAACTAATTACGTATTACTAATTGTTTTAAAGGTGGAAAAAATCAATGACTTCCTCCAAACAATCGAAGAGCGTCTCAAAACACTGGAAGAAGAGAAAGAAGAGCTAAAAGAGTATCAGAAGTGGGATCGCTCGAGAAGAGTGCTGGAGTTTATCATTCACGACACAGAACACAGGGAGAACAAGCGGAAACTTGAAGATGTACGTATATTTTTTCCATTGTAAGTTTTCTTGCCTTACATTTTGCAAAGAAAAGTCAAAGTCATTGCAAAAACTGTTAAGCAGAAATTAATATAAATAAGCAATAATAATATATCATATAGAAGAGTATAATATATAATTAGATATATTCAAATATCTATTGAGGAAGAGTTCTTCCTCGAATTGAAGACATTGAAAACATGCTATTAGCAAGTGTCTATAATCAGACATTGAAATTAATGTTTAGAGTATATTTCGATAGGCCTTTTATATAAACAAAAAAAAAACTCAAATTTTGATGATTAAATCCCTCAATTTATTAACTTGGACATCAGTTTCTTATAAATCATATGAATCATGATGTTTCAAATACACAAAAGATAATACAGTACAATTAATTTATCTTCGAAACACTTACAATATTACGATTTTATATACTCTATTATTTATGCACAGAAGCTGTTGACATGTTGGTTAGTGATTTTCTTTTGAAGGTTTCTATAAGACTAACGAGAAAACAAAATCACTCAAAATAGATAATAAAAAAAATTAAGTGAATTACCATCAATCCCAAAAATAGAATACAAAGAATAGTAATATGAATGTGGTTTATAGTTGGAAAAGATGCGAGCAAACAGCGGGAAGGAGCAACAACATTATGCAGATATGGTCAGAGAAGCACAGGACCATGTCCGGGAATCAAACAAGTATGTATAAACTAAATTTTGTTTTTTTTAAACAATGCAATAATGAGTATACCAGTAGTATAAACAAATTAAAGCCGTTTCCTGTACCATCTAACAGGATTATATTAAATAAAATAAAATTGTTTTACTTCGGTTTGGGGCCCATAGAAATTATCACATTTAAGTTTTACTCACAAAAATAAAAGTAATGTACATAGAGACACAACTTGAGATTGAATAATTAAATGAAATTTTAAATTAACGAGTATTAAATAAAAATAAACAATAAATAAAATTAATATTCAAAATTACAATACCTTATTTATTATTATTATTCAAGTAGATAAAAATAACCTTTTACGTAAACCTTAAATAGGTGCAGCTGTACATTAATTTCATTTATGACATATTGTTTGAAAAATCTGTAACAATAAGTGTTACACACAGATTGCAAAATTTAAGAATATGTATTTGGAAAAAAAGTATTGTATTAACCATTTAACAAGGTATATATAAAGACAGTGTAAACTAATACTAAGAATTTCAATAAAATTACTTTTGTAGAAAGCTCAAGGATGCACGTAAAGATGTAGCAGCAGCCAGAGAGGAGAAAGACATCCTGTCAACTGAGCAGCAGCAGTTGTTGCGAGAGAAGACGAAACTGGAACTGGGTATAAAAGATCTCACTGATGACGTGGATGGTGATAACAAATCTAAGGTATGATGAAACGAGATTTAAAAAATAAAACTATGCATGCATGTGTATTTTTAATCTATGTATGTGACTCTATATATATAACTAATCTTACTTTATTAGGTTACTTACCCTTTTGGCGATTTCGCCGATGGTCGCTATATAAGGTATCATTCCCGATATAAAGTTAATATGGGTCGAGCCATTTGGAAGATTAGCGGGAATAAACAAGCTGACAAAATCCTAATAATTGGTGTTTTAGCCGATGCTCTTACATACATTATGTTTATAGGAAAGAGCAGAAGCGGAACTCGACCGCCTGAGACAACAGATAGCTGAAAAAGAAAGAGAATTGGAAGAATTGAAGCCCAAATATGAAGAAATGAAGGGCCGTGAAGAAGAATGCACCAGATCTTTGACACTTAATCAGCAGAAGCGCCAGGAATTATACGCGAAACAGGGCCGAGGCACCCAGTTCACATCCAAANGGACATCATTACGTGAGACCTATGTCCAGCAGTGGACGTCCATCGGTTGAAGCGACGACGACGACGATGAAGAGTTGCATTGAGGCTTGTTACACTGTTATGTTGTTTTTTTAACAAGAAAATAGAAACCTAACTACCTCTAAACTAATTACGTATTACTAATTGTTTTAAAGGTGGAAAAAATCAACGACTTCCTCCAAACAATCGAAGAGCGTCTCAAAACACTGGAAGAAGAGAAAGAAGAGCTGAAAGAGTATCAGAAGTGGGATCGCTCGAGAAGAGTGCTGGAGTTTATCATTCACGATACAGAACACAGGGAGAACAAGCGGAAACTTGAAGATGTACGTATATTTTTTCCATTGTAAGTTTTCCTGCCTTACATTTTGCAAAGAAAAGTCAAAGCCATTGCAAAAACGGGTAAACAGAAATTAATATAAATAAATAATAATAATATATCATATAGAACAGTATAATATATAATTAGATAAATTCCAATATCTATTGAGGAAGAGTTCTTCCTCAAATTGAATATATTGAAACTTTCTATTAGCAAGTAATTATTGATTATAGATCAAACATTGAGAATATTGTATAAATGATTTGAAAAGTGTATTATAAAAATAAACTGAAATTTCGATGATTAAATCCCTCCATTTATTAACTTAGGTCCTCGTTTTTTTCTAAATCATATAGCTATGAATCATGAGGTATTGTTAAAAACATACAAAAAATAATACATACATACATAGCATCACGCCTCATTCCCATAGGGCTAGGCAGAGACAACATCCTTCCACTTGCCACGATCCTTGCATATGTCCTTCGCTTCTTTCATTTTCATTAAACCTTCCATACAAGTTCGTCGCCAAAAGATAATACAGTAACAAATAATTTATCTTACAAAATTAGGATTTTATATTCAATTGTTTTTATTATATTTATTAGCCGTCGACATGTTAGTTAGTGATTTTCCTTAAGTTTTAATGTCAGTTATTAGATATTTTTAAGTTTTTGCTTTAAGGGTTGCTATAGGACTAACGAGAAAACAAAATCCCTCAAATTAGATGATAAAAAAATAAAGTGTCAAAGAATAGTAATATTAATGTGGTTTATAGTTGGAAAAGATGCGAGCAAACAGTGGTAAGGAGCAACAACATTATGCAGATATGGTCAGAGAAGCACAGGACCATGTCCGGGAATCAAACAAGTATGTTTAAACTATAGCTATGTTTACAACTATCCCCAATTTAAGTTTGTTTATATCTCATTATGTTGTTTTTTTTTAACAATTTCAATGATGAATATACCAGTAGTATAAACAAATTAAAGCCATTTCCTACACCATCTAACAGGAATATATTAAATAAAATAAAACTTTGGGGCCCACAAATATCATTACATTTAAATTTTACTCACAAAAATAGAAAAAATGTACATACAGAAACAACATGAAATTAAATAATTAAATGTTATTTAAAATTAAATAGAAATTAAGAATGTCAAATAAAAGCCGTAATAAATAGCCTTACGTAAGCCTTAATAAATAGGTGCAGCTGTACATTAACTTCATTTATGAAATAGTGTTTGAAAAATATGTATTAACACCAATGAAATATTGTTTGAAAAATATGTGTTGCACAGATTGCATAAATATGTATTTGGAAAAAAAGTACTGTATTAACGATTTAACAAGTTATATATAAAGACAGTGTAAACTAATATTAAGAATTTAAATAAAATTACTTTTGTAGAAAGCTCAAGGATGCACGTAAAGATGTAGCAGCAGCCAGAGAGGAAAAAGACATCCTGTCAACTGAGCAGCAGCAGTTGTTGCGAGAGAAGACGAAACTGGAACTGGGTATAAAAGATCTCACTGATGACGTGGATGGTGATAACAAATCTAAGGTATGATAAAACGAGATTCAAAAAAAACTATGGATGCCTGTGTATTTTTAATCTATGGATGTGACTTTATATATCAAACTAATCTTAATTTACTAGGTATTATTTACTCTTTCTTCGATTTTGCCAATAGTCGCTATACAAGGTATCATTCGCGATATTAAGTTAGTATGGGTCGAGCCATTTCGAAGATTAGCGGGAATAAACAAGTTGACATAATCCTAATAATTGGTGTTTTAGCCGATGCTCCTAGATACAATATGTTTATAGGAAAGAGCAGAAGCGGAACTCGACCGCCTAAGACAGCAGATAGCTGAAAAAGAAAGAGAATTGGAAGAATTGAAGCCCAAATATGAAGAAATGAAGGGTCGTGAAGAAGAATGCACCAGATCTTTGACCCTTAATCAGCAGAAGCGCCAGGAATTGTACGCGAAACAGGGCCGAGGCACCCAGTTCACATCCAAACAGGACAGAGACAGATGGATTGAGAAGGAACTGAAGTGAGATTTTATTTATTGCATTGGACTGTGATTTTATCTATTTACTATACAGGTTTTTCTTTATAGCGAATATATATCTAATACATTTTTCAATTCTTAATATCATTATGTAGAATGTCCGACATTACAAAAATACTCTACAGCCAGAATTGATGTACATGAAATATACAACATATGCAATTTATTTAATTTGATAAGGAATAGTACTGTTTTGTATAAAATAAAGGATTTTTTATTATTATGTACACACAAACCTTCCTTTTGAATCACTCTATATATTGCTAAAAACTGTTTTAAAATCCTTTAGTTAATTTAAAAGATCTAAGGTAACAGACAGCGGAAGCGACCGCTGCTGGGCGTCGTATTATCAGTTGTGATTCAGATCTCTATTTATTTTAATAAGTTTTAATCCAAAAATCTTGTCCCCAGGTCTCTGAGCAAACAGATAAAAGACAAAAAAGACCACGAGGCAAAGCTACGTGAGGATTTAAGACGCGATGCACTCAAATTGACTGAACTAGAGAAACGCATTGAGGAAATGACAAAGGAGATGGAGAGACAACGCGTGGCGATTGACGAGCACAACAAACAATACTACGAGTGCAAAAAACGAAAGGACCAGGAACAGAGTTCCAGGAAGTAAGTCCCACGATCTTAGACCATTTAGATATGAGGTTTAGATAATGTATACATAGAAAAAAAATATTTTTCGCTATTGTTAAAAAGTTCAATATCTATAATATAAAAATGAATCGCAAAATGTGTTGGTAAGCGCATAAGTCCAACGATGCTTTTTACGTCGAGAAAAGTCCGAATTATTGCAGGGGAAAACCCTAAAAATAGCCCCTTTCTGTTTCCCATTCAACTCTATTCCGGTTTTTACTTAAATGTAGAGTCAATTTGACCTTTATTGCTATTCAATAAAGTTCATAATAAATTACAAGTACTCACCGTTGTCTAAGCAATGTAGGTGTATACCTAACGTCAAAGGGTCACTGCACTTTATTACCGCTGCACAAAGTTCAAAATCAATTGAATAGTCACCACCCAACCTAATTGAATATTCACAAAAATGTAAGAGCTATAGGTATTTAGTACTAGTGTAATTTCATTTCGTAAAACTCAAATCTGCCACGTTCCAAATCCTTATGACAGAACTAATCCTGTCGGGTCTGCTAGTTGATTATAATATTGAATATTTCATAATAGAGTGCCTTAAGCACGCCGGCAGTACCTAAACTAACCCTAGTATACATGCCGTCACAATGTTGATATCTTCTCAAAGTTCTGCACAGCTTTTACTGTTGGTTTGAATTTCCTTAATAAAATCAGTTTCCATCTTTTGATAACTTTTGATTACGATGTCAATTTTGCCGCAATATTTCCATATCAATGTTAAATAAATATTATATTTTTAACGAAATATGCAATCGAAACACTCATAATTAAATTTCAGTGAGCTGTGGCGTAAAGAGACAACTTTGACACAAAATCTGTCATCGCTGAAAGAAGACTTGGCTAAAGCTGACCAAGCTTTGCGCTCTATGGCTGGAAAGGTTAGATAAATTTCATTTTTTGAAGTAAATCTTCTTTAGCCGCATGAGAGTAATTTTTTTACGGATGAAACGTGAGATTACCTTCACGAAGATATGCAGCGTTTTTATGCTAATTCGTTTCATGGTTAATTAGTTTAATATTCACTAATAACATGTGGAATTTTTATTTGCCACTCATGATTTAATAATTAAGTATAGATTTAATTATTAGTATTATATTAATTAATAATTTCTAATATTGACAAATAACAAGTGGCACGTCATTTGATATTTTCATAAATTATTTGTATTAATTTTCGACACTTAATATTTTAATGACAATTCCTCGCATGTCTTACTTTTTCCCTTCCTGTATTTTGTACACGCGCACTTTTAATTTTCATTAATATTTGGCTCAAAAATTTATAAGAACTTGTTGATTCGCTCAACTTCATATGTGCCACATAAGAGAGAGAAATGAAATTAAATGAAGCCTAAAAAGACACGCTGTCGCAGATTTGTTTTTTACTTTTTAAATGGAACAATTGCGTGATACAGGATTGTTGCCTAACACTTACCGTTTATAAACCGCATTCAACAGAAGCTCTCAATAGGAGTCGCTTTTCCCAATTTCTTGTACCATATTTCATAGATTTTCTGGGACTTTCAACTCAATTAATTCTATCATGTAGTTCTCAAGCATACTAACTTTTTTGCTTTAAAATAATTCTATAGAGATCTTACCTTTTTCCTACACATTTTGCAGCCTATCCTCAATGGCAGAGACAGTGTAAGGAAAGTACTAGAAACATTCCAAGAGAGGGGAGGAGAGTGGGCCAAAATAGCCACGCAGTATTACGGCCCCGTTATTGAGAACTTCACCTGCGACAAGACCATATATACTGCTGTTGAGGTGAATATTGAAAAACTGAAACAAAATTCCGAATCCGATGAACCGGTTTTTATGTGTTTTTGTTAAAGTATCACAAAATTAGATGAGATCCGAACCTATCGTTTCTTTTAGCTGTACTAACATGATGGAGCGTAAATAATGCTGATGAAATGTTTTTTTTAAATCAGGATCTATTTTTTCCGACCCGTCTTCCCAAGTTGTTTAAAAATAGAATACACATACGTTATATTTTGTCCGTGTATAATGAAATACTCTTACTTTAAATAATAGGTTTTTTTATTTCTCTGAGAATATTTGTAATTGATTGAGTCTGTGGCAATAAATTAATGTCTATTTAATAAAGTCTCTCGTTTCCCCATATTCCCACGGAATCCGAATATAAGCGAATATAATATAACTTACTTTCCTTTACCATTCACCCTTTGATTTGACATTCGTCATACATGTTGCGTAAACTGGCACTAATAATAAGATAACGGAATCAAACAGGTAACATCAGTAGAATAATATATACATTTAATCTTTTAGGTGACAGCGGGTAACAGATTATTCCACCACATTGTGGAATCAGATACAGTTGGTACAAAAATTCTAAAGGAAATGAACCGACAGAGTCTTCCTGGTGAAGTGACATTCATGCCTCTAAACCGTCTACAAGTCCGGGACATGATCTACCCCAATGACAATGTATGTATGGTCTATTTTACAATTTTTTCATTGCATAAAAATTACATTACTATGATTACATTGTGATGGTAGGTGACGATAGAGTAAGTTCATACACTAACCTTGTAAAAGTTTAAGTGCAGTCTCTGTTAGGAGACCTGTAAAAAACTGATAATTGAAATAGTCACTGGACAACTTTAGACTATAATAGTAGTCAATTGAGCAGTTCTAAATATTGTAGAAATGTTCAATTTAAGCCAAATTTTCTATATGGAATTTCACAAGTTGTTGCAGTAAAATTACTGCACTAGTGGAATCTTGATACAAAATTTACGTCCTTTAATCTAATATCCTATTTAATTCTTTTATTAAACGTATTTGCAGAACGCAATCGCTATGGTACAGAAACTGAAGTACGACCCGAAGTACGCCAAAGCAATGAAGTATATCTTCGGAAAGACGCTCATCTGCAGGAATCTGGAGTGTGCAACAGAGTTGGGAAAGCAATTCCACTTGGACTGTGTCACTTTGGAAGGAGACCAGGTGCGATGTATCCCAATAATGATTCCTAGAAGTTCTGCATCCGGAAAATTGATTCATGAATGATAATAGAAAAAAATAACGATAATTTAAAACAAGATCACTTAAAAATTATTACAATATTTAAATTCAATTTTCTTTTTCCACATAAATTATAATTGTTCGAACACGTATTCCTTAAAAACGCTCGGCTGGCTGTATTTATAACAATCATGTGCAATTAGTTACAGGTGACAATAATCACCTAAACCATGGGCAACCTTTTATGATAGAATTGCTACAAATATTATGAGATAATGGTGCGAGCCATATTTTATCTTTTAAACATTATTACGCTATAAAGTCTATAATTCGTAGAGGTGAAAATCTAAAAAAAATTAAGAAATCTAGTCTCATTGCAGAGTCTAGTTCAATGCAAAATTATTAATAATATATATCTAGGGCCCACTTATCCAGTTTTTAGTGTATGTTTATGTTCATTCCATAAAAAATCGATTTGCAATTCTAGGTATCATCTAAAGGCTCACTCACTGGCGGTTACTTCAATCAATCCCGTTCGCGTTTAGAAATGCAAAAGACTAGATCGGAATTGATGGAACAAATTACAACTCTTGAGGAAGAATTGAACACACTGCGCCAGGAACTCAACAAGACTGAAACAAGTATCAACACTATTGTCTCTGAGATGCAGCGTACTGAAACAAAACAAGGAAAAGCAAAGTAAGTGTAATCACCACAGATCCTTGAAAATACGTAATTGGCTTTCTGAATAAACAGAAACAATTCTTTGATGTATTTTTAGAGCCTAATTATAGTAATACCTAACAGTTAATATTTGACCTAAAAAAAAAAACAATTAACTAAAAACACGCAACGATTGGTCGCCATGTTTGTCACGTCATAATGTTTTATATCTAGTTAACTAACGACGCAGGGCTTTCGGCACTCTGTACATATTTCTATATCTGAAATATTTCTTTAGTTCAATATAACTTTTTAATTATAGCGATAAACTGAAAAAGAACAGTTTTTTTTTAATTTTATATGAACCTTTATTACAAAGCAATTTTTTTTCTATTTGTTGAAATACCACTTATAAGATTCCTTGTACTCCCAAGAATATATGTTGCATTACATTACATTATATGTTGCAAACTTAAAGAAAACAAACAATATATTATAATTGTAACATGCAACGGATTGTAAACTGAACATAACGAAACTAAGAGGATTTGAAAAATATTCGTTATACCAAATATTTTATTTTTGGGCAATGAATGTCTTATGACAAGTTCAATGTCCCTGAATCTATTGAGACAAAAATTACAATTGAATTGCTGAGTGATATATATTTTAAATAATATATGTACATAGAAATGAAATTGTTAGAAGTCAATGATACATTCTAAGTGTATTTTGCTATCATTGTAAATTCCTTATAAAGAGATTTTGATAATTTTATTCTAAACGTAAAGGTATATTAAGCTTAGAATGTATTACGAAATTCATGTGAATAATGACACACAGTATCTTTCTTACTTCATAATTTGTTATATAAATCAAAACAACTTTTAGTGCTTACGCCATATATCATGGTTTTATTTCTGAAATTATTTCTAGGGACATTTTTGACAAAGTGAAAGCTGACATTCGCCTCATGAAGGAGGAATTGGCCTCTATCGAGAGATTCCGTGGCCCGAAGGAGCGATCTTTGGCTCAGTGCCGTTCCAGTCTGGAGGCCATGCAGGCCACCAAAGAAGGCCTCGAGTCAGAACTGCATCAGGTAAGCTGCACCTCTTTCAATTGTATCAGTCAATTTTTTTTTAAAACTGTATGGCCTTATTTATCAAAAAATTACTCGTAATCCTAACGGGGGTACCAGAAGACCCCAGTTCATTTGCATACAAATCTAAACAAAGTTATTGAAACATCACGTGTATATCGTTGCGCTTTCACGATGCCACGTTTATTGCAGTGAGAGAAATAACATATATGTCAATGGCATACTAAACAAAACATTCCAATAATAGTAATATAGGCATTGTGTATTAACCATTTGGGGTTTTTGTTATTAAATAATATTTTTAAACGACTTGCTCTTTCGACAATAACAATTTCAATTCAGTTGTTAGCGGGATTCCCACTGCAAAAATTCGATTCAATCGTCAGCTGGAACAAACAGACAGACAAAAATGCTTTTTTTCCTGTGGAAGTAATATATCTTATTATGTCTAAACTTAGGAAATATTCTACATATTTCTCAAATATAGTGCCAAGTTAGATATTGCTGCTACTTTCTTAAGCAAATACGATTTAAAGTAATGGTTTTTATTAGGAATTAATGGAGCAGCTATCTACTGCCGATCAAGGAAAGGTAGACGAGCTTAATGATGCCATACGAAGGCTAACACAAGAAAATAAGGAAGCCTTCAGCCAGAGAATGAATCTAGAAGCCACCAAGAACAAGCTAGAGAATCTACTCACCAATAACTTAATTCGGTCAGTTGTGTTATATTTTTTTGTTTGCTTACAAGTTTGTCGATTACAATCAATTGCTACCCTAACAGCAAGAAAAAAGCTCCCTTGTTTCCAAACAAAAGTTTGCATTTAAATTATTTATTTATTTGTTTATATTACAGACGTAAAGACGAACTGGTTCAAGCCCTTCAAGAGATATCTGTAGAGGATCGCAAAAGACGCCTCAGTAATAGCAAAGCAGATTTGGCAGCGGCTGAGAAACGCATACGACAGATAAACAAAGAAATGGAAGAAGTCGAAAGGAAAGTACAAGCTGCCGTCAAAAACGAAAAGGCCCTTAAATTAGAGCTGGATAAGTGGCGAAATAAGGTACATTTATAATTGTAGTATTAGGTACGAAAACTATAAATAATCTTGTGACGACATCTTTAGGCTACAAAAGCCATGAAATTCCTTTCGAGTGATAAGAAACATATGAACAGATAAATACTTTATTGCACATACAATATTTCAATAAACTATATTACAGGGAATTCTAAATAGTAATTTAGGAATCATAGCATGCTTAGGCAGTCTCATTGCATAACATTTCTTCATAAACAACCCTTGGATAAACTATAAGTGAAAGAAAGTATGCAGTGCGCTAAAAACAAAGAAAACAAGAAGTAGTTAAAAAGATAAACATAAATTTCAACAAAAAATACCATAGATTAGCTTGCTGTTGTAATGGTGTGAGGACTTTGCTAGCAGACAGTTCCTAGTTTCGATTCCTACCAGTGTTAGGAAATTGCATTCTCTAATTAGTCTAAGCCTGGACTGATGGAAAACGGTGGCCTTGGCTGTCGGCTTACCAGTAAAGAAATTGTGATCTGATATCATTCCGTGCAGATAACATAAGAGATAAATTACCTCTTACCAGATTGAAGCGCTTCCATCTTTAACTGTGTCACTTATCATCTGGTGAAATTAAGCGCTACGTTGTCAGCGATAAAAAAAGTTTGTACAGTTATAGAACACAATATATTTCTTCATAGAAAAGAAATGTCCATACAGGTTTGATTCTATTGTAGGTTTAATGTTTTTTTAAAATGTTTTAAGGAAAAAGAAGCCCAAGACAAAATGGAGGAAGACGCCAAGGGGCTTGAGAAGATGGCGTCCAAGGAAGTGCTTTTGCAGGAGAAGATACAGGAGTCTCTTGATAAGATAGCAGCCCTGGGTACACTTCCCAATGCACCTGAATTACATTCCAAGTACCAGAAATTGTCACTGAAACAGGTGCGTACTTACGGGTGTACAATACGAATAAATTCGCGGCGACCGATTAAAAAAATTGCTTGAAATGTTTATTTTATAACAAAAACTTGAGCATAGTATGTGATACCACAGCACCATTTTATACGATTTGATTACAAGTTTTTGACACGAGAAAAAGTTATGTTTGCTTGATTATTAATCTAAAATAATGTGTATTTTTTAAACCTTTCTGGCACTGAGTATCAAAAACGGTTATGTAACAAAAATGAAATGATTACCAAAAATGAAACGACTATTCAATTCAATTCCAGTTATTCAAAGAGCTGGAGAAGGCCAATCAACACCTAAAGAAGTACAACCACGTCAATAAAAAAGCCCTCGACCAGTTTGTAAGCTTCTCAGAACAGAAGGAAAAATTATATAAGCGAAAAGAAGAACTCGACATTGGGTATGCTATTTAATATTTTATAATAATGGGTATAATTTAATGTATGTGTGTGTTTATAACTGGACTCTGCCTAAACGACTAGACAGATTTTGATAAACTTATAAATATACGACATAAATATAAATTACACTAAACTAGTCTATTTTTGAAATGAAAAAATAAGTTCAAGTTGATCAATTGAAATGTTTTTATATTAATTTTTTTTAATAAGTTTCAATTAATTTTATGATTTAATGAAATTACAAACGATAGACTGTAAATTTTGAAACTATCTTGCAGGGCATTATAGAAAAGATTTCTTTATTTTGCACTTATCCATTCAAAAATTGAGCTGTAACTCATTTTCACAGAGGTGAGAAAATTCGCGAGCTCATCGAGACTTTGGAGCATAGAAAACTGGAAGCTATACAGTTCACTTTCAAACAAGTGAGCAAAAACTTCACAGAGGTGTTCAAGAAGCTTGTACCACAGGGTCGAGGCAGCCTCATCATGAGAGTTGCTCCTGATGAGGGACAGGACAATAACCCTGAGGTATAGTAAAGTTTTTACTTTTAGACTACCAACACTTGCTAACAAAAATGAATGTCTTTTGTAGCATTAAAAATAAATATCTAAGTAATTGAATTTGAGATATTAAGGCCCTGCAGTGTATGTACATATGTGTAATCCCTATTTATTTACTCACATAGATGTTTTGGTAAATCCGACATTCGCTGAGTATTTTTTTTTTAAATTCTGGTGCATGGCCCATAGCACCAACTCTCAGAACTTCAGGCAAATACTGAGAATGTCTGAGGACTGCATTATATATATTGGTAATTGGATTGGTAATATATGATCGAGTGGTGAGGAATGAGTTGTGGTCAATGTTATCTACATACGGGGTGAGGGTTCTAGTGCTTGTATCAGAATAAACGGGGCGTACACTGTGTGGTTCCCTGTCGAAAGAGGTGTTCGCCAGGGTTGTGTTGCGTCAACCTATTCATGCAGACAGATGTTGTTTGACAGATTTAAAAGAATGGGTTAAGAATGGATGAATTACTCATCAAATGTTTACTCTAAGCTGATGAGCAAGTAATACTTGCATCATCTGGAGCATCTACAAGCTACAGGAGATGGTAAATATTATGAATGAAGTTTTGAAAAGGAAAGGAATGAAAGTGAATGTAAACAAAACGAAAGTTATGCTTTTTGAAATAGATGAATCTATGATGAATGGCAATATTTTGATTGATGGGGAACAAGCGGAAGAGGTGAAAGAATTTGTATACTTGGGATCTAAATTTACAAAAGATGGAACATGTGAAAGTGATATTGAAAGGAGAGTGAATGCAGGGAATATGGTAAATGGTGCTCTGCACGCTTTTATGAATAGCCAGATGGTGTCTCAAAGGGCTAGACTGGCAGTGCATGCTGGAGTGTTGGTGCCAACACTTATGTATGGTAGTGAAAGTTGGGTATGGCAGAAGAATCACGTAAGTAAAATAAATGCTGTAGAGATGAGAGCGTTGAGAAGCATGAGTGGATTACAACTGAGAGACGAAATAAGAAATAGTGTGATAAGAGATTGTTGTGGTTTAAAAGTTGATGTAGTGACTAAAATTGAGAAAGGTATGCTTAGATGGTTTGGACATGTGGAGAGAATGAGTGAAAGGAGACTGACAAAAAGGATTTATGAGTCAAGAGTGAATGCAAATGAAAGAAGCAAAGGAAATATGCAAAGTTCGTGACAAGTGGAGGGACTTAGTCTCTGCCTACCCCTATGGGAATGAGGTGTGATGCTGTGTATGTATGTATGAAACTAAATTAATGAATTTTGATATCGATTATCGTCTGATAGTTGCATCATACAGTTTACGATGTTAGCATGCTACCTTTGTAAGAAGTAATTTATTTCAATGTTTTCTACACAGTGTATTACTGAAACCTTAAAATATTATAATCGATTTTGCAGCGTCCAAATGCTGATCCTTTCACGGGTGTGGGCATCAAAGTGTCCTTTACTGGCGGTGACGGTGACATGCGGGAAATGAACCAGTTATCCGGAGGTCAGAAGTCACTGGTGGCTCTGGCTCTCATATTCGCCATACAGAAGTGCGATCCCGCACCGTTTTATCTATTTGACGAAATCGATCAGGTGAGATAAGTTTGTGTAAAATCGAAAGAATGTTGAGCCTTTACACTCATAGGAGAGGGGGTTTTAGAGCATATACCCATCATGCTGTTGCACTGAAGGTTGGCAGGCTACACATACCCTAGAATTACTACCGGATTATGTATGTTTGTTCACTATGTTTTTTACCGAAAGCACAATGATGGATTGAAAAGAGCAATCAAAAACGTAAGTTTTTGTAAAGAGAAACCTACCTGCCCGGGATCCGAATCTCGGGCCACTAATAGAATATCTCCCGCTCTTATGTACATTACTTGTACTTATAATAACAACACCATTACTTGTAAAATCCCCACTTGAAAAATAACTCCAACAAATTACAGGCGTCATTAAAACAACGACTTCTAACGAAAGTTGTAATTAGACTTGAGCGCCTTACCGGAATAAGCACATGAATACTTTTTACTTATGTAATTACAAAGAACTTAGTGTTATATAAAAATGTAGTGATATAATAATAGTGATCTCTAAAAATATATTCTATACAATTTTATAATTCAACTATCACAACTTCTTTGGTGTTCCATGTGTGAAGGCGCTGGACGCACAGCATCGTAAAGCGATCGCGAACATGATCCACGAGCTGTCTTCATCAGCTCAGTTCATCACAACCACGTTCAGGCCCGAGCTGCTCGAGCATGCGCACAAGTTCTACGGCGTCAAGTTCCGTAACAAGGTCTCGCACGTCGAGTGCGTCACCCGCGACGAGGCCCGAGACTTCGTAGAAGACAGTGCAACACATGCCTAACGCTCAAAGACGACACACAGGTGAGTGCAATAACCACTCTCAGGCCAGGGATTTCATGAACTGATTGACGCACATCTAAGGTATACAAACGGCATTGGGTCACCATCGATAACAACAGGTGTTTCAACGTGATACATCCTTTATGCGCGCGATACCTACCTGCTGTAGTTTTTGCGTAAATTTCTTAGAAAATGCAATTTCTAATTGAAGAAGAGAAAATGCCCCGCTGGATTTCGAATCCAGGACCTCTCGTACCATTACGCCAGCTAATCTGTGAAATACAACCGTATTTATCATATTAAAGGTGAAATATCGGCGCAGGAAAGCATACACGTAGTAACTAAAGTTTAATGTAATGTTGCTGACTTTTTTTTTGTTTCTCAAGTATTATATAAATAAGGTGTCTATAAACTACATTCATCGTAGTAGTGTATAATATATATTTTTTAGAACCTTTATATTCTCATGGAAAATTCTGGAATTGCAGGTCATTACGTGTCTGCTTCCCAGCTTCGATTTATTAAAAAAAAAAACAAACGACAGAAGTAAAATATTAACATATGTTTAACTTCATATATATATTATGTGTAATTTATACATATATAATTTAAATAATTAAATTTCCTATGTTCGCCTCGCGCAATCACGTTTCATAACACTAATCACGCATGCCCTAGCTTACTTCTCAAGTCAATTTTGCGTAAAGAAATTTTACTTCAAAAATTAAAAAATTATATTTTTTATTTATTGGATTGCTTTGCAAATAATTAAAAATTACTTTATTACAGACGCAAAAGGCGCGAAAGGAAGTCGCAAGAGCCCAACATGGGTTACTACAGGACACTGAGTATACTAATTGCGACTAAATATATTGTCATGACTAGCTACATTATGACTGACATTTTTATCAGTAGCTATCATAGATTCAAATGTAAAGATATGCCTTCGTAAATGTTTTCGGGACACATTCGGAAACTAAGTCGCTTTTCGTTATTCTGTACAGTGGTAGCAATATTCAAAAAATGTAAATATGGATTTAAAATGGTGATATATGTATGCAAAATACAACAAAACAATTACATTAATAAATTTGTTAAGTGCGCCTAATATAAGTCATAGTTTCTATGTACAAAAACACAAAAACTTATAACTTGACTAACTGCGAATTATTAAGTTCTTCAGCCATATAGGTCTGCAACTATCTAATGTCTAGTGGTTTTAGGTCATGTTGACTGGAAGTGTTGCCTGGTCAATCACTAACGAGCTGAACACTTAGGTAACACTGATCTTAGAATAATCGAGTGTTCTCGCAACACTGTCGATAGAAGCTATTGTCAAGTTATCTCAAATTCAGAGCAAGACCATCCTGCCAATAGTGGACGAATTAGAAGAATAAAACAAAAACTGTTGTACCTACGTCCATTATAGATTTTGAAACCATCTTAATGATGTGCCCCAAACCCCGCATTTTAGATAGTTAGGCAATAATGCGATGGTGGTTTTAAACCACTCACTCTTCTCCTACTCATTCAATCTTTAATCTGTATTAACGGGTACATGTCACGATGGCGATTATATATTTTCTCGATATTACGACCTCACTCTTCCACTCTGTCACTACTCCTCTAAATGACTACTTCCACAACGCCACTTTCACCCAAACAGTCAATCTTCTACTCATTCATTGCGGTCCCAAACAGGCACTCCTCTTCCACTCATTCACTCCGCTCCCACTCATTCGCGCTTCTCCCACTCTGTCATTCTTCTCCCACTCAGTCACTCTTACCACTTAGTTACAACTCTCTCACTTGATCACTGTTCTCCCACTCAGGCACTCTACTCCCACTCAGTCGCCCCTCTCCAATACATTCACTCCTCTGCCACCAATTCTATTTCACTCGCTAACATCCCACTCAGTCACTCCTTTCTCACTCATTTTTCCATCCAATCACGCTCTGCCCTGTCTCATCACGAAATCTCTCAAATTATTTGCAATTGAATTTAAATTTAACTAAGTGAAGCCTTTATTAAAGTAATCGGTCATTATGTTCCGATTTACCATATTCACACGGTTTCAGGAACCACGGGCAACAGTTAGTTTATATTATAATTTAAATACTAGAAAATCAATTCACAACCGCAGTCTTCTGAATAAGCATTTTAAATAATTAATCATTTCGGTTATCCATATACACTGTCCAACGTTAATGGATCGGCAAATGCATTGTAGGTAAAAATGGCTATGATGTTTCGGTAGGCCTTTCCTGTAACAGGTTCAAGAAATTTTGTTGTATTGTGACTCTTGAATTTAAAAAAATAGAACTTTCACATTGAAGTCTTTGGTAGTTATTATGGTTATCCATCTTACTCTAATTTTAATTAGAATTATTAAATTATATTATAGTATACATATGATAATATTGTACAAGAATTTCTGTTAACACATTTCGTGTAGAATTAAATAGAATATGAGTAGTCTACGACAATATTCCAGAAATTCTTTATTAGTTTTAAAAAAATACATATTTGAGCCTTTATTATTACTTTATTTTTTGTAATTTCTCTTAATTTATATGAGAATAGATCATTTTCCTTTATGAAAAAAAAATATATGATTCCAATTTTTTTTTAAATTTATATGGATTACATTTGATAAGGGAAATATGTTTTTACGTTTCTTTATATCTCAAATTCATTTTAAAAGAATTTTTTTTATTGACAATATTCATGGACAGATGGATGGAAAGTGACCTATTCTTTTGATATCGAAGGCATTGATCAAGAAAATAATTTGTTGTTTAGGACACATACTTCTTAGCACTGTTTTAATTTCTTTTATTATACTTAACATTAGGGAACAAAGAAAACTATATATTCGTCTGATCCTATTTCTTGTAACAAAATAAAAGAAACATTGTTTAAGTGTAGAAGGCATTGGAACAAGAAAATAATTTGTTGTTTCAGCTCCATACTTCTATTGTTGGTGGACAATGAAAGTACTCTATTCTTTCTTTAATAACTCGGAACTATATTAAAGGAAAAAATATTGTTTTGATATAGAAGGCATTGGATCAAGAAAATTATTTGTTCTTTTGGCTCCATACTTGTCAGTACATTTTTCATTGTTTTTTTTATATTGACAATATTGGTGGACAAGGAAAGTACTCTATTCTTTCTTTTATATAGCGTAGCTACATTAAAAAATATATAATGTTTTGATATGGAAGGCATTGAAACAAAAAGAATTGTTGTTTCAGCTAGCTCCATACTTCTCAGAACTGTTGTTTTTTTATGTTCACGATCTTGGTGGACAGTGAAAGTACTCTATTCTTTCTTTAATAACTCGTAACTGTATTAAAAGAAAAATTGGTGATTGTTTTGATATAGAAGGCATTGGATCAATAAAATAATTTGTTCTTTTGGCTCCATACTTCTCAGTACATTTTTCATTGTTTTTTTATATTGACAGTATTGGTAGACAAGGAAAGTACTCTATTCTTTCTTTTATATCTCGTTACTACATTAAAAAAATATATTGTTTTAATATGAAAGGCATTGGAACAAAAAAATAATTTGTTGTTTCAGCTAGCTCCATACTTCTCCGAACTGTTATTTTTTTATTTTCAAGATATTGTTGGACAATAAAAGTACTCTTTTCTTTCTTTTATATCTCGTAACTATATTATAAGCAAAAATATTGATTGTTTTGATATAGAAGGCATTGGATCAAGAAAATTTGTTGTTTTGGCTCCAAAATCCTCAGTAAATTATGAATTCTTTTTTCTTTAATATTGACGATATTGGTGGCCAAGGAAAGTGACCTATTCTTTGAATTATATTTTCCCATTACTACATTAAAAGAAAAAAAAATTGTTTTAATACAGAAGACATTGGAAATATGTTGGTGAAAGAAATTATTTTAATATAGAAAACATTCAGATCAAGAAAGTGACCTTTACTTTGCGACGTGTTAGTAAAAATATGAATATGAAAAATAATACGCACCTAAGGAGAAAAGTAACGCAGTTTCGGCCGCCAAGTTTTGTTGAAAATCGTAGGTAAGGATGCTTTATTTTTGTTCCCGTGGTGCGTTTACGAAATTTTCTTACACAGGAACGCAAAATTCGTGACTTTTCAATCAATAATTAAAACTTGATTCGTTTCAAGCTACTTTTGTCACTTCGATGAACAAGTCATTGCTAGGTTACTGGCAGGAAAAGTGAGTTAGGCGCATGCGCGCAATTGGAATCCAATCGAGAAATTTTATCCCGGCCGGAAAGCGAATTTTTCGTCCCGCAATAACGACAATGAGGTAAATATTTTGTCTTATTTTATTCAAAATACTTCGGCTTGCGTAATTTAAAAAAAAAATATGTTTTTTTATTGTTACTATAGATTTAATCGGCGGTTAAATACGAAACGTATAATAAATGCTGTTATATAGATAATTGTTTTTTATTCAAAATAAACATTTGCAGTAAACTTTTTGTTACCGATATAAGCTTAAAATTGGTTTCAACAAGTGACGGCGGATAGCTAGTAAGTTTATAACAAATTAAGTAAACTCAAATTATTAATGTGATAACGTCCACTGCAATGGTTGTCGGCTGCACGCACCAATAAGCGTCATTGACATCTTCCGCCTGAGCCGAGCATGTAAGCAACAGCACAGAACAAGCGATAGAGAGGCGCGATCGGCCTAATCCCATTGTTTGTATGACAACAATTTCTCATCGATGTAAACCGACTACAAAAAAACATTCGTCTTGCTATTCATAAATTATCGCATTAGATTTACCATTTCCCTTCGCAATCCGATTTTCTACGACTACGATGTTATTGTAAAAAAATGTATTTACTCGTATTTTGCCCTACCAGGAATCGAACCCTTTATTTTCAACTAGTGAAGCGACTAAACTAACTAACTAGCAACCCATTAACGTCCTACTGTTGGGCCTCCACAGCCCTCGCTCGTATGAGAGAGGGTTTTTTAGAGCGTAGACCCACCACGCTGCTCCACTGCCGATTGGTAGGCATAGCATACAAGTGTACTCTATTCCTTCACTCTGGTAGTCCGACGTGACAGCAATCCGACACGACGGGAGAGAGATGAGGCGCAGGACCAACGGCTTAATGTGCTCTCCGAGGCACGGGGGTGGATCACACCGCCATATTTTTCCCAACTTCGGGCAAATATTGAGAAAATCTTAATAGAAAACTCAATATTGATTTTTGAATTAGCCCGACCCGGGACTCGAACCCACCTCAATGTCTGTAGTCGAACATGCTAACCACTAGACCAATGAGGCAGTCGACGAAGATGAAGCGACTATTTAATAAGCAAATAGTACAATGTAAGGTGTGCTTTTAATATGTGTATGACATAATAGCTAACCCGGCATAATTCGTATCGCCTCAGAAACATTAAATCACAGTAGAATGTTTCAAATTTAGTCAAAACTTAACCAGAACAAAAATGATTCGTAATCAAAAAACTTTTACTTTATAGTTGCGATCAGAAATTGTTGGTTATCAAATGTATAAAAAGTATTGTTTTAAATTTAATTTGATTTCTGAACGACGGGACGAATTAAATGTTTAACAGATAGGATTGGTTTGTCAGGTAGCGAAATTGTTGATGTTACTGTTTTTTATACATGTTTTGCATACTCGCTTTTAAACCTTCCCCGGACTCCCACAAATAATTTAAAACCCAAACAGCCAAATCAGTCCAGATGTTCTCGAGACTAATGAACAGCAATTGATTTTTAGATATATAGACGACGCCTTGCTAGCAGATGTCTTAGATTTTATTCCCTGTCGAGCAAATAAAAAAACGTAGAAAGCCATTAAGGTCTCATTCTTGGGCACAGGTCTGAGTTATAAGAGGGGGTCTACAGCTAAAGAAGCTGACCACTAGACCAATAAGGACAATCGAGAAAATTTAGTAACTGATGTGGAAAAAATAAAACATAGGTAGAAGTAGGATTTTATTTACAATATAATATCGAATATCACGCGTATTACTTTACATAGTAATACGCTATTGCTTTCAGAGCATCTTATTCTAATTAAATTAGTAATACATATTAAAACTTGTCATTGCTCCAACGTGAATGACAATTACATATTTATTTTTAAATGTAAAAATAAGATTAATTGGCAACATTAGTTTTGAAACAATATTTTCTTCATAACGCATTTCATTAGCGAAAAAATAATTAAATTTAGGGATTTATATCGATTATATGTATGAAATATTTTCATAATAATAATTCGTATATAATTTGAAACATAAATGATACTGTGAACTGTGGTCTATTTTGTATATCTATTTTTAAAATAATTATAAATTATTATCCTTATTATATATTCCTTCCAATATTCCTTTTCGACGTTTTTTGTTCACGATAAAAAGATTTATTTATAAATAAAAACGAAAAGATAACCCTTTTTTAGATGAAATTTTGCTTTTCCGATATATGACCTAGCGTATATTAATAAAACATAGTAATATTACACGTTTGTTCTAGGTACAAAAAAATCTTTATGATCTAAATTATTAAAATTTTACACTTTATAATTTTATTATCTGGTACTTCCTTTCCCGCCAAAAACTCATATGACTAACATACATTGTCTATTATTTCATTTATTTACGCTTTATAATCTATGGTCGTATTACTGGTATTATAAAATATTTCTTACTATAAAACTTACATAAATTAATTATTGATGACAAAAGTTAGTTGAAAATATGGTTGAGATATATCTTTTATATATAATAGGCATATTATTTTTAGAAGAAGTATTAAAAACGTAAACTCTTATAAGACTACTAAATGGCAGTAATATATTATAAACAATCGTGTAGTGGCGAAGTATTGCAATAAATTAATTTAGTAAAAAAATAGATTGCAATTACGTGAAACACATTTTTATATAATTCCACAATAAAATATCGGTTCATATTAAATACCAATTAATCAAAAATCCAATTTAAAAAGAGATCGTGAATTCCCATAATTATTGAGCGTTTATTATATAACTACAATGAGATCGCAACGTAATATTTAATAGTTGTCTACTACTGTCTACTTTAAATTTTTAATAGGAACAACTATTACTTACAACGGATATCGTAATCGGTTATTTGTTATAGTAAATGTGTTTCAATGTTTTAGATACCTTATATTATTATTAATACTAAACGCATCGCTGTTTTGGATAAATAATCACACAATTACCAATATATCCAGAACAATCTATATTTTTTAGTGTCAAAAACACATTGATTAATTTTCAAACGGCTCTTTTATTACGTTTTTTTGAAATTGTGCCACTGGTCATCCAAAACATCGAAATATTTATAACCTCATATCACACTAGAAGATATAAAAATCTACAGAAACACACAGATAATGTACAAGGACCACACAAAGAAGGCACGCCGGGCACACGATATTAATGATATCTAAATAGAGAAAGCAAGGTAATATCTAGTTATGGACATATAGAATAATATGAAACAACGATTCTCACAGTAATCTCGTATACACGTAATCTTATTTGACAGATGTGTGGCACAAATGAGGGAGAGAGTGCATGATTGAGATAAATAGAAAGCACAAAGTTATTTCTCTACCCTTTATTCACATAAAGATTGCAGCAGCCCAATAGAATCAATGAGGTGATTTCATGCGCTTCGTTCAAACATTAAAGTATTTTTTATACAAGAAATAAAACTAATGTCTGGTTATAAAAGGGTCAGAACCATTTGTCGAGTTGAGCATATCTGTTTTGCGCAATCTATTTGTGAGATTAGCATTTTAAAATTGTTTAAAACGTTTGGATTCTATAGTTGCACAACGTAATGCCCCTATCCCACTGGCGTTATTTGAGCGTAGGCGTTTGTCCAACGTCTGCACAGCGTTGTCGCGCCTTTCAGTACTGTTAGCGTACAATCAAAGACAAAATGGATTCTAACGATGAAACACTGTTATTGGCTACACTACACTACTTCGACGAAAATTACTAAAAGAAATTATCATCCTCAGTTTTGGGATAATCCTATATGATCCAATCGATTACAAGTACTGACTGTACTCTAATAGTACTAAAAATAATGGACCATAATTTTATAAATATTTTCAGATGTCAGAAACTACATATTTTTTACAGAAATTTAAAAATTATTCAAAATGTCAAAATATTTAGACACTAATCTTTTCAGTGTTTTCAGTGTGACACGTTTTCAGTGTTACCAGAAGAACAGTGCAAATGACCGCAGGCAGTAACACGGACAGAGTCTGCGATTGTACTTATCAATAAACGCGACGTTAACGCGAAGTCGAAGCGCGAACGGTTGCCATTAGAGATTCTCAACGTTGACGTTGCGCCAACGCTAAACGTTCAAAATCAATTGAATAGTCACAAAATGAAAGAGCTATAGATAATTAGCACTGTTGTAATTGGAAATCGAAAATCACTAGTAAAACTGGCATCCGTCACATTACAAATCTTTTTGACAGAACGAAGTCTGTTGGGTCTGCTAGTTGTAGATAAAAAAGAATCTTACAATACTTGTATTTGTTAATGTTATGTAATTGCTCTCCTAATTTACATATATTTGTAAGAAGGTTACCCTATATTCTGAACACCTGGACAAAAATTTTGAGGTAGTACAAAATGTTATTTTGAAGCACTCTGACAGTTTGACATTTTGTATGATACAAATGTAAGACTTCATGTATGTCCTACCCAACACTAGAACTTATAATAAGCTTATGTTAAAACGAGTAACTATAGTGTTTCAAAAGTAAAATAATAAAAGAAGACCTCTTACAAAGATAGTTTGACTTCACATATTTTTGAAGTTATACTTCTTTTGGCGCGTTAGGGAAAAATGATGAAAGTAAATTTTTACGATGCGCTGAAGTTAGCTATAGAAAACATTTTAGTTTTTTGAAAATATTTTTATCTTGTTACGCCAACTATAACTTCTAACGCGTGTACATAAGTACACACTTTTTTCTTAACTTTCTAGACGAGATTTATTTCCATTAGGGATAGGAATAAAATATAAAAAATTTCCATGTTTAATAGAAATGTACACTTTATACAGTGTTTATTAATGAACGCTATAACTTCCTCAGTGGTACAGCGTAAGGAGAAGTCCAATCCCTTTCAAACACTTGTTGCAACTCCTTCCTTATGTCTTTGGTGGAGTTCATTGAGTACGGTTCGTATACGAAAGCCACTCCCGCGGTGTCAACGAAGTAGTCCCCGTACCAGTTGGACGTACCGATGTAAGCGGTACGGTCTGTAACCATGTACTTGTTGTGGTTCACTCGGGCGTAAGGGATCTTGTCCTGGTCTGGTGTCGATGGTACGATGAAACGTCTCTGAAAGTTAATTGACCATGGACGTGTAGAAGGTAAAGTACGAACTGCCTCATTGGTCTAGTGCTCTGGTTCTTAACCTTTTCGGTCTGTTACCCTTATGACCTAACCAGAGTCACTGATTTTACCCCTCCACCCAACGGTTAATTCAATGATACGTGAAATTACAAATACGTACACTTTTTTAAATATAAAAACAATTACACATGATAAATTTAGATATTTTCAACTACATTTATGAGCTAGGTTTACCTCAATAAATATACAAAAAATTAAAAGTGCAGGCGTACAAAGTACACATGTCAGAAGTGAAACTTCTTTGGCAAACAAATTTTGTCTTGTTTATATTTATACAAATGTAAATCTTTACATTTCCGAGACTAAGGGGGAAAAAAAAGATGTAGTGTTGAAGATTAAGTTTAGAATTTATGAAATATTTTTATTTTATGAAAAATAGTAAAAAAATTAACACTCATGCACCTAAAGAAATTTCACTTCAAAAACTTTTTAATTGTAGCCGAGTTCACTACTACCTATAAAATTAACGTTTTCATATTGATTCATACAGAAATGACCATTCTTATAAATTCCCGCGTCATTGTGCAGTTACTCACCACTTGTATGTCGAGGCGTGGGTAGGAGCCGGAGAGTGCGGCCAGCGAGGCGAGGAAGTGTTCCTCGGCGGGCTGAGAGTGACGCCACCAGCTAATCAGCAGTCTCACTCTCACACGCGTTTCAATCGCTGCACGACGAATCGCGTCGTCTATCTTTGGCCAGAATCTACAAATGACTTTGTTTTAAACTTAAATTTTCGTGGTTTATTAACATATTGACTATTTGAACAGGTACATACCACGATGGCGTTTTTTTAATTTTTTATTTTTTAATTTTGCCAAAATTAAAAATAAAAAATTAAAAAACGCCATCGTGGTATATACCCGTTCAAACAGTCGACCACATACTTGTCATCGAAAGCCACAAAATATATGCAAAATAAACATTTTGACGCGATAACGTTTTATGACTCATCACGTTCCGCCTGAGACGAGCGTACAAGCGATAGAGAAGCACGATTGACCCAATTCCATTGTAAACCGGCTTTATAGATAACCAGTTCATTGTCTTTCAAAGATCATTTTTTTATTTCCACGGTGTCAATATAAAATGAATGCCTCATTGGTCTAGTAGTTAGCAGGTCGAGTCAATTAAAAAATCGATGTTGATTTTGCTATTAACAATTTTTCAATATTTGTCCTCTGAGAGCACGTTAAGCCACCGGTCCTACGTCTGATCTCCCTCCGATCTTGTGTGAGCAGCGTCGTGGTGCCATGCTCAAAAGCCCCCTCTCCTTGAGCGAGGTGGCCAGTAGCCAGCGGTGGGACGTTAATGGGCTGCTACATTTTTTTTATTGCTGATAGATTAGCGCTTGACTGTGATCTCACCTGATGGTAAGTGATGATACAGTCTAAAGATGGAAGCGCGCTAATTTGTTAAGAGGCGATTTACAGTTTCTTCACAGCATCGTACCGGAACACAAATCTCTTTGTTTCGCGGTACGTTTTGCTGGTAGAGTGGTAACTAGCCACGGCCGAAGCCTCCCACCAGCCCAGACTCAGACAAATTAGAAAATACAATTTCCTAAATTTCATATTTACCATACTCTTACCATATTCTTCTATTGTACCCCCAATACATTAAAGAAAACCATTGCAAATCAATATAATATCAATCAAATACAGAAAACCAACATTGTTTAAAAGAAAAAAAAGAGAAGCGGAGAGAGGTAGGTATACTCGTATGACGGCGAGTTTCATTTTAAAATATGTATAATTTAAATTATTTAATAATTTGTTAGTCATGATACTAAATACGTCATTATACCAGATGTAATGATTCTTTCATTGATATATTCACGTTGACATAACACTAAAATGTGATTAATTATCGGATGCCATTATATTGTAATTATACCGGATATATCAAGTGCAAACAAATGTGAAATTGTTGATATTATGAAATAATGAATATTGAGAAAGTTACTTTAATGTAATAATTAAAAGAGTTTTTTACTTAATCTATTTAAAATGATAACTAGTGTAAAATAATGACTTACTTGGGTTTAGGCGAGTACTCCAGCATGGGACCGTAGTCCATGACAGAGATGTAGATAAACTCCTCGGCGGAGTGGATAATGTTGACTATGGCGTCGTCATCATTGGTGCGGCCCACGGGGCTTAAAGGTGGTGGGGAACTCTAAATAAACAGTTTTAACTACATTTTTATTTGTGAGCAGTTCACCGTTTATGGTTTCTACACAGCATCAAAAACACAAATTGTTTACTGCCAGCAGTCATTTGTATCAGGATTACAGTTTTGTTATAAAATTATACTACTAAAATAATGGTAATAATTTTGTTGACAGGGTAAAGTGGTACACATAAGTATGTATTATAATTATATACTATAATATTTTTGTTTCTCCTGGTAATGGATGCATTGACATCAAAAATACAAGAGGAAGCACCCTGGTGCATGCTGTTTGCCGAAGACATTGTGCTTGTTGGAGAGGATGGAGCTGAGGTGCAGAGAAGGCTGGAAAAACTGGAAAGCTAGGGTTGAAGATCAATGAACCAAATCATCTGTTCTGTGATTTCGGGGATCCAACGAGTTATTCTTTAGATTGTCTTAGACGGTGTATCCCTTCGGGTCTGCTTCGATTTCCGTTACCTCGGCTCTATCTTCCAAAACGATTGCGGCATTGACCGGGATGTTACTAGCAGGATAAATGCAGGTTGGATGAAGTGGAGGCAGGTCTCGGGAACAATTTGCGATACCAGAATGCCCCTCAAACTAAAGGGGAAAATTTACCGTAAGACCTGTCATCCTGTATGGATCAGAGTGCTGGGCCACCAAAGGGGAGAATGAAAGAAATTTGCATGCAGCGGAGAATCTAATGTTGAAGAGGATGTGTGGAGTGACAAAATTAGATAAAATTAGGAATGAGTATATTTGAGGTAGTATGAAAGTAGCACCAGTGACCGAGAAGTTAAAGAGTGGAAGGCTATCCTGGTATGGATATGTCATGAGAAGGGAGGTTAGGCATGTATGCAAGAGGGCCATGTATGCGACAAAAAAATTGTGGATGAACTGTGTGTAGGGGGTGTGAATGTAGAAATGACAGCGGAATGAGTGAAGTGGCGAAAGGAAACCTGCTGTGTCGATCCCATCTAGTGGGATAACGACAAAAAAATGACTATATTAAACATAGTTTTTTCACACTTTTGTATAATAAGCCATGAGACATCTTGTTGTTTTCTATTGAAGCCCAATGAACATTATTATTTTATATATTTTGCGAATATAGAGAGGAATATTTATTATGTTATCACTTAACCTTTTATTAGAAGTACAATATGTAGTACTTTTTATTTATTATATATATAGTGCAATCGCATGATATGGATGAACTGATATATTTACAACCGATATTTTCTTCCTGTTTTTACCTTTTTACATAATGTTTTTAATGAATAATGCTGTGATTTTTTTCTGTAATAATTAGCTGTAATTGTTTGGTGTAATATGAAACAAAGGTTTGGTTTCCTTACCATGCAATAAAGCCACGCGAAAATAAAGTGTGTTTCTATTAACTTCTAAAAATGTCTAATTTAGTATTAGTATAGAAGTATCCTTTTTATTAGATTCCTTTTTTTGGTATTAATGGTGACTGAAATTTATAGAAGCGGAAACTTACTGTAATATAAGCGCCGTAGCTTTGTAACCCATCGGTTATATTGATGGGATGGTCCATGTCGATGTCTGTGCTGAGCTCAGCGGGCCACGAGTCAGGTATAGCCGCATCTGGTGTACCCAGACTCCAATATACCTGAATTACGAAGGTAAGAAAATAAAAAAAGTCAGTTTGTAGCTTTGATCTATCAAATTTCTTTTTGCTAGTTGCGTTCTCACAATGGCAATAGTGCATTGATATTTGCTCTATTTTGAAGCCAAATTTCAAGATATATCTGAAACAGTGGTTCTTAACCTTTTTTGTGTCAGGAAAGGGTAATATCAGTGAGCCAAGTTAGGTCATGAGGATTTATGACCTAACTAGGCTCACTGATATTACCCCCTCCTCCCAACAATGAACTCAAACAGTAAGTGTAGACTTTATTAAATACGAACATTGCCCTGGGGCTTAACCCGCAACATAAAAGTTGTATTTCACTTAGTTTTTAACACTTACATTCATAATCTAATCAATGTACAGATTTTAGTTTACAACGAATATATATCTAACTAATACATATTTTAAATTTGTACCATCGTTTCCGTAGCATGTGCGATATAAGTAAATTTAAAAACCTCTATTGAAAGAATTTTTTTAATTGGTCCAACTGATGGCCAGCATGCGTCTAAACGCCCACATTTCGAACGCTTCTATACGTTTCCTGATGTCCTCTTTTATTGTCCAGGCTTCACATCCGTATAGAAGTATGGGCCAGATGTAACAACGCAGGAGTCGAATGCGTAAAGGGATCTTAAGACTGCGATTGCAGAGAACTTGTCTCATTTTATTAAAAGTGCTTCGAGCTATTTCGATGCGAGTCTTAACCTCCTGATCGCTGCTCCAGTTGTCATTGAGCCAAGTTCCCAAATATTTATATTTACGCACTCTCTCCACTTTTTGGCCTGCTACGACGATATCAAGGTTGTCAATGTCTGTTTTTGATATTACCATGACTTTAGTCTTTGAAATGTTCATCCTGAGACCAGCTTGCTCACTGCATTCATTTACACTGGTGACAAGTCTTTGAAGTTCTTCCAGAGATGAGGCAATGAGGACTGTATCGTCAGCGTATCTAATGTTATTAATATTTCTGCCGTTGATTTTTACTCCACAGTCTAAATTTTCAATTGCCTCTGCTATGATTGTCTCAGAGTACAAATTAAATAGCGTAGGTGACAAAATACAACCCTGGCGAACTCCCCTTTTAATTTCAACATATCCTGTTTCTTCGTTATCGACTCGAACCGTCGCTTGCTGATTCCAGTAAAGATTCTGGATGATACGGATGTCCTTGTCATCTAAGCCGATATTGTGTAATATAGCAATAAGGCGGTCATGCAAAACTCGGTCAAAGGCTTTTTCGTAATCGATGAAACAAAGGAATACGTCTTGCTGCATGTCTCTGCATTTTTGCACCAGAACCTGTACTGCGAACAGAGCCTCTCTTGTGCCCACACCCGCTCTAAAACCAAACTGACTGTCTCCAAGTTGTTCGTTACACTTAGATCTTATCCGCTCGTGTATGATGATTAAAAATACCTTCAGAACTTGACTCATAAGACTGATTGTTCTAAATTCATTGCACTTTCTCGCATTGGCTTTCTTAGGGAGTGTTATGAAAGATGAGTTTAACCAATCCTTAGGTAAATGACCAGAATTGTACACGGAATTGAAAAAGTTAACTAAGACATCAATGTTTTCCTCCTCGATTAATTTTAGTACCTCCACGTGAACATCATCAGGTCCAGTTGACTTTCCAGTTTTAGCTCTACTTAGCGCTTTTGTAACTTCGTCTTTTAGGATAGAATACCCATTATTTAAGTCACAATGAACAGCCAAACTTCTAGAGTCATCAGAAAACATAGATGAAAGATGTTGCTCCCATAGGTGTTTTTTCGTATTAATATCTAAAATTGGATGATTGTATTCGTCAGTGAGTTGATGTATGATCTGTTTATGCCCAATGAAAGATTTTATTTCTCTGTGAAAATTAAATGCATCATGTTTGGTATACAGATCCTCCATAACATCAAACTTGCTTTTATACCAAGCATCCCGAGCATATCGAACTTCTCTTCTAATACTCTTATCAATTTCAGTATACTTGGCATAATTACAGTTTTTATATAGTCTTCGTTCTTCCATAAGGTCATAAATTTTATCCGGAACCCAGGTCTTTTTTAAATATTTCGTATTGATGTCTAGTATCATTATCTTAAGCATGCTCCATAACTCTTCTACCACGCCCACAGTCGCAGATTTTATATGCACTGCCCACTCGTTTATTTCATTCGCTACTTTCGCTTTGGTGTTAAGGTCTGTAAGTTTTCTTACATCCGTCCTTAGTCTAAGTGTCTTCTTCTTTACCTTCTTAAGTTTACATAACAGTGTAGCGACTACAGGATTATGGTCAGATCTAATATCAGCTCCAGGATAGGTCTTTGTACTTTTAATGCTATTACGGAAGCGATGATTAATCATGATATAGTCTATCTGATTTCTTACTATGTGTTCTGGAGTGTGCTGTGGTGAAGTCCATGTATATAATCTACGTGGTGGTAATTCAAAATAAGTGTTCATTATGACAAGGTCTTTTTCTTGGCAAAATTGTATTAAAGTGTCGCCTCTGTCATTCCTTGTACCAAGCCCAAATTTTCCGGTAACACCTAGTACTTCCCCTTCACCTACTTTAGCATTAAAATCGCCCAACACTATATTGATCTCATGGTTTTTCGTTATTTGGAGCAGTTCTTCTATTTCTTTATAAAATTCTTTTATTTTTAGATCTGACCCATCACTGGTGGGAGCGTATACTTGTATGATATTGATGTTTCTTGGTTTAGCCTCAATTTGTAGCAACATGGTTCGATTTGATTTAGGCACTAGACTTAAATTTGTAGTAACTCTCTTTGTATTTATTATGATACCCACCCCATGCTTGTTAGATGAATTTTCATCACCAGAGTAACATATTGTAAATTCTTCATCAATTTTGTGTTTCCCTTGACCTGTCCATCTTACCTCGCTTATTCCCAGCATGTCGATTCCTAGACGTTTCATTTCTTTGCATACGTTGTAGACTTTTTCCGGACTCTTCAAGCTTCTTACATTCCACGTTCCTAACTTAATATGCTGTGTTTGCCTCCTGGGGATTCTTAGCACCCCTGTCCCATCTAAGGGACGCCAGGAACTCGGGGCCATCGTTTCTTGAGACTTTTCCATTATACGATACTGACAACTAGGGAAAATAGTGCAGTGGTTTCCCGTTGCCTTCTGCACCAGACATTTTTGAGATAATTTGTATCTCAAAGCCGCTGCTTGCTTACTCCTACCAGGTGTCTGGTAAGGTATGTACGGGTATTCCGCTGTAGGTCGGTCGCCAGAGCCTCGTCCGTTGTCTAGCAGGGGGCACCGCGTGCAGGTGAGGTTGACGTTTGGATCGGATTAGATGTAGTTTCCGTTCCCCCCTTACCCCCCAGGTATGAATAATATGTTTTTAGTTATTGTCTGCACTTTTATTAACTTTTAAACTGTGAAAAGTAGTTATAGTGGCATAACTACAGTAGTTATGGTTTAACGTGTTTTCTGAAGCATGGGGTGAATCATATCGTCAACTTCCCAACTTTGGGCAAATATTGAGAAAATCTTAATTTTAAACTCGAACCCAGAACCTCATGTCTGTAGTCGAACATGTTAACCACTAGAACAATGAGGCAGTAAATCTTACTAAATAGTGCATAAATATTAATTTTTATTATGCGACAATCCCGTGCCGGTACGAGCCGGTGCAAAGTTTAACAACAATCTAGTTTATTATTGGCATTTTCAGTCACGAATGGCCATTATAAAATTTTCAGTTATCCTTGTAATATTACGCTATGATAAATAACTTTTTGTGAAACCACAACCAAATGTAATACAGAATAATAAATGTGCTCGGTAATTTGGTATAACTTTTATATCAGAGGCACTGAAACTGAACAACGACATGAAAAAGTTTAAGATCTTAAGGTGTATATGAAGAAATAAATTTTCATGACGTATTATTTAATTTTCTTTTTTGTTGTTTTATGCTAACATGTACATACTGTAACATCAATGTATATGCGTCCACTGTAGTAACTTTCTCAATATTTATTTATAATTTCTTTTCAATTTAGGCTGCAACACAGCACTTATGAATTACCAAAAAACCATTGCAATTATTATTAAAATGCTTACACTATAATATGCCACCATCAGCCAAGTCCAGATCAGTTTGTCATTAACAAAGTCACCTATACTATAGTAAAAGGATTTTTTTTAGTAACCATACTAAACTTTGGATCCGGAAGTTCAGTTATTGGGCTTAGGATTTTATTTTAAAAGCAAATCCCATTGTCAATATATTCACTATTTCATAATAGCAATATCACAACATGAAACACGGTTATCACAGAATGTCTCACGAGAGATTGAATCTATAACAATGATCTCATTGTCTAAGAACCAGCCTATTTATAGCACTGAGGTTGCACTTGCTACATCCGGTGTAATTGCAATATTCAACAATATAATAACAAAGTACCATGACACTGGTATAATTACAATATAAAAATCATAACATCTGGTATAATGACATTAGTATCACGACTAACTATTATAAGCTAAACATATTTTAAAATAAAACCCACCGACATATTCGTGAACAAGTTTTACTAAAATATTTCCAATAACCTTGTGTGTTATTTTTCAAGCGACGTGAATTGCGGAATGCATAATTAATGTACCGCGTGCATGTGATGAAAATAATTTGCATACGAGTATATTCCACTGCAATATTTCTACAAGCTGTGTCCTCTACGATTGCCATGAATTCAAGGTATGATTTCAGAATTCGTTAATTAGACCCTGGTTAGGTCATAAAGAAGGGACTTAAAAAGGTTAAGTACCACAATAATATAGAATGCGATGATTTGTTTTTATACTTACATCAAAAATCTTTCCCAAATCAGTCGCGAGGCAAGAACAGTTATATGCAATCATACCCAGCTCTTTGACCTGTAATGTGAAATATTAAAAAAAAAGTTAAAAGTGCGCGCGCACTAAATACACATGTCAAAGTGAAACTTCTTTGACTAACTAATTTTTAAGTCTTGTTTATATTTATACAAATCTCAAACTTTAGATTTCCCTGACTTAGGGGGAGTGGAAAAGGAAGATATGTTGAGAACTGAATGAATTTAATTGACATTAAAATATTAAAACTGTCGAAAATTAATACATATAATCTATTGAAACCATAAATGACTAATTTTAAATAAAAATGCCACGAGATTTTAGTCAATAGTAGAAATTTATTTAATAGTAATTTAATTAAATTTAATAGTAAAATAATAGTATATTAAATTATTAAATGACGAGTGGCAAATTCAAATTTGTAAAAATTAAAAGTGCCTAACCTTCAAACGAATTAGCATAAAAACGCTGCACATCTTCGTGTCGCTAATCACGCGTTTCATTCGTAAAAAAATTTAGCTTCATGAGCCTAAAGGAGTTTCACTTCAAAAGAATTTTATTTACCAATTTATCTATATCTGGAGAGGGTTTGGCTGTAACTAGTTAACACCTTAGCACCAATACGTGCTGCTAAGTAAATCTTATTAAAAATTCTTTTATATAATTTTTCTAAATTTTGTACCAACACTACATCTCAAGTAGTCTCCTAAATCAATGGGGCTCTGGAAGAGATCTTTATAGATATTAGTTATCCTGTGTTGAAATAAACTAGAAATAAGTTATTCTGTATTGCAATAAATTAGAGATAAGTCATCCTGTTTTGGAATATTACCTCCTCTTATCTTTGGTACATAAATTTATACAATAAATCATTAGCATATCAAACCGTTTTTGGGAGATATTTTTTAAAATTCATAAATTCTTTATTCAAGTAGGCTTTTAAAGCACTATTATATCGTCAAGCATATTTTTTCTATGAAAGAACTACTTAAAATCTTGAGAGTTTACTACGCGCCCTTTTTTGGGAAGAGCCCACAACAAACTTAGTTGGATGTCACTTTTTTACCCTCACCATTACAATTAAAATAAAATTGTCATTATAATTAGAGGGATTTAAAGACAAATAATGCTTATATACAAGATCATTTATAATACCTCCTATTATCTATTATATTTATAGATAAAATAAGTCATTAGTAGGTAAAAAAGAAAATGTCGATGAATTATAATAAATTGTTAAAAAGTTTACCTGTGTAAGTGATCGCCAGTCCATGTTGGCGCTGCCAATGTAAAAATGCGAGCGGTCCACTAACCAAAACTTCGTGTGGAGCACTCCACCACCCAAAAGCTTCGAAAAATTAAGACTTCTCACCTAAAAAAATGTTGTTAAACAGTAGCTGTTCTCGCATAGTTCCCGATCTCACAGGTATGAGGAAGGCTGTTCTTAGCGAGCGTTTTCGTGACAAGTACACGCATGTCGAATTTCAAATTGATACGGCTATGTAGATTGACCAGTCGATTTAATAAATAATGGATTTCCCCATATCCCCACGGGACCAGGAATGACTACGCACGTGATACGAGGAAACGGTTATTACACACATAGTAAAGATATGCCTTCATAAAAACTAGATATACGTCATTTGCATAATGGTGTCTATCTAGTAACTAAAAATATGGTGTTGTTTTATGAAACGGAATCAAATATTATTATGGATTGAAAAAAAAACAATTGATTAAAGAGTGAGACGACACATATTTGGTTTATTTCTGCCAATTTTAACATTTAAGTACGTATTACAAAGTTCTATATTACAAAATCAGGTCTCCATGGCTTCCGATGATAATACAGCAGTGGCTTGTTTACTGGTCTAAATTATGGATTTAAAGGTCAAAGGGAACCAGAAACAGTCCGAAAAAATGGCATGTTACAACAACCAAAATTATGACAGATGCTACAACAACGTGAAGTATGACAAGTGGTACAAGAACCGAAATAATGAAAGGTGCTACAACGACCGAAATAATAAAAGGTGCTACAAAAACCGAATGAATAACAGTTACAACAACAACCGAAAGAATGACAATTGCTACTAGAACCAAAATAATTAAAGGTGCTACAAAACCGAATGAATGACAATTGCTACTAGAGCCGAAATAATGAAAGGTGCTACAAAAACCGAATGAATGTCAGGTACTGCAACAACTGAAAAAATGACAGTTGCTACTAGAATCAAAATAATTAAAGGTGCTACAAAAACCAAATGAATAACATGTACAACAACAAGCGACAGAATGACAGTTGCTACAAAAACCGAATGAATGTCAGTTGCTACAACAACTGTCTGTATTGCTTTGCTAAAATTTGAAGTCAACCACGAACAGGACTGAAAGTTTCGTGGTGAATTGAGTGAGGGAGAATATCTAACGGTTTGAGGCACATTGGTTGGATGTTTTTAAAATCTATAACGGATATAGGTAGAGAATATTTTTTCTGTTTTATATATGTAGATATGAATATTGCTTACCTGTGCAGCTTTTTTCTTAACCAAATATTCAGTATCTATATTAGGGTTTAACTTAGTGGGCCAGTTTTGAGCAATTTTCAAGTCGATATTCCGCTTTGTCCCGGCTGCAAGTAACGCCTGGAATACTTGCTCGCCCTAAAAATATATTACAACAATGGAGATAACATGCCTCATGTCTTTTTTATTACTGTCATTCTAGGTGTAATGGTAATCTATCTCTTAACGCCTTCTACACAGCACCGTTGTCAAATTTGTACTCCCTCACTTATGTGACGAAGATGGAATGTTTTGTACGCCAAAACTACTAATACGATTTATATGAAATTTGGAACACAGATGGTCTAAAGAGTGATAAAGGACGTAGGCTACTTATTAAAACGAAAAAAGCCTTATACGTTACAACCTTAAGGCTTCAACTTAAACATACCCTCAAAAGTGTTAAATAACAATCCTTATTACTATTATAAATACGAAAGTAACTCTATCTGCGTGTCGAACTTTTACGCCAAAACTACTGAACCTATTTAAATTAAATTTGGTACACATATCTAGTATGTTATATGTAATGTGTTGATGAAATAAGAAACGGGTGTCGTTTATTTTTAAGCGTCAACTACCAAATAGCCCATAAATATCATTACATTTACTTCGATAAATACACCTTTCTAGTAGTTTATATTGAATCAAAATAAGGACTGTAAGGAATATTATAGTTGCATGTGTGTACAAGGATAAGGATCAGAACAACGCGCACGATAACATGGTACAAACAAATATCAAACATTAATTTAACTGATAATGAAATCTAGTCTGTAATATACACAAATTATGAGCTTTTGCATTTCATAAAGCAAACTTCTATTACCCATATGAAATTGAAGTGAGCTAAAGATTCAAATAATTGTTTCACTCCACAACTTTCAGATGTAGTAGGTTTTAAGGCGTTAATAAATCTTATGATTTCGTTACACTAGTGAAAAAAAAAACTTCAAAAAGCTTAAATAACAAAGAATATCGAAATATTCTTCTGTAAGTATAGTTGCTTTAAAAATGATAAAGCATCTTTACAATAATATAAGTAATATTAAAGTAGTATAGTAAAGGCAATACCGAAAATAGGGTTTTTATATCATTTTACATCAGAAAAAACATAACACCAATTAATCTAGGTCCTATATTTTGGGACGAAAAAAAAGCAGAAGTGCTTCGTACAAAAGTGTGATGTATTTTTTTGCTGTAAGTCCACTAAAAATTTGTATTTTTCAATTATTTTTTGCTTACAGTAACATTAAGTTTAGTATTTTATTAGCTTTATCGATTACGCCATTCTTGAGATCAGATCAGCCAGATATTAAACCAGAAACTTACGCCATCGATCCTAAAAAAGTTTTTGTCTCTAGTGGCTTCGAAAATTCGAGGCTTACAGCAAATACGATTACTTACGTCAATAGATATGATCAAAAATAAATCTATCTACATATTGAAATATCTAATTTAGACAACAAAATTTGAATACAAAAGAAAATTGTGGCAAAGAAAAAATGATAAACTGTAGAAGAATTACGATATAAATACTACATGAATTGCTATTGAATAAATATCGAAAGATGTAACATAAATCTACATAAAAAATATGCAGAAAAATTGCTTTCAAAATTGCCAAAAAATAGCGTCTATCAAATCATAACAGTACAAAACCGCAATTTTTGTTACATTTTCTAATACACAAATAATCACTGCAGAAGAATAAAAATTAACTTTTAATGGTGTATAGCAAACATTATTAATATAATATTTTTTATTATATCTAAGGGTACGTCATTTTCGTGATTGTACAAATGTATATGTTATACACTTTTGGTTACATTTAACATTTTAATTAGCTTTATTTTTTTTAGAAAGTATTATAGCTTACGTTGCTCAGTAAAAATGTAGCTTAAATTTAAATTAGTGAAATTTTCGAAATCAGTCCAGTAGTTTTTGTGTGAAGATGTAACAAGCATACATACATACAAAAACGCAAATCTTTCCTCTTTATAATATTGGTTTACGTAAAAATATAAGTCATTGTGTCATTAATTTGAATCTCATTTACAAAGATTATAACCTCCACCTTTTTTGCAAGTCGGTTAAAAATAGGCCTCATACGCACCGTTCGTGTTTATTTTTATTTAACAATAATCAAAACTAACAAAGCATATTTAAATAAAATATCTGTTACGGAAACACCGCGTATATATTTTACTATTTGAGACGACCTATGACCACGTCCTCTGTAAAGAGTGCGAAAAGTCGGGATGTATCAAATATATTTTATTTCAATGTATGATAACCGTGAAACTAAGATAATTTTGCCACAGCATTATTATATACCTAAATATTTGTAATAATGTTTTTTGCACACCTTACCCATGCTTCGCAGTGACCCATCGCATCGATGCCAGTTCCAAGCTTATAGTAAACGTATTATAATTGTCACATGCTTTGTACATTTTTGGACAACTATTTTGTTAAGATACAAACAAATTACCACCTCAAGGAGCACGATATATAGTCGAAATTTGACGAAAAGTGTCTATTCAAGGTAAAACACCATTTTTTTTTAAATTGTTTAACGGGTCTGGGTTCCTAACCCTTTAGAACCTCAGAGAGTAGTTATGACTTACCTCTACCGAAGAATTATATGGATATTCTTCATTAAATCTAAGTGTCCAATAGAAGGAGGCTATTTCTATTGAAGTTTGAGCTTCGTCTATCAAATCTAGCCAAGCGTTTTTGGTCCTCATATGAGTTGTATTTGGAGGATACATATGTCCCTCTGGTATACTCTCCACTAGTGATAACCTAAAATAAAAATGTTTTTGTGAAAAAAATAGGCCTCACTGAGTTTATTGTTGGCATTTCACAGAACAGAGAGTGAAGGAACCCTTGTTACTTTAGTTTCTGTCGTTCTTTATTAGCATAAATTATACATTATAATTACACATTAATATTACAAATTGTTTTGGAATTTTACTAAAAGTAAAAGAAAAAATAACACTTTACCCCAGTCCTTAAGTTATGATAAGCGTGTAGCAACTTCTGGTTTTGATATTTGCCAGCTTTTTTCAGATTATTTTGCTTCTGCATACGTTAGCAATGCAAGCACTTTGAGCACCTCATTTACTACTAATACTATTAATAACCAGATTAATGTCTTAAGTAAAATAGTAATTTCAGAAAAAGCAGTAGTAAGTAAGCTTAAGGGTATTGATTGGAATAAAGGTCCTGGACCGGACGGTATCCCTTCTTCCTTCATTAAGTCTTGTGCAAAAGAATTGGCCTTGCCTTTAACTATAATTTTCAATCACTCCTTAAGTAGTGGTGTTTTTCCCGAATTTTGGAAAATTGCTCATGTAATACCTATTTTTAAAGCAGGAACTAAAACGGAATGTAGTAATTATCGCCCCATATGCATATTGAATCATTTTGCTAAAATATTCGAAAGTATTGTGTATGATTATATTTATTTCCTATTTAAACCCCTTATTCATTCGCAACAACATGGCTTCGTTAAAAATAAGTCTACTATCACAAATTTATCTGAATATACACACTTTTTGGTTGAAAATATTGACAAGAAAAAACAAGTTGATGTGGTATATATGGATCTCCAGAAGGCTTTCGATAAAGTAAACCATCAATTATTGTTTAAAAAACTGGAACGTTATGGTATCCATGGCGATTTACTCAGGTGGTTAATCTCATATATTTCTAAAAGATCACAAATAGTTGCATTAAATGGATTTTATTCCAAACCTATTTCAGTGACTTCTGGAGTTCCACAAGGATCACATTTGGGACCATTACTCTTTTTGATGTTCATAAATGACATAGTTGATGTTATTAAAAATAGATGTCTTCTTTATGCAGACGACTTAAAAATCTTTAGTACCATTAATAATGTAAATGACTGCGTAATACTTCAGTCAGATCTTGATTCTGTTAAGCTTTGGTGCACTCACAATGATATGATTTTAAATGTGGATAAATGTTTTGTGCTTACCTTTACTAAAAAACGAGAAAAAGTAGAATTTGATTACTCGGTTTTTAATTCTAAGCTAATTCGTAAGTCTTGCGCTAAAGATCTTGGAGTTACATTTGATTCAACTTTGTCATTTAGAGATCACATAAATAATATTATCAAAAAAGCAAATCAAATGATGGGCTTCATATTCAGAATTACCAAAGGCTTTAAGAATCCGCATAGCATCATACACTTGTACAAAAGTCTAGTGCGTAGCAATCTTGAATATGCAGCTATGGTATGGAATCCTTACCAAAAAACTTATGTTAATAGTATTGAAGCAGTTCAGAAAAGATTTGTGCGCATAATTATATGCAAATTTGAAAGACACCTTCAGCATTTATCTTATGAAGACAAATTAAAACATTTCAAAATGGACCCTATATTCTTGCGACGAAATCTTTTGGATATAATGCTTCTATACAAAATAATTAATAGTTTATGTGATACATCTCTTCTTGCACACATTGAATTAAATTGTAAGATACCTACACGATCGACAACTAAATACGACATTTTTCCGCTACATCCAAGTCGCACAAATTTATCGCTTCACTCCTGTTTAAATCGTATCCGCCGCCAATATAACTCCTTAAATACTAAATTAGATATTTTCGATCCCAATGTAACAAGGTTCCGTCGCCAAGTTCTTGTATTATTACGAAAATTACCATAGATTTTTCTCTCTCTCTTTCAACTGGTAAATTTGCATTACATGTAACTGTTTTTCTTAGTTTATAATTAATTTAATTTATATTTTGTAATTACTGTATAAGCCTATTAGTGACGTTTATGTTATGTAATATTGTTTCTTGTTTACCTCCTTCTGTATCCATAAATTTGTACATAAATGTTGTTGGCTTATCTAATAAATAAAATAAAAAAAAATAAAAACATTGGAAATAGTTTATGGAAAAATAATAACTTGAATAATGAAGTTTTGAATTTTGTATTTAAAGATAGTCCTTTCACTATTACACCTAAAATTCAAATAAAAAGGTAAAAAAAAACATGTTTAATTCATAAAATTTTAAAGCCAATCCATTCCATTAAATATATATATATATATTTAATGTAATGTAATTAATGTTGATATAACTAACAAGGTTATAAAATAAATAGTGATTGTTTTATAAATTATATCCTATTATACTTAAAAATTAAATTTAAATAATTAAAATAATTTAAAATATAATTTGACGATTCAAAAGTGCTGTAATATGCCTACTTGAATAAAGATATTTTTGATTCGATTTGATTTATAATATTTCATTTTCAACATTTTATAGTAAAAATATACAAAAATATCAAATAATTAAGATTTCTTGGTTTGGCACACACAATATTCGGCCAGAATAACAATAATGAAATGAAAAAATAACCAATGTTAAGGCTAAATACAATAATAAAGTTTACTGATGTAATCTTTTATAGTATATGGTATACATGTGGATATTTACCTACACTCGTCTGAGCAATGCAAGTTCACATGAGCAGCAGTGGGCAGCACCTGTACAATGTTGGGTTGATCCAACAGGGGCACCAACACAACCAACACTATCAGCAGTATCACTATAGACACTGGAATACATGATGGTCGACACCATATACTTCTCTTCTTTCTTCTATAAATTTATTACAAGACACTAGTTATACATCTACAGATTAAGAATAAACTTTTTTTATTGTATATCAATGTAATATTGAAATTATGTAATATAAGTCTCTCAAAAATGTTTTTAAGCTATTTCTCAATTAAAATTGACAACTTTATAATAAAAATATAATAAAAAGTATTGGACTCTTTAGGTGTTTAAAATACACATGTGTATATATATATATATATATATATATATATATATATGTGTGTACTATTTTTAAGTAAAAAGGTGTTGTTTAAGAACTGTACTAGTCTAAGCCTCAATCTTTGTTTCATAATCTTGGTTTTACCATAAGATGAAAATGAGATTCCTTATTTTAGTTTAGTTGTTTTTAATTCAATTCATCAGTTTATTTTAGAACTTATATTACAAGAACTTACTATTATTAACTAAACTATAACTTTAAAAAAAAAAAAAATTACACTTTGATTACATTTTTTTTCATAAAAACAGTGAAAAGCGCAATAGTAGATTTAAAAAAAATCTTGTTTACTTGTCATTGTAGCTGTTTCCGTTTTCATCCCTCATCATGAATATCTGCTCCCACTGTTCCAACTCTTCATCAGACGATGAGGCGTTCCCCACACTCCCTGATTCTAGCACAGTCTGGCAAATAATAGAAAATGTTAATAGAATATATACAATATGTTTAAAAGATAGTCCTTCTTTTTATAACATAAAATAAAAGGTACATAACATTAAATTACCAAACTTGTAGTAATGTATGTAAATGTTTTTGGTACCCAGATTTTTCACAACAGTTTAAATTTTGTTTTTAAAGTTCTATAAATATATTTCGTTATTTGCAAAATTCACTTCCTTTTTTTATGATACATATTTAAAATGTATATAAATTTATTACAATATATTCATAAACAGTATTTTACAGAAATAATTTTCTCAAATATTTAATAAACATGTGTAAGGCAACTTTCGGTTTAACAAGTACCACCGTACATGGTACAAATTCTTTTGTTATACATTTCCTATACCTATATTTAATATACTTAATGGATTTTTTATGAATAGGCAAACTTTACTAATGTTGTTAACAATAAAGATTGTTTCCTTAATAAAATTAAACGAAAACATTTCAGGGAATGAGTTTTTCTAAACCTAGTATTAGTTCACCTGCTTGCTGTAGGTATATATATTTATCTTTGGAAATTTTCAATTGTTTAGTACATTTAGTGTTAATAACTTTTAAATAAACTAGAGTTTGAACAGTTTCTCTCTATATTATGAGATTAAGTAGTTCGTTCTAGATGGCGTAGGAATTCGGACCAGAACTTTTTTTTTGTTTTCAGTACAAATAATCTATAAGCCATTAACCTGTTGCATAAGTCATTAACCTGAAATTTTATTTATTTATAATAATTGTGCTTCATATGTACGTAATTCTTATACACTGTTATAAATATCTTTTGGTTTAATATTAATTCACGCCTAACTCTAGATTGTAAACAAACTTACTTTAGCTTTTTTAATAACATCTTTGAACAAAGCAATTAGATATCCCATTATGAATTAAGTGTGATACATTAAAATTATTTAGGCCTTTCTTGATCGAAAATGATGTTCATTTATTCATTAATCGAATTATTTCAATTGTTTTTCAATAATATTATCTCTTTTATTAGTTTAAAAACGTAAACAGCCACTTCATCACTTATCACTTGTCAAATGTCAGTCTTATCAATAAACATCACAGAGCAATATAATATGTTTGAAAGCCATATGAATACTATTACTCTGTATGTCTTAAAGATTTAACTTTCATTAAAATACGTAGCACCTTATACCCATAATACTTGAAATGATATCTTAAATGCAAAAGGACAAGGTGTGATTTTGTTTTGATTTATTTATAACACAATATTGTTCTTGCCATTTACACTAACAGGACGGATATACACTAACATAACCAAATATAAATAATTATTGCAACGAGAACAGACATACCGAATCATACAAGTTTATATTATTACATGGTTAACTTTACACATATATTAAGTGATAAAAATTTTAATTTTAGGAGATAGGCGTTATAACCATTGCATTACTTATTTCCTATTTCACCAGTCTAGTTTAAAATTTATGTGTCCTCTAAGTACATTCAGTGGCCAGTTGTTTCTATAGCTAAAGGGTCCTCAACCTATGTGGTGGTTAGATTACCGTGAGTATTTTGGAACAAAAATTTTGTTACCTATAAACGACCCAACATGAGAGGTTAGTAAAAAATTGAAAACCCCGTCAAAACATGTATATTTATTTCGCAGCTAACCGAGAAGATCAAAGATTTTAATGAGAATATTATGTCTTTATTTTAATTAATTGGTTGGGTATTTAGTTAATCCAGAACAAATGATCTCTCCAAAACCAATCGCCTGAATGACTTGAAATTTAGGAACGATTTCTTTACAGATTTCCTCCTATTCCAACACGGACGATATCGAGGCGGGTCTCAACTCGGATAACAGCTAGTAACAGAATAAAAGTTTAGATTAAGATAATACTAACCATTTCACTTCTGACAAACCTAACGTAGAGCACATAAAACAATGGAAGCTATTGTCAAATAATTTAGTAAAGTATTCGCTCGGAGCACGCAACCTAATCAGACTAATTAAAAACTGCATTTTCATATAATATTGGTTACAAGTCGTGCAAGCGCCTTTGCAGCAATAGTACAACTGCAAAATAGCTGACGTTGACTACCGCCGCATTGTGAGTGTGTATTTCAAATACGATGTTATTTAAAACCGTAAAACTATGCAGAACGGTACCGGGTATAAATGCAGTAATTATTGTGATACAACCACAGGGTAATAATTTAGTTGACATTATAATTTTGAATTGTTTTATCGGTACCTTTGTTATATAATATTATTTGTTTAGTCGCTTTAACGTCTCATTATACAACTGGATAACTGACTTATTGGTCTGGTCTACTGGTAAACTTGTTTGGCTGTAGATCATAAGATCGTGGGTTCGAGTCTGGCCAATTCAAATTTTACATTTGCCCAAGGCTGGGAATTTGGCAGAGTGTTTCATGCTAGTACATTAATGTTATCGTCGGTCATGCGTCTTATCTCTTTCGGTTTGTGGCTGATTTACCATCCCTTCGGCCTATAAGAGGTAAGGAATAAAGAACGCGGTTGTGTTATCAGAGACTTCTGCGATTTATGCCACTAAAGATAGCTTAGGAGAGGATTAGATAATAAATTAAGAAAAGTTTTTTTTTGCCTTAGGGTATATCAGGGCCCTTCACGGCCGATAAGATAGAGTATATAGCAAACTTGAGTTATTCATACTAAAATATATATGACATATGTACTTATTCTGCCTAAAAAATTATAACTCACCGGTAGTGCCAGCCTACACATTAAAACCCAGCGAAGCCCTCGTCATTTTTGAATGGAAGGACCGAAGGTTCGTTGTGGCATTCCATTCTGGCCCCTTTGAATGAAGCCGATTCAAGGTTGCACTACAGTGGGAGGAATTGGATAAACCTCCGTCTCCTGTTTACCACTCCCCTCTGTCCGGGTACTGTACCTTAACTGTAAACGCCCTCTCTCTTTGCCATGTCTCCTTCAACGAAATGACAGTTTCGCAGAAGATGGCAACAGCATTCCATGCGCGCTCGCTGACAAGCATTGTACCTATAATACTTGATAGTGAGAGGTCCTTATCGATCAGCGACGTCAGAAGATGACGCTAAAGTCCCCAAGCTAGAGATTCGGTCACCGTGTGGTAGGCTGTGTCAACAGCACACCACACTCGTGGCAGGTGGCCGATGGCTCACAACCAACGATTTGGTGCAGACATTTTCCGAGGCAGTCATGACGGATTAGCACCTGCACCATCCGGTAAGAGAGCAATCCGTGATGTTTGCCCAGCCTTTGGTCCATGTGAAGGCGGAGTGCCCCTACTATGGCCCCACAACTACCCGAGGTCCTCCTTCCATGTTTGCATCAAGGCTCTATCAGCAAGAACATTGACCCTCCTGACTTCATCGGCATCAGGTGATTCCCCCCAGGCCCTCGCAGCTATGCGAGAACTTCCGCGTCCAACTCCCAAGGGGTATCGCCCGCGAAGAGAGTTGCTGGCTGGACTTATTTGGCTAATTATGATTTTGAATTACTTGTGGAATTCCAGGGAAGGTTTAAAAATTAAGAAAATGTGAATGATCGCTTTCCCTTAGAAACCACTGTTCCCTGTCAAACATTTAATATTGGTCCCGTCGTTCAGAAATCAATTTAATTGAAAATAATATTTTTATTTTGTTGAATGTTTTTGACATTGACAAGCAACAGTTTCTAATCGCAAATATAATGTTTCCTCGAAGTTTGGCGGGAATCAGGGCTCGCCTTTTTTTGATCACGAATTATTTTAGTTCCGGTTAAGTTTTGAGTACATTTTTGACTGAACTTGAAATATTCTGCAATTTTCATTCAGCTTTTTTATTTATTGACTTTGAAACAGTACGAAAGATGCCAGGTCAGGTAGTTTAATATAAATATGTCTTCGTGAAACTAATTTTATCAAATGCATATGAATGTTACCTATCTTTCTGTTTGTTTGTTAATATCCTAATCGTCTGGAAAGCGATATGTACGGACCACTTTCACTGGCAAATAGCTTTTGTTATAAAGAGTATAATCGACAAGGCGATTTAAATTTCATAAAAGACAAGGTTTCGTACTAAACAAATAAAATATATATAAATATATTTCTGAACAAGCTTTCAATATTAGGATTACGAGAAAATGTGTTTGTGAGAAATACCTTTACTCTTTCAAACTAAGTCTTATATTACGACGAAATAAACATTTTGCACCAACTTTTGTTATTTTTTGAAGAATTTCTTTTGTGTCATTTTTACAGTTTAACTAGAAAGAATTAGGTAACCACTTGCGCGAAATATATTCGCGAAAACGCCATAGGTACTGTATAAAAAATATCAGACTGAGTCACAGCAAACAATAGGCAGGATTTTCTACTATGACAATTACAAGAAATTTGTCAAGTTCTGTCACAGCGTTGATCAGTTTGCTTTAAGTTAAACCAACTCCAACTTCATTTATATAAAGCAATGTAAACGGTCATAAAAACAACATAACGTACACCTTTATGGAGAATTGCAAATATAAAATATTCAAACGAAGAAACAACTTCGTTGGGTACTCCTTCAACTTTATGTTTGTTTATGGCTTCACATGCAAAGTGCTTTTGAATTTTTAAAACTTTTAGTTTGGACTAAATATATTAAATAGGTAAATATTGTTACATTCTTGGACAAAGAGAGAGTAAACAATTTAAAAGTTATACAAGTACATTATTAATAAATAGTGGACTGTTTTCCTTTCTATATTATACTTTTTTTTATACTTTCTACTCACTATCTTACTTATATAAAAATAAACCTCTTTTTTGTAGATTATACCGTGCAGTTACTTTCCTGCGTGTTAATTAATTCAATATTACATAAAGCTATATATAATTTGGAAAAACTATACTAACGAAAACACTATTATATCATATATCTATTTGCATTAAAAAAAAATCTAATTTACAAAAGAAATTGGAGTGTCTGTTTGAAATTTCAAATTAATATATTTTCACTAAATGCATATAGTATTTATGGTACTTTTATCAAAAAATCGAAATTTTTTATGAGTTTGTTTCGGCCAATATCTGAAATGACTGGACCGATTTTAACGTGGTTTTTACAGGCAGTTTGCTAATGTTATAAGAAAAAGGTTAACATTGCGAAGAATAGCTAGTTACTAGGTAAAGAAGTGAATGTGAATTTGGTTTTAAAGTTTCAAACGTAATACTAACGATTGGCAAATCTTTCTAGCAATGAGGCATTGCGAAACGTAAACAGTAAGTTAAGTAAGGTAAGTAGCAGCCCATTAGAGAGACCCACCACGCTGCTCCACTGCGGATTGGCAGGCATAGTACACAAGTGTAATGTAAGTGTAATGTAATCTCTATACCTTCACTCCCATAATCCAACGTGACGGTAATTTGACACGACCAGAGAGATATCAGGCGCAGGACCGGCGGCTTAACGTGCTCTCCGAGGCGCGGGGGTGGATTACACCGACAATTACCCAAGTTCGGGCAAATATTGAGAAAATCTTGATAGAAAACTCAATATCGATTTTAGAATTGGCCCGACCAGGGACTCGAACCTCATGTTTGTAGTCGAACATGCTAACCACTAGACCCATGAGGCAGTTAAGGAGTAGTCGCTATATTTAAAACACAAAAGGAAATTCCTGTTTGAATAGTAACAAAGTCTATAATGGACGTAGAAAATAATGTGTTTTATATATGAAAAGATCTACAAACTGAATGTTTCACGTTAGATTAATCCATTAAGCACTGAAGTAAATACGAGCACCTGTCCTATGCAATAGGAATTAGTCTGGCTGCTATGGCCATCCAATCCATTTGCCTCGCTTTTTAATCTTATTTAATGACGTAGACACGTGTCTAACTGCCTTGAATTCACTAGAGCATTTCAGTTGCCAACGGGATAATTAGCGTGCTATTAAATAATTTCACATCCTTACTATTATTATAAACGCGAAAGTAACTCTGTCGCGTTTTCACAACAAAATTACAATTAAATAAATAAGATTCAAAGTTTGTGATTTTTTTACTTTCAAGCGAGTTCCCTACTATTATTATAAATGCGAAAGTAACTATCTGTCGCGTTTTCATCCCCAAGACTACTGAAGAAAGTCTAAAACCTGATAAGGGATGTAGCTTCCTTTTTAATGTGAAAAAAGGGTTATAAGAGATGAAAATATTGTAACATTTTTAGGCTTATAATTCGATATAAATAAATATGGCATATAAGGTTTGTAAAATATTTACTCTCAAGGGTGTAAAATACAAATCCCAATAATATATATACATATATATAAAAGTAACTTTATGTGTCTGTCGCGTTTTCACCCTTAAACTACTGAAACTATTTAAATGTAATTTGGTACACAGATAATCTAGAACGTGAGAAAGGATTATAAGCTCTTTGCAGTGAAACATTGCAAATAACAAATTAAGGTATTTATACATATGCGTCTTATTTGCAAAATAATTAGCCTTAATTTTTAAAAATACTACACTACACAGATTATTATTATTATCGCGGTGGGGCCCACTGAGGCAGCGGATGCACTTCGACCCTTGTGGATCTTTTGTACGCGCCTCATCCTTTAATCTCCCTTAAATGTACTCAAAAACCCATTCCAAAAGTCTGAGAGTAGGCTTTAAAGAAGATGTAGGTTGGAGCCGTTAAAGTCATCTGGTTGCGGATAGACCACTCCCAGCAGACTCATTCGTATCCTAACTAAGCACAGTAGGTGCCTTATTCTCCTCTTCCTCATTGCAGGCTCTGCAAGTAGAGTCTTCCGCAATGCCCATGATTATTAACATGGCCTTTGTACTGTGTGTGTAGTGGCCCGTTGCAAATGCCACTGCATACCTAACCTGTCTTCTACTTAAGTCTTTCGTGAAGCCTGGTTTTACTGCATTCAAAAACGTTTTGCCTTAGACCCCTATAATTGTGCCATGCCGCCAATTCGCTTTTCCTAGCATATTTTGATAATGCGGCATTTATCACGCACGGTGCTATTGCTATACAGGGTTCAGGACCTATGAACCCTCTGCTCGATTCAGCTCGAGCCAGCTCATCCGCTTGCTCGTAGCCCTTTATACCTTCACGACCTGGTACCCATGCAAGCTTTACCGTATTGTTCTGTCCAAGACAGTTAAGCATTCTCGCGCATTCCAGTACTAGGCCAGATCTGATTTTGCTTGTGTCAAGTGCTTTTAATGCTGCCTGGCTATCGCTGACTAAAAGACACGCGGGCACAGATAGTTTATATATTAACACTAGCTGGTCCCGGTGGTGTCACTCGCGTAGTGGTAAATGGTAAATTCGTTATTTATCCAATCGAAAACACAAAAAAATTTCAGTACAGTGACTTACACACGTACATAAGAATAAAAGGAAAACAAATATTCTATCTTTTTTTCGTATGTAATTGACGATATATAATTTTATTTAGTTTATAAATTAAATTAAATTGTTTTGTTACTTAAAATTATAAATTTACAAAGTACCTGAAAGAATGTAACAAAATAAAGTTTATAATTTATATATGTATATGAAAATGTAGTTTGCCCTTTAAAAAGATAACAATACAAGATTTTATAGTCAAAATCAAATGTTATAACGCTTTATTCACAATAAAACACAGTTATTTTAAATCGTTACTACCCTGTCCGTTGGTAGCAAATCTACAACTAGTTCAGAAAGTTGATTCGAGTGAGAAGAAACCGACAAGATAGTTACTATTAAAAATAAATTTATTGTGGGTTACATTGTATAAAATTTAACTTTCATGTGCAACTTGTCCTCCAACACTTGCAGAATTTAACAGGATTATAAATTATACGAGTTCCCGAGTATCCTGTGGAGTTAATAATTTATAGGTTTGTGTACGGAACAATCCGTCTATAAATATTATATTGTTCTGTTTGCGGATTTCAGTATAAATTTTAATGATATGAATTATTAGCAACATTTAAACAGGCCTTCGGTATACTGTTAATCATTTCATAGTCCCTAGTTCGTATATTCGGCAATTCAGATTGTCTAAAACTTTTTGTAACAATGACGATTTATACTACATGTTATCTCGAAAACAAATTTAATACAGTGGCGTGAATAGTTTTTCCAATTTATACCCTCTAAATTACGTAACTCTATCTGTGCTTCTGTTGTATGATAGGTTAAAAGTAGACCAATCGGAAAATGACAATTTCCTATTCTTTGATGTTGAAAATCAACTCTGGTGCCAGAAATACCGAAGCGAATATTGGTATCGAACTAATCGCGTCAAATTAAATTTATCTCTAAGCCAATTATAGAAAGCAATTTCGATATCTACCTAGAATTTTAGCGTAGAAAGATTTCACTCACCACCATGCCATCATGACACTGATGTAGTATTGTTCAATGTAATTATTCCCAGTATCCTTATGGGCACATTGGTTATTTTTAAATCAACCACACAATATTTATTAGGCCATTAGACACACGAGCCGGTTTTTACGTGCTATTAAATAAACCACACAATATTTAATAAGCTATTAGATACACACGACCTAACTTTTACACACAATTAAATCAATCACACAATATTTAATAAGCCATTAGAGACACGACCCATTTTTACAGGCAATTATACCATACTCACAATATTTAATTGGCCATTAGACACACGACTCAATATTGAAGGCAATTAAATCAACCACACAACCATGAGACGCAAGACATAATTTTCACAGGCGAATTAATTAATTACACAATATTTAATAGGCTATTAGACACACGATTAATTTTTAAAATGCATTTAAATCTACCACGCAATACTTAATAGGCTTATTATACACACGGCTCAATTTTAAAGGCAATGAAATCAAGCACACAATATTTAATAAACCATTAAACACACGACCCCATTTTCACAGGCAATTAAATCAACCATACAATATTTAACAGGCCATTAGACGCACGACACAATTTGCACAGGCAATTACGAGTAAATCAACCACATTGGCCATAGGGCATAATTTTTACGAATTTCATTTAAAACTGATACTCAATAAATGATACTTTATGAATCGTTTTAATAAAACTATATTGATTATAAATTTCTTTGTTATTTACGTCAACGTAATCCCTTTTCCCTTGTACATTGTTAGATTGAGGACTGAGGACAAAGAAAGCAAAGTCATTCGAGTTGGCGTGCAGTGGTGATTTAATCCCCGATAAAAATATCGCATATTTTAGTTACATTTCTGAGTAAATACGACATTGCTTATTCATAAAGCAAGTAGATTAATTGTAGAGCTGTCATAATGTAACAATTTAAAGTCTATAGCCACGATTTTTCAAGAAAACTATCGGATAATTATTTGGAATTAATGCTCGATTGTTCCTATTTAATCAGCAGCCATTTAATTAATCAGATTTTGGTAGAATTTCAAATTATCGGTTGCAGTTTCCGCAAACTTTGTACGCAAAACAAATTACTTGCGTGCAAGTTATTCATATTGAAATTACAAAATCGCTTACATTCTTTTTGTATAACAAATTACATAAAATACTACCTCGTTATTTTGACAATATACTGAATTTTATAGATATTTATTTCGTTTATTTCAAAATAATTCTCAGTACTTTTTAAACGATACATTGTTCATAAATGAAATTTGAGAATTTTTGCCCTTAGACAAATAAATCGTGTATTAATTTCAATCATTATTACATTACCAATTAATATTAATAATAAGTTGATGTTATACACGATAAAATAATTATATTTGAGAATACTCTTCTTGAATGTTAAGTATAAACTTAATTTTTTTATTTCCTTTTAATACACATCGTATTTTACATAAAATAACTCTAATATAATATTTTTGGCGAAGAAAACATTTATTTGTAATATTTTATTGTCCCAGAACTTCCCAATATATAACATTTGACACTCTGGAGTGCGACTCGGGATACATTATTTTCTTTAGATTGAAACTTTAAAATTGGTTATATCTTTTGAATGGAATGTACGATTTTAATAATTGAAAAAGTATTTAACAGGTATTGAAACGGTCTTTAATAAAATATCACTTAACTTAATAGAACATTTTTTGTTCTATTTTCAACAGTTTTCGCAGCGCCCACGATAACAGATTTTTTGTTTCACACCTTGGGTTACATTAATACATTTTCCTTAAGAATCGCTATTTTTTTGAGACCGTAATATAGTCTATGTTGCTCGGTTAAAATGTAGGTTTCTAATGGTGAAAGAAATTTTGAGATCGGTATAGTAGTTTTTGTGTGAAAACGTAAGAAACGTAAGCAATAACACAAATGTTTCCTCTTTATAATATTAGTTTAGAATACACCAACAGCCCTTTTTCTGCAGTTTGTATACAACTTTTATCTTTACATCAGATCAGATAGACTAATTTTGTACATGATCTTTTTATTATATTTTATTTTAATATATATATGTGTGTGCAAGAGTCTGTGGAACGCTGGCGCTATCTGTGCATCGGCGTGGGGGCAGAGTCAATAAGTGGCAGCGCGGCGCGTCTCTCGGCAGTTCTCGAGTGGCGGTCGGCCNTCGCCTTTCTTGAAGAACAACACTACCACGCTCCTATGCCATGCCTCCGGCACTGCGCCATCGAGGATGACGGAACTGAACATCAGTCTCCGACATATATATCTAATATTTTTAGCTACCTATAAGTCCTAGTTAATAGTAGAAACTTGATTCATTTTTGTTTATTAGTTGTAATGTGGTTTTTGAGGTATAATAATTGTTTGTTTTGCAACTAAATAATGACTATGTAAGTATATTTTTGAAACTAGAGTTGCGATCGTTGGCTCTTAGTCTATCGTGGTTTTTAGGATATAAAATATAATGCGGCAGAAGCACGCCACGCCTGTCGTCTAATCGAGCCATCATGCACAAACAGAGTAAAATATGATACATACGATCGTGTATAAAATTACTCTATCTGATCTCATGTAAAGATAAAAGCTGTATATAAACGATAAGAATTGTAATACTGCATTTGTTCTACAGAAAAAGGGCTGTTGGTGCAATCCAAACTAATATTATAAAGAGGAAACATTTGTGTTTCTGTATGTATGTTTCTTATGTTTTCACACAAAAACTACTGAGTCTATTTCAAAAGTTTTTTCCCCATTAGAAACCTACATTTTAACTGAGCAGCATAGACTATATTACATTCTCAAAACAATTAGGGATTCTTAAGAAAAATACAATAATATAACCCAAGGTGTGAACCAAAATATCATTTTAAAAGTTAGTGCCGGCAATAATTAAACCATATTATTCATACCTCTGTATTAATCCTTATTAGATAAAGTGATATTTTATTAAAGACCATTTCAATACCTGTAAAATATTATTTAAATTATCAAAATCGTACATTCCATTCAAAAGATATAACGAGTTTTATAGTCTCAACCTAAAGAAAATAATGTTTCCCAAATCGCACTCCAGAGTGTCAAATTTTGTGTATTGGGAAGTTCTGGGACAATAAAATATTACAAGTAAATCTTTTCTTTTATATTATAGAAGAAAGTGTTGCATTTTGAATGTTTGTTTTAATTTTTAACAAATATCAAGCTAAAAACTACTGGACCGATTTAAAAAATCCTATTAATACCTGTAGAGTGTTTATAAATTTACTAATAACGGATATTCTACGTAAATGATGAATTTAAAATGTATATCTATTAATCTGAAAAGAAATTAAATATAACTTTTATATTAACGAAAATAAATCTACAGTCCGACTTAGTAGACTTTCCACTGCCACGAGATCGGGATCCATGTGGGTGAAACCGCGGGGTATTGCTAGTATATTATATGATAAGGGTTCAAGAGAATCTTTAAAGACAATACTTTGAACTTAAAATTGTGAAGGTTCACTGTGTATTTCGATACATAAAATATATAAAAACCTATTGCTGTTTGTTAGTCTCGCTAAAACTCGAGAGCGGCTGTACTGATTTTGTTTTTGAATTATTTGTGGAAATCTAGGGAAGGTTTAAAAGGTGACTAGACATGAAAAAATGTTTGGCATATAGCAAAAACAGTAATTTCGCTTTCCCTTAGAAACTGTTCCTAGCTGTCAAACATTTAATGTTCGTTCCGTTGTTTGGAAATCAATGAAATTAAAAAGCCGTTCACTAAACGAATTAAAATTAAAAAAGAAGGGTTGTTTTTAATTTTTGGGATTTTATATGTCAAACGTTTGATGAACATCCTGGCGTACAGAAATTAAATTAAATATAAAAGGATAGAATGAACAGCTACAAAGCAATCGTATATATTAAACTTCTTCTTCTTCTTCTTCTTCTTCTTCTTCTTCTTCTTCTTCTTAATTGGCTTTCAGGTGTAACAAGGCATACACAATTTCACCAGCCTCATGTTAATTGGAGAAGGCACGTAGGAGATTGTACGGTTTCTGTGATTATAAACCAAAATTTTGATAACCTACAAATAGTTGAGAACTTAGTCATTTACCACCACCATAAAAAAAAAATACAATTTTTTAAGGATTATGGACGACACAATAAAACACATGATAAACACTTTTCACAAGACATTCACAACTTAATGTTATTACATTGAATAAATTTACAAAGATATTTACAATAAGGACTATATACAAGGGTTAACAAATACTCAACATTTAAAGGAAAAGGAACAGTGGAAGGTATAAAGTCATATATGGGATGGGTAATTTTGGGACAGTTGAACATTATATGGAAAACAGTGCCTTCGTCCAGTCCACATTCACAAATTGAATTGTCCCTGATCCGGAGTTTCGCTAGGTGAACAGGGGAACACAAGTGACCAAGACGCATTCGTGAAATAGTAGATGTTACAGAGCGATTTGCATATCTATGAAGAAAAAACCAGGGTCGCCTTGGAATATTTGGCTGGATGGTGGCATAATATTTGCCTTTAACCAATTTTGATGACCTCCAGTATGAGTTCCAAGACTCTTCCATGTAAGACTTGGAAAGTGGACTTATATCATGTGAAAAATTTTGAAAGTGTTCAAGCGTTCCATCTTGGACTGCTGCTTTAGCGCATGAGTCAGCTGTCTCATTTCCAGGGATACCGGAGTGGCTGGGAACCCAAACAAGCAAAACAGATAAATTCCGCTGAAAGCATGAGAACAAAGCCTCTCTGATTTAATCATCAAATATGTCAAAAAAGACATTTGACATTGACAACCGAGAATTTTTGATCGATAACTATAATATTTTACCTAGTCTGGCAGGAATCTGGGCGAAAGCGTTTTATAGATTACGAATTCTTTTTTCCGGTTACGTTTTAAACACATTTTTTAGAAAAGTTGAAACATTCTGCAATTATCATTCATTGATTCTGAGGCGGATCGAAGTTTTTCGAGTCAGCTAGTATAGTAGTCTATATATATGTAAGAGATATCTATTGACTCATCACGATATCTCTGGAACCATAAGGCGTAGAGACTTGAAATTTGGTAGGAATATTCCTTTTGTCGAGTAGAGGCGAGCTAAGAACTAATTTTACGAAATTCCACCCGCAAGAGGGTGCGGGGTGTTAATTATTAACTCATCCTGATACCTCAGGAACCATAAAACCTAGAAACTTCAAATTTGGCCGGAAGATTCCTTTTGCTGAGTAGAGGCCAGCTAAGAACAGATTTTACAAAATTCCATTCGCAAGGGGGGTTGTGGGGGCGTTATACGTTATATAGTTTCTTTTTTCAAAGTCGCAGGTTCATTACTTAACCGATACAGAAATTTTGAACAGAAGGATTTGCCTAAACAAATTGAAATTATAGTATGATAAAAAGGTTATCTGACTGAGTATTTTGTGGGCCCTTCTCAGAACCACGACGATTGTTCTGAGGTACCCTTGTAACTTTAGATTGACGTCGTTTTCTGACATCATCATCATCAGTTGTAAGTTTGAAATAATATAAAAATGTGACTTTACTTGGCGATTCAAAGGTGCTGTAAAGGCCTAATTAAACGACCTAATAAAATGTTTAGTTATTGGTGTAATATAAACAGTGCATGCATTTGTATCGGATATTGTTATTTTGTTGTATGTGAAGTCTTAAAACCTTAGATTTGGAAAAAAATACTCTTTCATTGACCATGAAACTATTATTAATGAATAGGTATTTCTTATATCGTAACTTGATCTAACACTATCAAAGGAGCCTTCCAAATTTACTAGAATATAAGACGAAATAATGGGAATTCATGTTATTATATCAAATGTAAGTCAAGGTAAAATTTATTACCGAGAAAAGGAATAATTAGCAGTATATTCATTAAGAAAGCGTCCATTTCTTGGCATTTATTACTATTAAGCTAGAACGAAACTGGAATAATTTCATGGCAAAGAGATTCGTTTCTTTTTCTCCTATTTTAACCCTACTTTGAAAGACCCCATTTAAGATTTAATGAGATAGTTACATAAGAGGCAGGTGCGCGGAGAAAATTGTACACTGTCGAATAAGATTTCCTTTACTTTTATTGTTTCGAGGAAGCGCTGCAAGGGTTGGGGTTTATTACATCGGAATAATTTACGTCATCTAGCCGGTTTCTGTACGAAAAGTAATATAAATACAACAGTAAATGTAGTGCATATCCAATAACTTAGGTTACTTAAAAATCAAAATATTTGGCGAGTCAGCTAGTCTAAACTAATATTATAAAGAGGAAACATTTGTGTTTTTGTATATATGTATGTTTGTAATATTTTCACAATAGCTACTGGACCGATTTCAATAATCTTTTCACCATTAGAAAGCTGCATTTTCACTGAGTGTCATAGTTTATATTAAGATCCTCAATAAAAATGCAATAATATAACCCAAGATAGGAAAAAATTAGTCGCAAAAAACTGACATCGCGTGCGCAGCTGAAACTATTGATGATAGAACAAAAAAATGTTCTACAATATTATAGAACGTATCAATATCTCCATAAAGTCGATGATACCATATGTCCAACTACTGTAGTTATGCCACTATAACTACTTTTTTACATTTTAAAGGCTAATAAAATGGCGGACAATAATCAAACACAGATTATTCATATCTCTGTATTAATATTTATCCTTTAAATGATATTTTATTAAAGATCGTTTCAATACCTGTAAAATACTTTTTAAATTATTAAAATCGGACATTCCATTTAAAAGATATAAACGAATTTAAAAACAATCTTATAATGTAATGTGGTAGTATAGCGGTGGCCATATTTATTTTGTTTACACCATACTAACATATAGACAGAAAACACTTTGTATTATATAGAATGACTGTTTCAGTTCGTCACCACAGTTCTTCTGGAATTGCAGTACACTATTTTGTATATTTGTCCTAAAGTAACTGAAATAAAAGATTTATGTTACCAAAAATAAATCTATACTCTTAGTAGACTTTCCACTGCCACGAGATCGGTATCAATGTGGGTGAAAAAGCTGGGCATTGCTAGTCTACGAGTATATATATATATAAGAGATATCCAGGTATCTATTGACTCATCAAACGCGTAGAGACTTAAAATTTGTTAGGAATATTCCTATTGCCGTGTAGAGGTCAGCTAAGAACGGATTTTACGAAATTTCACCCACAAAGGGGGTTCCGGGAGTGATAACGAATGCCTCATCAAGATTTCTCTGGTACCATAAGGCGTAGAGACTTTAAATATTGTAGGAATATTCCTTTTGCCGAGTAAAGCTCATGTTTATTATTTATAAAACATTTTGCTTAGATTAATCAAATTGCAACCCAAAAAACATTCCACGCAGACGAAAGCGCGGTTTCAGCTTGTCTTATATAGATAAAAGAGTTATCTAGGTAGCTCATTGACTCATCACGATATCTCTGGAACCATAAGGCGTAGAGACTTGATATTTGGTATTCCTTTGGCCGAGTAGGGGTCAGCTAAAAAGGGAATTTGCGAAATTCCACCCGCAAGGGCGGTTGCGGGGGTGTTAATTAAAAAAAAACTCAAATTTTTAAATTAAAAAAAAATCAAACTTTACATTTACAAACTATATCTTTCATAGTATATAAAACTTGGTTAGAATTTTTTTTGATGTGATGGAAAATATCAAAATTAAATTTTAGGAAATTCCACCCTCAAAGGGCAGAGCAGACTTGATATTCGGTAGGAATATTCCTTTTGCCGAGTAGAGGTCCGCTACGAACGAATTTTACAAAATTCCACCCGTAACGGGGGTTGCCAGGTGTAAACTATTAACTGATCACGATATCTCAGGAACCATAACGCATAGAGACTTGAAATATGGTAGGAATATTCCTTTTGCCGAGTAGAGCTCATGTTTCTATGTGAAACAATTTGCCTAAATTAATGAAAATGCTACCATAAAAACATTCCACGCAGACAAGTAACGGGTTCAGCTAGTATATTATACGCAAGATTTGCTTATCAGATATATTTTGTCACGAGGCAAAATAACAAGGCCATTATCACGGCTAAATGATCAGGTGAATGATACGATAGGGCAGGGGTTTTATAGCTGCAAACAGTATCGCAAAGTAAATGTTATGAATCTAGCTTTAATTACTGTACACGTGTAGGCGTGAGTCAGTGTGTTCAGAGCAACGCCTAAGTAGGCCACACCTACGTAAAAGGTGTCTAATAGACAATAGACCGTCACTTTTATTGTATGAGACATCGATTGAGGTTTGGCGTTAATGACATGTCCGGATTCAGATCAAAGACAGTTTATAATTCACTTTTACTTAGTTTTACAAAGTGAAGTGAAAGTTCTTTAGGCGCATGAGGGTAAAACTTTTACGGATGATTAGTGTCACGAAGATGTGCAGCGTTTTTAATGCTAATTCGTTTGAAGGTTAGGTAGTTTTTATATACACAAATAACATGTGGCATTTTAATTGGGCATTCGTCATTTAATATACTATTTTTCACTGCCTCATTGTCTAGTCGTTAACATGTTCGGCTACATACACGAGGTCCAGGGTTCAAGCTTCACAATATTTGCCCGTAGTTGGGAAGGTGGCGGTGTGATCCACCCTCGTAACTTGGAGAGCACGTTAAACATTCAGTCTTGCGCCTGATCTCTCTCCGGTCGTGTCGGATTCCCGACATATTGAATTATGAGATTGAAGAAATAGAGAGTGCACTTGTGTACTATTCCTACCCGCAGTGGAGCAACGTGGTGGGTTTCTGCTTTAAAACCATCTTTCATAAAAGTAAGACGGCCTGTGCCCAGCAGTGGGACCTCAATGGGCTGCTTCATATTTAGTTTTAATTAATAAAATTAGTAACTAAGATTTTTTTGAAGTAAAACTTTAATCTCATGAGGGTAAAATAGTTTACGGATAAAACGTGTGATTAACGTTCAGAAGGTACAGCGTTTTTTATGCTAATTGGTTTGAAGGTTAGGTAGTTTTAATATTTACATATAACATATGGAATTTATATATTATGACATTTAACTTCTTTAAATTTCAAACATATCTTCCTTTTTCCCTCCCTCTGAGTCTCGGAAATCTAGTTTTATTTTTATATAAATATAAACAAAACTTAAAAATTAGTTTGCCAAAGAAGTTTCACTTCTGACTTTGTACGCACGCATTTTTTATTATTTGAGAAAGATATTTAAATTCAATAATGCAGTTTATATCATCTATTATTTTCAATGAACGACTTAGAATCTGAAGTTAAAAGTGTTTCATACAGCCTTGTTCTCAACAGACCCCGCAACAAACTCAGTCGAGTGTACTTTTTTCGCATATTTATTACAATATAGTTTTTAATTTGTTTTACCTCGATTAGAGCAATTCATTCACTCCCACATTTTTTATCGTCTAAGTAATCCTTCCTTAAAGATATACAAACGAAAGTTATCAATCACTGATTTATTACGAGATATCTATTGTTTTATTACTTTAATTTTTTATTACTAACAGGTTGGCGCTAGATTGTAATCACACCTAAGTGAAGATACAGTCCAAGATGGAAGCGTCAATAAGTATAAAAGGCAGTTTACCTCTCATGGTTTCTATATCATGTATTATTTTTCGCATCATACCGGAACACAAATCTCTTTGTTTGGCAATACGTCTTTGTTGGTGAGGTGATAACCATCATCAATCCAGACTAAGGGAAAGGGAAATTAACAATGCAATTTCCTAAATTCGATCGCGACTGGAATCTCTGCTAGAAAATCGAGTACACGCACCACCACACCATAAAGGTCGTCAAAAGGATTTTAAAGTACAACTTCAAATTAAATCAAATAAAATCAAAATACTCCAGAACGACTTAAAATCTAAAGTTACGAGGGTTCCGTCGCGCCCTGATCCAAGAAGAGCCCACAACAAACTCGGGTGTTTTGTTTTTTTTTGTTATCATCATCATTACAATATCATATTAGTTTAATATATTTCAATTCAAATTAGAGCAGTTCGTTCACTCCCACGCGTTTCTATCGTCTAAGTACTCTTGCAACTTATAATACGATTTTTCTATCAACTTTCTTTTAACAAAGACTTTGAATTTATTAATTGACATTTCTAAAACGTCTTGTGGGAGTTTATTATAGAAACGTATACAGTTACCCTTAAATGAGTTGTTAATTTTATGCAGCCTACTAGAATTTACAACAAGTTTGTTTTTGTTTCGTAAGTTATATGATATACATTCACTCTTTTTATTAAAAGAGTCAATGTTTTTGTGTACGTACAACAAGTTTTCTAATATGTATACGCAGTGAACTGTCATTATGTTAACTGCCTTGAATTTGTTTCTTAGCGACTCTCTTGGACCCATATTGTAAATCGCACGAACGGCCCTTTTCTGCAGCACAAATATTGCATCTATATCAGCAGCATTACCCCAAAGTAGAATACCGTATGACATAATGCTGTGAAAATAGCTGAAATATACCAGTCTGGCAGTATCAACATCTGTCAGACGACGAATTCTTTTAACTGCGTAAGCCGCAGAGCTGAGCCTGTTCGATAGACCACTTATATGGGGCCCCCACTGTAATCTGTTATCTAACGTAATGCCTAAGAAAACGGTACTGTCTACAAGGTCTAGTTCCTCATTATTAAGTTTAACAATGGTTTGCATTTGTTTAACATTAGGCAGACTAAATTTAATACATTTTGTTTTATTTGCGTTGAGCAATAAATTATTAGCTTCAAACCATTGTACCACTTTATTGAGAGAGCTGTTTACGTCGTCATAATTTGTTTGTCGCCTATTAATCTTAAACAACAGCGAAGTATCATCAGCAAACAGAACAATCTCATGATCACCCTTAACAAAGTAAGGAAGGTCATTGATATAAATGAGGAAAAGAAATGGTCCTAGTATGGAACCCTGTGGGACTCCCATTTTTGTCACAGACCCCGCAGAAAGCTTGCCATTGACACAGACCTTTTGCGTTCTATTGGTTAAATATGAACTCATCAGGTCTAATGCTGTGCCCGCGAGGCCATAGTGTCGCAATTTCCCGATCAGGGTTTCATACTGAACACAATCGAAGGCCTTAGACAGATCACAGAAAACGCCAAGCGCGTCACGTGAATCCTCCCAGGCCTCGTAGATATTGAGTAATAACTGTACGCCAGCATCGGTAGTCGAGCGACCTCGAGTAAAGCCAAATTGCTTATTATGTAATAAATTATATTTTTTGAAATGTTTTAGCAACTGGTTCAACATTATTTTTTCAAATATTTTACTAAAGGTTGGGAGAACCGATATTGGCCTAAAGTTACTAGGGTTGGAAGTGCTGCCTGACTTAAACATCGGTATTATTTTGCTGTACTTCATTAAGTCAGGAGCAACGATGTCAATTAATGATTGTACAAGGTTAACCGATAGACCCCACAAATCGATAGTTTTTTTGTTATTGATTAAATTAAATGATTTAATAACATCAGAGGCATCGACATGACTGAATTTAAAGATACTATGACATTGGGGCAGGCTATCAGCTTGCCAAGAGAGTGCAATGAAAGGTGATGAGTTCAGCAATTTAGTAGTTGAGACAGGAATTTTTGTAATAAACTCTTCAAAAGTATTAGCAACCTCTGAGTCTGACGATTTCTTTTTATTCTCTAACTCTAAATTAAATTCATAAATACGCGGAGTTGCTTTTCCTGTTTAATTATTAATTATTTTCCAAGTTGTTTTAATTACATTACTACTGTTTTGTATCTTATATTTTATGTGTTGCGATGTAGCAATAACACATTTTCTTTTTAAAATCCTTGGAAAATGATCTCACATAATCTCTGAACTCCACACTAGTGTTGTATTGACGCTCAGCATACAATTCATACAACTTTTGCCTACTTTTATGCAAATCAGCCGTGGCCCATTCACTGAATGCCATTGTTGCGCTTCTTTACGCAAGCTTGACTTGGGGAGTAAGCTGGTGAATGCGTGACGAGAACGTTACGAAAAGTGTGGTCTAAAACACTCACTTTTTTATTTTATTACTAGTTGTACCTTGTAGTATCAACCACGTAGTTTCTGGTTAAGAAAGTCTATGAGAAAATCAGTTTTCCGTAAGAGCCTACAACAGTCAACAAATGAATGCCGATTTTCAAGTCAGTTGGACGAAAAGTGTTGGAAACCTCGTGGTGAATGAGTGCATGATCGTTTCTCAGTCATATATTTAGATCCGGTGGATAACATTAACTATTCTTAGAGAGCGTTTGTGTCGGAAAAGAGGTATACCCAAAAATAAATCATCCAAGCGAATAGTTATGGATATCTAGTAATAAATCAGTGCTTGAGAACTTTCGTCTGTATATCTTTAAGGATGGATTACTTAGATGATAAAAAAATGAGGGAGCGAATGAATTGTTCTAATCGAGATAAAATAAATTAAAAACTATATTGTAATAAAGATGCGAAAAAAGGTCACTTGACTGAGTTTGTTGCGGGGTCTGTTGAGAACAAGGCTCTAAGGAACTCTTTTAACTTCAGATTCTAAGTCGTTCGACGACCTGGTGCAGTGGTGCGAATACTCGATTTGCTAGCAGAGTTTCCAGTTGCAATCGAATTTAGGAAAATGCTTTTCTAATTTCCCTTTCCCTTAGTCTGGATTGGTAATGGCTACCACTCTGCCAACAAAGGCCAACTGCCAAGCAAAGAGATATGTGTTCCGGTACGATGTTATATAGAAACCGTAAGAGATAAATTGCCTATTATCCTTTTTTCCTTACTGCTGCTTCCATCTCAGACTGTATCATCACTTAACCTGTTAGTAATAAAAATCTAAAGTAATAAATAGTAAGTAAAGTAATAAATAAATAGATATCTCGTCATAAATCAATGATTGATAATTTTCGTTTGTATATCTTGAGGGAGGATTACTTAGAGGATAAAAAGTGAGGGAGCGAATAAATTGCTCTAATCGAGATAAAACAAATTAAAAATTATATTGTAATAAATATGCGAAAAAAGGATACTCAAATGAGTTTGTTTTGGGGTCTGGTCAGAACAGGGCTCTAAGGAACCTTTATAACTTTAGATTCTAAATCGTTCATTGAAAATAATATATGGTAAAAGCCGCATTATTGAATTTCAATATCCCTCTCTAATAATAAGAATAGATCTCGTGGCAATATATGGCAATAGATGGTTTAGGTCGTGATCGGAATCTTGATAGTGAATTTCAAGTCAATTGAGTGCATTCCACTAGGGTCTACTTTATTCTGATGAAAAACTTCTTCGAATCATAATATTTACATACATTTAGTGACTCTTTGATTTCTGGAGCAAACAAACAAATCTTTTCGCTTTATCTAATAGTATGGATATATTACGTCATCCAAATAAACCTGCAGCACATTTGTGATAAAAGTGGATGGGAAGAAAACCGGTTGGAAGCTTGCCACTTTTGCAACCATAAGACAACGTTAATAGCGAAGGAAAAATTTTTGTGACAAAAGGAATTTTATACGTAACATATTTATCATATTTCCTGACGTCCGATTGCGAAAATATCTTTTTTTTTATTGCTCAGAGGTTAGCATTTGAGTATGATCTCGCCTGAAGTGAAGATACAGTCTGAGATAGAAACGCGTTAGTCTGCGAAAAGTTTTTACTGAAACGCAATTTTATAGCTCGGCAGAACATCTTAGCATCTTCACTCTTTCGATCTTTTAATACCGGTAAAATTTTGACCACATTTTTTACTAAAGTTAAAACATTTTGCAACTAAACTTATAAAATAAAATGAAGACAATCTTTTAACCAACAAGGATAAAGAAAATAATTACTGTAGTAGTGAATCAATATCATTTCAAGTCACAAAGACGATCTCGTCTCTTATAGGTATAAGATATTTAATGAACAAACTTTGTCTTGAGACACTTTGTGAGAATGACGCAACAGAATTATAACTTACGAACAGAAAAAGTCGGTCTTTAGTACACGTATTTGGCTATATCTGTCCTAAAAAAAGGTATGTAGTAGCCCATTAACGTCCCATTACTGGGTACAGGCCTCCTCACTCCGAGGAGTGAGGGTTTTTAAAGCATAGACCCACCACGCTGCTCCAGTGCGGATTGGCAGGCACAGTACACAAGTGCACTCTCTATTCCTTCAGTGTCATAGTCCGATGTGACGACCGGAGAGAGATCAGGCGCAGGATCGACGGCTCTCCGTGGCACGGAGGTGGATCACACCGCCAACTTCTTAATAGAAAAACTCAATGTCGATTTCGAATTGGCCCTACTCGAACCCAGGACCTCATGTCTGTATTCGTACATGCTAACCACTAGACCTATGAGGCAATACCTGTCCTAAAGTAACCCAAAATTAAATGAAATAAAACTTTTATGTTAAAAAAAAGAAATCTATAGTCCAATTTAGTACTTTCCACTGTCACGAGATCATCTACGCAGGTGAAACCTCGGGACATTGCTAGTAAAATTAAAGAAAACGGTTGTATTTGGTACAATGAATCTCGCCTTGGTCTTAATCACACACGACATAAGTTTTTTAATATATATGCTACGTCATTACGTAGGTGTGCTACGACACGTTCTTATCGCGCTACGACATTTTAATAATGTGCTACGGCATGATATTACTGTGCTACGAAAGTTTATCATGCACATATGTATAATATTAATAAACGCATCCAAGCATTTTTATTATTGCTGACAGGTTAGCGCTTATCTATAATCACACCTGATGGTAAGTGATGATACAGTCTAAGATGGAAACGCGTTAATTTGGTAAGAAGCAATTTACCTCTTATGATTTCTACACAGCATCGTACCGGAACACAAACATCTTTGCTTGGCGGTAGGTCTTTGCAAGTAGGATAGTCGACAGCCATGACTGAAACCTCCCACCAGTCCAGGCTCTGATAAACCATTGCGATTTCCAAAATTTGCGCTTCCGTGGATCGACTAGCAATACATGCTATTTTCATTACAGATGGATTATAGCTTGAATGAGATCTCTTATGATACTAATTGTGTTAACATACATAATAGCATTACGCCTCAATTCCATAGGGGTAGGTAGAAATCACGTCCTTACACTTGCGACTCACCTTGCATATCTCCGTTACTTCTTTCATTCTCATTATACCTTTCATACAAGTTCGTCGGTTTAGAGTTCTCTTGACCTGACCCATATTTAAAATCTCCTGGATTTGGTCCAGGAACGTTCGCCTTGGTCTTTCCCTTCCGACTTATCCTTTTTGTCAGACTTCTTTCATTCGTTCTCTCTACGTGCCCAAACCATCTAAGCATATCTTTCTCAATTTTTGTCACTACATCTTTTATACCACAACGTTCTAACTTGGTAGGAAGTAATGTATCTCAAGTATCATTTTGCTTTGCTGGCAAAGTAGTGCGAGTATTGGCTTTACTGCCAGCGGTCCCGGATTCGACCTACGGTAGGGCGAGTTTAAGAATTAGTATTTTCTATGTCTGGACTGGTGGGAGGCTTCGACTATGGTTAGTTACCACCGTACCAACTAAGCAAAGAAATTTTTGTTCCAGTACGATGCTATATAGTAACCATAAGATTACCTCTTACCAGATTAACGTGATTCCATCTTATACTGTATGATTATTTACTATCAAGTGTGTTCGCAGTCAAGCGTTAGTGTGTCAGCAATCAAAAAACCGCTACATCGTACCGGATTGCAGTTGTATTGCCTAACGGGACGTCTTTGCTGATAGGTTGGTAACTAGCCACGACTGAATCCCCCAATCTATACCTAGAGGAAATAGAAAATAAAATCCTAAATTTGCCTGAAGCTAGCGAAATGAATAAATTAACCATAAAGCCAGAGTGGTATTCAAATTTACACTGCGAACTTCCCATTTTCGTGGAAATTTCTGATATAAAACATACTTACCTTGCCATCTACTAGAAAGTTATAAATCTTAAAACTTAGCTATAATAACATGGTGAAATTAGGGGCTTTTATAACGAATTTTATAGTATCCCTTTCAAATTTGTGTTACTTTCTGTATATTTAAAGGATGCTAATGTTGCCTATTCCGGTGTATAACGTTTAACCAATTCCCATAGGTTAAAAGCTCTATTGTGCGTAACGAGAGTTGTCATCAATCAAATAATTTGGGATACAACTAGAACCACTTCGAACTATGTACAAGGTCGTATGCAAAGTTGTAAATATTATTACAGAAAACATCGGTAGTGGCTCGCCCGTCGTCATGGCAACCTATTTAATAACAAATTAAACAAATAACTTATGAAACCGACGGACAAAAATTAATGAATCTTTTGAGTAATGGTTTTATAATAATACCGATTGCTAATCTATACTTGTGTAAAATTGATACCTCTGTATTTTATTTCCAAATAGCGTGAGCAGACATCGCGTTACGTATTTTTATTTTTATAGAGAAACTAATTATACTCCCGTAGGGTTAGGGAAAGATTCTGTTCGCGACTTTTCTCCTTAATTTAGAAATAGTATATTTTTGTCTAATTTAAAGTTAAAATTGTTTAAAATTTTTCATTTCGTATAGTAATATATTTTGGTTAAACTGAGAATCAATTTATATAAATTAGTAAAATCGTATAAGGAATATTTTGTTGACTATAGCATGTATATATTTGTATGATTGTCATTTCCCAGAATAAAGTTGTTTGTGCAATTAATGTAAACCCTATGATTGGCACATAATAGAACACCAATCATAGGATGCCTTTATTGACGAGTAAAGAAACAACCAACGTCGTTTACTTGTCACAGTAGTGCACGTTTACCAGTCACAAACATCAGACAATAGAAAGCCAATTCGGCGCAAACGTTCCTGCTGAAAAACAATTCGATCGCAATACATCACATACGGCGGTGGGTTGGATGAAGAATCTGGGTGACATTTTATTTCGATCCTGAACTGGCAATCTTCGCAAATGTAAGCTGACAAAGGGGCTCACAGATTCTCTCTCTCTCTGAGCATTCGCTTTGCAAGCAAAGGATTAGGACGAATTTAGGAAATTGCATTTTCTAATTTGTTTGTACTAGTGGGAGGCTTCGGTGGTAGCAAGTTACCACCGTACCGCTAAGCAAAGAGATTTGTGATCCAGTACAATGCTGTGTAGTAACCATAAGAGGTGAATTGTCTCTTACTAGATTAGAGCTCTTCCATTTTAGACTGTATCATCAATTACAAACAGGTGTGATAACAGTCAAACGTTAACGTATCAGTTATAAAGAAATCAAAAGTATTGTTAAATCCTTATGAACACAAACAAAGACTTAATCAAAACGATCCTAAAATTTTCTCGTGATGCTTTTATATTAATTAAACACATAAACTTAATAAAGATGACTTAGTGGTGCCTACACAGGATCGGAATGAAACGATTCCTGTAAAACTTATTTAAATTTTAGAAAAGAAACATGTATCCCTAGAATTGATCCAGTTACGTTTAATAAAAATGGGAAATCATGTCTAGCATTTCAACAATAATAGACATTCAGATATTTAAAACCCATGGTGAAAGTAAGGAAAGTAGCAGCTCATTAACGTCCCACTGCACAAGCCTTCTCACTTATAGGAGGGAGGATTTTTAGTGCATAGATCCACCACTCTACTCCACTATGGATTGTTAGCTATAGTACACAAGATCGGAGAGATATCAGGCGCAGGACCGACGGCTTAACATAATTCCAGAGGTACAGGGGTAATCCACACTGACTCAAATCTTAATAGAATCTTATCCAAATTCATCAATCCAAAAATTAATCTGATTGAAATCTTACTAGAAAAATCTGTATCCATTTTTTAATTGGCCTGGAAATTAAAAAAAAAAGTTACGTTTGAAAGTAAATCAGTTGTCTGTAAAGTCGGTTTATGGACTATAATTTTACGTAATAACGTCAAAAGAAAACATTGATGAAATATTGCTGTTGTAATAAATAATGGAATTGGGCCGATTGCGCTTCTCTATCGTTTTTATGCTCGGCTCAGGACTGATGAGTCAAGTTTTACAGTGCTTGCAGAAAATCTTAAAACCCATTTTTTTTTTTCAATCTTATTTTAAAGAGCTTAATCGCTTGCGATTATTTCGCTCTGTTAAGTATTCACAATGATTGCGTTTCTCTTAGACGTACTCCATACACATAAAAGTATATCAATTTTCTACATTCCCTGGACAATGGATCAAGCAGCAGTATATTAAGTCCACCAACCCTTTGAATCTCGCTGTATTCGCTGACAAAGGTATGTCGCCCTGACCCATTCCGGGCATTTTCCAATAAAATGTTGTACAAATCCTCCACAACATATTGCGCAGTTGGGTGAAGGTGTTTTGCCCATAAGGAAGGCAAACTTATTTAACGGAACATGTCCGGAACGAAGACGTGAGGCTGTAACGGGTTCAGCGCGATTCAAGTTGGTGTTTTGTATCCAAGGTGTTATTACAAGCTCATTTCGAATGGCGTTATAGCAGATGCCCTTTTCTAACGATCTTTTGTCAGAATATACTCTCCACAATCACTCATTGGTCTAGTGGTTATGATATTCAACTACAGACAAGAGGTTTTGGGTTCGAGTCCCGGGTCAGCTTAATTCGAAATCGATATTGAGTTTTCTATTAATATTTTCTCAATATTTGCCCGAAGTTGGGAAAAGTTTGTCAGTGTGATCCACCCCCGTGCTTCGGAGAGCACGTTAAGCCGTTGGTCCTGCGCCTGATCTCTCTCTCCGGTCGTGTCGGATTACTGTCACGTCGGACTATGAGAGTGAAGGAATAGAGAGTACACTTGTGTATTATGCCTGCTAATCCGCACTGGAACAGCGTGGTGGGTCTATGCTCAAAAAAGCCTCTCTCATTTGAGCGAGGAGGCCTGTGCCCAGCAATGGGACGCTAATGGGCTGCTACTTACCTTACCTTTTTACTCTCCACAAGTCGTAACATTTTCTTTTGACTAAATGTAGACAATCGGTAAAATAAGGTATCAGAGTGACATCCAGATGCTCTCTAGCCAGCTAATCGACAAAGGTGTTGCCTGTCATTTTCACATGGGATGGAATCCATTGTAATACAAATGTATTTTTTTTTTTAAATTATCTATACTTAGCTAGAACTCCTAGATGCCTTTTCGATACAATTGTATTTAAATGTAAACCATCCATAAATTTACTTAAACACCTGAAACATTATCAAACTCCGTCTAGCCATTTAGAAAGTTCATTGACTTACACACGAACAGAAGAAGTATATACATATGTATTTTGGAATTGTGAAGGATAGACATTAGGTTTTGAAGGCTCTGTTTCGTTTACTCTGACGATTGAGTGAATTAAGGCTACGTAAACAACTCAGACTGTAACAAAACATGGTCAACGACCTTAAATCAGTAGATAGTAATTTATGAGTTAAAATTCCGAAGTAGGTGGGTTCATCAACATGGGAAATGCTATGCCTAGTAGTGTTGACCTTATTTATTACAGTACTAGCAATGCCCTACGATTTAACCCACGTAGATATTTCGTGGCAGTAGAAAGTATGTGTACTGAATATTCCAAAAGAACTGTGCTAATAAATAAAAACAGCCTTTGTCTAAATTCGTTGTATCTTTTGAATGGAATGTCCGATTTTAATAAAGTAAAAAGTATTTTACAGGTATTAAAACGGTCTTTAATATAATATTCAATAGGAAAGCGATTAATACAGAGATATGAATAAGATGGTTTGATTATTGTCGGTAGTTTTAAAAAAGTACTTATACTGGTATAACTACAGTAGTTGGATATGTGATGCCCCAGACTTTTTTGTAATTATTAATACGATTTTTAATATTGTAGAATATTTTTATATTTTTGTAAAAAATTTTGTCGCTCTTTGGGTTACATTAATGCATTTATTTTAAGGATCTCTATTTTTGTTAGATATTAAAATACCCCATGTCGCTCAGTAAAAGTGCAGCTTTCTAATGGTAAAATCATTTTTGAATATTGACCAGTAGTTATTATATGAAAACGTTACAAACATATATAAAACCAAAAACAAAAATGTTTCCTCTTTAATAGTTTCGATTTTTATTTTAATGTGAATAAAATTACACACTAGGCTGAGTACTACAAGTCACAGAGCAGTACAATCTGATTTAAATATCTATATTTTTAAATACAAGTATTGCAAAGAATAGGTAAAAGGATGATTATTCAATCTCAATTATACTGATACAGAAAAGTTGTTCATAATTAATCCTTCATAATCGTCATCTTAACCGATGGACGTCCACTGCTGGACGTAGGTCTCCTACAAGGATTTTCAAAAAACATGATCTTGTGCGATGTGTAATCATCGGCTTAAGGCAAACTTTTTCAGGTCATTTGTCCACCTGGTGGGGGGGGGGGTCTACCAACGCTGCGCTTACCGACACGGTCTCCACTCCAATACCTTGGGACCCTAAAGTCTATCGGTATAGGTTGCCAGGTCAAGTCGTCGGAGTTGGCTAATCACCAGGCTTGGCAGGCAGATTGGTGATTGCAGTGCCAATATTATAAATGCCTAAATAACTCTGTCTGTCTGTCGGGCTTTCTTGCTATAACCACTGATCCGATTTAAAAAAAATTTGGTACACAGTATACAGCCTGAAGAAGGGCGTAGGCTACCAAATTTAATTTAAATCGCTTCAGTAGTTTTGTCGTAAAATCGTGACAGACAGGCAGAGTTACTTTCGCTTCATAATTATATATCTGTATTTATTATAAAAAAATTAAATACACTAAATGAAATTTTGTAAGTTTAAAAATTAAAGCATAATATGTGCACTTTTAAACGTGTTCTATAATATTAAAGAAATGAATACGGGTAAAACAAGTAAGAATTTTCCTGAAGAAATTGCAATCGAATACAGATTTCTGTAATAAATGATAAACTGGGTTAAGGGCAATTCAAAGAGGTAAATAATTTTGAATCTTATATGGAAATCTCATTTCGGTATCTTGCCGCGAGTTATGGAACTTTCAACAACAAAGCGCTGACGTTATCAAGTTTACTTCTACTCAGTTGAAAAGCGTTTCCGTCGCTGAATATGAAATAATGTCTATTGTACGCTGCATTCGAATATATAACGATAAGATCTTTATTTTGCCTTACAATAGTAAGTTTTCATCGTCATATAAGTTCAAGAAAATGCCCCATGTAAATACTTAATGCAAACGTAGATATATAACAATTTGAAGGTTATAAATATTACGCAGGTTTTATTATTCACGAATAATGAACATGCCTCATTTCCATAGGGGTAGCAGAGACCACGTCCTTCCACTTGCCACGAATCTTGCATATTTCCTTCGCTACTTTCATTCTCATTAAACCTTTTATACAAGTTCGACGGCTTAGAGTACTCTAGACCAGGCCCTTATTTAATATGTTCCAGATTTTACCTACCTACCCTTCCAACTTTTCCATTCACTCTTGACTCATAAATCCTTTTAGTCATCTCCTTTTATTCATTTTCCCTACGTGCCCAAACCATCTAAGCATACCTTTCTCAATTTTAGTCACTACATCTTCCTTTATACCACAATGTTCCCTTATCACACTATTTCTTAATTTGTCACTCAGTTTCAATCTACTCATACTTCTCAACATTCTCATCACTACCTCATTTATTTTACTTCATATACAATTTTCACTACCATACATAAGTGTTGCCACCAACACTCCTGCATGCACAGCCAGTCTGGCCCTTTGAGACACCATCTGGCTATTCATAAAGGTGTGCAGAACACCATTTACCATATTCCCTTCATCAACTCTCCTTTCAATATCACTTTCACATGTTCCATCTTTTGTAAATTTAGATCCCAAGTATACAAATTCTTTCACCTCTTCCACTTGTTCCCCATCAATCAAAATATTGCCATTCATCATGAATTCGTGTTTCAGTAAACTATGTTATGTATTTTTATATTAACTTTAAAACGATCATGATGATCATTTCTTCGATCGATAAACTCTAATTACGTACATAGTCAATGACTGACTAAAACTAGTTTGTGCCTAAGAAAAATGAACTTCAATTTTAGATTTTAGAAGAACAAACCCCACAATTCTTTTCAATGCAAATGTGCGTTTTTTTCGCATATAATAGAATTCGTACAGAACGCAAACTTTATTGGAGTACATGATACGCTATTCAATTCAAAAGTTATTTAGCTATTTATGTGTTTTATCCCCCGAGAGAATAAAAGAGAAGAAACATATATGACGAATGTAAAATCGAAGGGCAAATGGAAAAGGAAATATGTCAGAAAGTTTGGCTTCTTATTGAGCGTCTACGTCGTCTATGTTAAAAATTAGCCTATGCCCTTTCTCAGGCTATCTGTGTACCAAACTTCATTTAAATCGGTTCAGGAGTTTTAACGTGAAAGAATTTTTAATTACTTTTTGGATTAAACTTTTACAAACTTTGTTTATCGACAGCCTTGCAAATAAGTTTTAAGCTTCTAGCTTTAGAAATGACGATACCTCCCAAATAACCCTTTTTTCGCATTAAAAAGCCTATATTTTTTCTCAGGTTCTAGACTATCTGTGCACCAAATTTCATTTGAATCAGTTCAGTAGTTTTGGTGTGAAAGCAACAAGCAGACAGAGTTACTTTCGCGTTTTATAATATTAGTAAGTATTCTTTTATTGTTAGAATCTAGAAATATAATTTTATACCAATAGTATGCAGTTTTGCGCATGCAGTTTTATTAAATACCTGCTCAGATTTTGCTTACTAAAATTCGTTTTGTGATATATAAAAATCAAATTGTTACTTAGTACGTTGGTTCACGAGTTAGAATCTCCTTAAAGAACTTAGGAAGAAGACATTAATACGTACGTTATGCAAAATTAGTGACGTAAACATTTAACAGTCTTTATTATAAACTTCAGTTCAGCATCCCAACTAAGATCGTTAATTTTAGCGATCTATTTATGGGTATAATCATAAAGTAAGTAACCTTTATTCGTTGCGCTATAATATTTTATGATGGACATATCGTAATACTATCTCATGTTGCTATCATCGTAAAACTTTCGCCAGCAGGCATTTATTATATTGCTAATATAACATCGAAGATGAAAATATTGTAGCCTCTCTAATGAGAAACTTATGGAACTCATAGAACGGAAAGAACACTTCCACGAACTTTAAAAAATCATGGGGGATCACCCCAATTTGCTTAGCTATTCTTTAGTAATATATTGGAAATACATAACATAACTGCCTCATTGGTCTAGTGGTTAGCATGTTCGACTACAGACATGAGGTCCTGGGTTCGAGTCCCGGGTCAGGCTAATTTGAAATCGATATTGAGTTTTCTATTAACATTTTCTCAATATTTGCCCGAAGTTGGGAAGTTGGCGGTGTGATCCAGCCCCGTGCCTCGAAGAGCACGTCAAGCCATCGGTCCTGTGCCTGACCTCTCTCCGGTCGTGTCGGATTCCCGTCACATCGGACTATGAGAGTGAAGAAATAGAGAGTGCACTTGTGTACTATGCCTGCCATTGCCATTGTGCAGTGGAGCAGCGTGGTGGGTCTATGCTCTAAAAACCTTCGCTCTTCCGAGTGAGGAGGCCCGTGCCCAGCAATGGGACGTTAATGGGCTGCTACTTACTTTTTTACATTACATTAGACTCATTGTCTAGTGATCAGATTGTTCGGCTTCAAAAATGCGGTCCTGGATTCAAGTCTCCAGTCAGGCGAATTAAAAAATTAACTGACTATCAGGTCATGTCGGATAGCAGTCCCACTGCACTATGAGATAGAAGGAACAGAGAGTGCACTTACTTGTGTTAAGCGTATTATACCTGCCAACCCTTAGTTGGTGTGTCTTTGCTCTAAAACCATCTGTCCTATTAGTGAGGAGACCTGTGCCCAACAGCAGCATGTTAATGGGCTGCTACTTACCTGACCCCCTTATGCCTAAATGCAATTTAATAAGTTGCTACTATTGCAGTAGTATATTACACACCAAGGGAGGGAAGCTTGACATTGCAATCCGCGTATTAATTATTTTCAGCAGGAGTCGCAGGAAGATAAAATCACGCAGGTTACGACTTTTCTCCCGCAGTATGTATAAGTCAAAGTCAAAGTGAAATTATAATCAAGTTTAATAAAGAAAGTCTTTAAGTCAAGTTAAAATTTCTCATATTGGGTTATTTATTAATGATGTAAAACTCCTAATTTAAGGATGTTTTTTGTAGAAACTTTTTCATAGTTTCCAAAATGCTTTTTGTGCTGTGCTTAATCAGGAAAAGGCTCGTAGGAAAGACAAAAATTTATAAACTTACGTAGAACATCAGAAGTTTTAAGAAAACCTCACCACCATATTAACTTTTTTAATATAACCTTATGAAACATTAGAGATCATTCAAAAATGCCATAAAATCATTATATTTTTTTAAAAGTTGCATGATTTTACAATTTTTAAAACATTTTTTAATATTAAGGACTTTTTTCAAATTAACTTTAATAAACAGATTCTATATATTGTCAACATTATTTTATTGTAATTTTAAGTTGTATGTCCAAACTCATATGCTATTATCTATCTATATATAAGAGATATCCAGGTATTTGTTGACTCATGACGACATCTCTGGAACTGGACTTGAAATTTGGTAGGAATATTCCTTTTGCCGAATAGATGTCAGCTTATAACGGTTTTTACTAAATTGATTAGAATTTGGTACAGCAATAATCTGGAGCCTGAAAAAGGACTATAATCTCTTTGCAGTAATACGCAGCAAATAACTAATTGAAGTATTTATACGTATGTTTTCAATTTGTAAAGCGATTTGCATAAATTAATGAAAATGCTACTCATTGAAACCAATGAAAAAACATTCAACGCAGACGAAGTCGCGGGTTCAGCCTGTATATATATATATATAAGAGATATCCAGGTATCTGTTGAGTAATCACGATATCTCTGGAACCATAAGGCGTAGAGGCTTGAAATTTGGTAGGAATATTCCTTTTGCCGAGTGGAGGCCAGATAAGAACAGATTTTATAATAAGTCCAACAATCACTGTCGTCGTCGGCTGTGATTGGTGGACTTATTATTTTTGAGTGGGCAATTTTATAAGGGGGGGGGGGGGGTATAAGAAACAGTAGCACATGAGAATTTCCTAATAACTTGTATGCAATTATTGCTTCACGTATATAGATATCAATGAAAATTGAGGAATACAAACAATTTTGTCGTATTTGTTCGTATGTCAACTATCAACATTTCAATCTATAGTTCAATCATTGTTGACAACGTTAAGTCTATCGAGCCTCTGTAGGTTCGCGTGCGAAGCGGCAATAGTCGATCACGGTAGAGACACGTGCAAATGCCACAGGTACCTAATGTGATAGCTAATAGTTTTTATAGCACCATAGAATTCGTACAATACTAAAGAATAACATGATGGTGTCATTCCGTATATACCAATCAAAAGGGTGTTTATAATTGTTTTTCTTTAAACTTTTCAATAAATCATACTTAATATTTAATGAATATTTATATATTTATTTATTGTTTTTTTTAACGCTGGGAAATCCTCGTGGATACCTGGAATACTCGGGAGGTTGTTCCAGTATTGCGGACTCATACCGGCTAAAACCCAGCGGTGCTACATCACTCGGAAACAGGGTCACGAGAACGCGATTGACAGCCATTCGCAACCCCGCCAGCGATGTGCCCGTTTAGGCCCAAGTCGGTCAATGACCAAAAACTTACTCCGAAGGTTGCTTTCCTCCAGCACCTGGCAAGGCACCAACCACCTCGCGGAACCTCTCTTTGTTGGGCAACGGAACCCGCATCCGTTACCTAAAGGTTACCACTAAAGAGGGAGACGGCGATCGTGGACCTCTCACCTCCTTCCCGGCCTTCTCCTGCGAACGCTCGAAGTGCTCACGTCCTTCTCCCTCAACCGTTTCGCCATCTCTTTCCGCGTCATGACATCCCCGCAGAATGAGAGCGTAGCACACCATGCTCTCTTGCTCATCCACAGAGAGGTGAAATCCACACCGATAACGAGCGCGGCACGCTGAGTACCCAAGGCTAGGCACGCCTCAAGCGTGTGCTGGGCCGTGTCAACGGCGCAGCCACAATCATGGCACACCTCGGTAAGCTCACACTTAGCCACTCAGCACAGGTACTTACCAAAACAACCATGGCCCGACAGAACCCGCGCGAGGTGGAAGATCACTGCACCATATGTTCTGTTTAACCATTCTTCTAATACGGGCCGGATTGCCGATACGGTTTCCTGGCCCGCTTTTAGCTGACAGACCCGCTCCCTCCATTTGGCTATCAGAATGGCTTGAGCCACCCTTTGCCACATTATCCCGATTAAATACTTATTTATTAGTAATCTAACAGTGCTTTAAAATGTTGTTACATAGAATACATACTATACTTAAAATAAGGCCAATTAAGGATTACACAAATTATTCTATAATATCTGAAATAACAGAATAGGTGTATGTAAGAGTGAGTGAGTGTATTTGTGAGTTAATTTGTATTTGTTGATGAAATTTATTCATATAGGAAGAATGAGTGTCTGTTTAATTAAAAAAGCTTAATAACTAAAGCAAATACCCCCAGTATTCATTCTGGTTATTTCGTTAATAATATTTCTTATATGTTTATAATAAATGTCACTGTTCTAAAATCGTGGGTGCTTTGTATAACATTTTGAAACTAACTTTGATATCGAGCGAGTTGTTATACAAAGTGTTAGGAGACCGCTTCCGAAAACGAAGACAGACCTTTGATGATAAGACGAAAAAATAGATCCAGATTTTTAAAAATGTTTTTAAAACGTTTTATTAACATTATTTACGCTCGATTATGTTATTACAACTATATGAAATCAAACACACACTTAAAATCAACTGATGCTCGTACGCACGGGTCAATGAACTAATCAACGCGCGCCGCGCCCGTGAGTTTGTTGCTTAATTCATTGTCCCGTACGTCCCATTATCAACGGTGTCATTAGTACTATCGTCTATCTTCGTTTTGGGAAACGTTCTCCTAACACCTTGTATAGGTAGACTGAAATAAAATCCCAATACATCTGACATATTTTCACTGGTGCTTATAATTAGAATTTTCTTCTATCACAATGGACCCAATCGTTTTGGATCTTATTAGGAACACACATACTGATAAAAAAAGGTTAAATTGGTGACGTAATTTTATTGGATTGACTTATAATTTTAACAAATTACTATATCTATTTTGTATACTTGGAAAACGTTTTTGAGGTTTTAATAAACTTAATCTATAAAAGTTTCCTAACACAGTGACCTAGACAAGCAGAGTTGTTAAAACCACTAAATTGTGCCTCATACTTATTAGTTATCATTAGAATACTTTTGTTACCTTTTCTAATAATAATTAATATTAGACCAGAGTTACACCAAAGTGAAAAGTATTTCTTTATAAAACAAAATATTTTGCTATAAAGTTACGAATCCGTATTTTTATAATTAACTTATTCAATAAACAAGTTGATGAAAATTCTTTTATGAGAGTATTGCGCGGAGATTATTTATTAATTCTCACTTAGCACGAAAATGTAACTAACGTTAAAAAAACCCACTTGAATTTACATTTAGCTTACGCAGTAGGTATAGCCTTAACATTTACAGCAGTCCTATAAAATAGGTCATGCGATCAAGGTCAATCGACATTTAGATATTTACCACTGCGTGTCCATAACCTTGTTTAGAGTTGTTTTCGTCCTGGTTAAGTTTTGGTGCAATTTAAAAATATCTGTACTATAAAATCTCTACATCGGCCAGAATTGCATATTTATAAAAAATATATATATTTCCCTTACAGCAAGAACGGCCTCTTTAAAAATATTTATAAAGCCAGGGTTTATTTTAAAATATGTTGAAATTTTATTATTTCGTAGTTTATTGGTCATGATACTAAATATGTCATTATACTAGTTCTAATGATTCTTTTACAAATATATTCACATTGACATAATACTTAAATGTGGTTAACAATCGGAAGTCATGGTACTTTGTCATTATACCGGATATGTCAAGTGCAAACTCTGTACTATAAATAAGCTGGTTCTCTTTGGTAATCTCGGATTGTGATAACTGTGTTTTAAGTAATTGTTGATATTAAAATAGGGAATATTGAGAAAGTTACATTCATTTCATAATTAAATTAGTTTATACAAGTAATTAAGCATTTATTGCCTCCGTAATGGCACGCGCCATATATAAAGAAAATATTTCTGTTACTTAAATGTTACGATCTAAAGAAATAGTATACGGAATGTTTTCCGAATCAGGGCCTCATACCTGATTCTTTCACAATATTGTTGTCAAGTATTTACAAATTTGTATATTTTTATAACATCAATTAAGAAATCCCTTAGTTCGACCAGCAAGTGAGATAGTCAAGTGGTATTCAAAACAAAATAAAAATACGTTAAATTTATTCACAGTTGGTGCAATAAATGCGATATTCCATTTCTGTCATTTTATTTTTATCTCTATCGTGAAAATAGGACGCCAGACGACGATTTTATAGTGCAATGATCGATTCAGTAATTTGTTTTGCTCATGTAGAGCTTTTATAAAGAATGTAATGAATCAATTCGAACTTAGTTTGAAATATAATGGTCTATTTTGAAGTTGATTCCTATCCATGATTTATCATCATATGATTTATTACAGACAAAATAGTGTTTGTTTTCATTGGAAGCATTTTATGTAATTCAACTCACTTAAAGAATTTATTTCGCTTAAACATTTTGCAAAAGAGTTAGTTGTGATCAATTATTTTTAAGATTGCATTCAACCCTTTTAAGATGACTTTCAAACATACATGACTATACAAACCTCTCGTTGAAATGTCTATTCAGAAATCTAATATAAGATTGTTTACAAAAGGGCTATTTGAAGCGATTTAGGAAGAGCTTTCAAGGGTCGGTTTACACAAAATTTCGAAGAGTCAGTGTGCATATATACTTAATTTATAGAGGGTTATTGGAAATTCGATGTATTCCCATTCGAGGGTGTACCCATATGCATTACATAAATAAATTTAAATATCGTCTTTTCTTTTGATATATAAAAACGAATAGTAACTTCTTTTTTATCAATATAAGTCCAAATTATCGGTTCAAATTTAATAATACGAGACGAAAAACGAAGTCTTGTTTATACATATACAAATTCAAAACTTTAGATTTCCGAGACTTAGAGGGAGGGAAAAAGTAAGATATGTTAGAAATTTAATGAATTTAAGTGTCATTAAACTATTTAAAGTGTCGTAAATTAACACAAACAATTTAATGAAATCTCAAATAACGAATTGTTAATAAAAATGTCACGTATTTTTGTCAATGTTAGATATTAGTAATTAAATTTTGTTTTAGAATTAAAATTTAGAAAAAATAATTTATGAAATACCTTTATTTAATGTAAATTTGCAAATAACATGTGGCAAATTAAAATGCCACATGTTATTTGCAAATATTAAAACTACCTACCCACGCTTTCATGCGGAAAATTTTTACCCTTATTACCTAAAGAAGTTTCACTTCAAAACGTAAAGGATCTTTGCTAATGATACCATAAGAAGTTAGTTCGTCGTCGTCGCTTCAATCGATGGACGCCCACTGCTGAACATAGGTCTCACCTAATGACGTCCATAAGGCCCGATCTTGCGCCGCCTGGCTCCAGTAGCCACCGGCGACCCTCTTTATATCATCGGTCCACCTTGTGGGGTCTGCCTACATTGCGCCGTCAGGTGCGGGGTAGCCACTCCAGCACCTTCGGCCCCCAACGTCCAAGAAGTTAGTTAATTCTTTAAAATTTCCATTTAATTACTTAAAAACAATTCCAAATGGAAATAAAACAAAAAAAATACAAGTTTCAAATTTACAACCAGTATCAGTAACTTACATATAGAAACACATAAACCTGTACTTACAAATTTGATAATTAAATTTCAAAATATTTCTCGCTGCGATGTGCATAGATTTCGTATTGCACTACAGTACTTAGGGAAATTACCATTCGTGTATATTTTATATCGGAAGGTAGACAAGTAGGCTAAGCCTAATGCGGTCAAGGGCGAGCACGAAGCACCAACTAACCCAACCCTTTTATTATCGGATCGTAATACAATACGTACTTAGTATTTAAAAGGAAATTGATTGAAAATTAAATATTCAACTACATTTAAATTTGAAATAACTGTCGAGGTCAATTTCGATAAATTGACCATAAAAGATGTAGGTGTGTCACATAATACATGGTGCAGTGACTTCCACCTCAAGCAGGTTCTTTCGCGCCACGGTTTCTTTGGCAAGTACCTGTGCGAAGCGGTGTGAGCCTATCGAGGAGTGCCAAGAATGTGGCTGCGTCCTTGACACGGTCCAACCTGGGCTGCTAAGCGTGCCGCGCTCGTGGGAGTCATCGGGGTGGATCTCTCACTCCCTACCGTCATTAATATGATGGTGAGCAGCGAGCGAGTATGATGTGCTACGCTCTCCTTCTCCGAGGATGTCATGACAATGTCATGGCGAAACGGTAGACCGTTCGCAGAAGACCCATGGAAGGAGGCGAGTGGCCCATGATCGCCGTCTCTCTCCTCATTGGTAACTGAAGCGGGGTCCGTTGCCCAACAAGGGGAGATCACGTGAGGTGGTTTATGGTTTGCGAGGTGTTCCAGGCAAGCCACCTTCGAGTAATTTTTTGGTCATTTAGACCGGGTTGGACCTAAACGGGCACATCGCTGTCGAGGATGCGAATATCTGTCAATCGTGTTCTCGTGACCGTCTCCTAGTGATGTGGGAGCATCGCTGGATTTTAGCCGGCATAATCTGGAACATCCTCCCGAGTGTTCCAGGTATCGACCCAACAATGATCTGTAATCCTCGTTATTTTAGATTTTAATCAAAATTATAATCTTTTATCCGACTGTCCTTTACATAATGCTTTAAACTATTTATTTAAATTTCATTTTAAATGTTAGTAGCGTCCAATTACTTCCAAACTATTGACACTAGAGCATTTACGCAATGTTAACTTCGTAGTCTCGTGATATATGTATATATAAGACCGCTTTTTTTATACAATTCTTTTTCATTACATTTGTGTGGTGTACAATATAGTATTATCTATCTTTCTAACTACAGTGAATATAGAGTAGCAATTTCTAGAGATGACAATAACAGGGAAAAACTTCAAAATATTACAGTATTTGAAGTTACTCACAAAATATTTTAGAATAGAATAGAATAATAATTTATTTTCCAAAGAAACATTTGAATATACATGGTGTCGGAAAGTACAAATGTTCAGCCAATGATTGGCTTGCAAATATGTAATAAAAAATATTAACATTATTAAATTTACATAAAATAAAAGTCAGAAACTAAAAGTCTACTCAAAATACTCAATAGTTACGCAAATTTATGAAACGAATAATTAAAATAGATATTCGTCCACATCGTAGAATGTCCTTTCCAACAACTAGTGTTTAAACTTTTCTTAAACATCTAGGTTTTGAAAATTTGCTGGTAATTAATTAAATAATTTCACCGCCATGAAGTACCTATGCCTTCTTTTTGTAAGTACTCTTATGCTTTATTTATTACCAGTTTATAGGGAAATCTTATTGTCCTGCCTTTTTTGTCGCTGGGAAATCTAATTTACGCACTAACCGATGACCAGTCAGAAGTGTGGGAGAAGGGGATGGTAGGTCTCGCAATACCCACTAAAACCCAGCGGAACCCTCTTCATTGATTAGTGAGGCACCAGGTGTTCAGCTTTCACATTCTGCCCTGGTGTCCCGGATGAGCCCGACGGAGGATTCACGGAGGCGGGAGAAGATGCGCAAACATGCGCCGCCTTGTATGTCGCCTCCTTCTGCGGTAAGTACGTATTACCGTTATTTTTATCGAAATATTTTAAAAGGCTTGATTATACGATATGTTATGTGTATAACGTATTAGTATGTTTGAATGAGTATTTATTTGTATATATATATATTAAGAAATAAGTTTGTCTTTTTATACCGGTTGTTTTAGACCGGCTTTCTGGAAGAGATCGTTCAATAGCCATAAGGCTCCTAATGTACATACATACAAAGTATCATTCCCATACGGTTAGGCAGAAGCCACGTCCTTCCACTTGCCACGATCCTTGCATATCTCCTTCTATTCTTTCATTCTTATTAAACCTTTCATACAAGTTTCATCGATTAAGAGTACTCTTGACCTGGTGCTTATTTAAAATGTTCTGGATTTGGTCCAGAAACGTTTGCCTTGGTCTTCCCCTTCCAACTTTCCCGTTCACTTTTGACTTATAAATCCTTTTTGTCCGTCTCCATTAATCCTGTCACTCTAACCATGCCTTTCTCAGTTTTAGTAACTACATCTTCTTTTATACCACATGCACCCTAGAATTATTAAAGTTAAGTCATTGTATTATTCTTTTTTTTGTGGTGTTCAATAAAGCATTCAATGTGTATTTTTTTAATTTACATTTCATTTTAAACGTTAGTGGCTTCCGATGAGTTCAAATCTGGTCAGGCTTTTTTCAATTTTTAGTGAATTTTAGTAGTAGTAAAAATTTGTAAAGATCACAACAATATTCCAAAGTTGTAAGATAACCATAAAATGTTGTATTTAGCACAAGCCTCCTCATTCATAGGAGAGAGGGTTTTACTGTAATATTTTTGAGGTCTTTTTGCTGTTATTGTGATCTCTAGAAATTGCTACTCCATAAACGGTGGCATCGAAGATATTATATCTATAAAAGCCATGTCAGAGCCATTTCAAAGCGCGCTGTTTCATAATTACACTAATAACAAACTTTCTGAAACGAGGAACATTTTTAAAGTGAAAACTTCTTTAGTATTATTTTACGTATATACCTATTCAATTTCATACCAGCATTACCCACGTATACCATTTGATTAACTAGATTATTACAAAAAAAGTTTGAACAAAATTGCTGGATAAATTATTTAATTTACAGCGAAAAGTATAAGCAAAGGGAGGTGTTAATTTCGAAATAAAAACTATTATTTAATTTATATAATATAAGAGTACTCAAGAGTTTCAAGAGTACTCTAAACCGACGAACTTGTATGTAAGGTTTAATGAGAATGAAAGAAGCGAAGGAGATATGATCGTGGCAAGTGGAAGGATGTTGTCTCTGCCTAGCCCTATGGGAATGAGGCGTGATGCTATGTATGTATGTATGTTTAATATATACATATACAAGGTATTAGGAGACCGCTTCCGAAAACGAACGTAAGCATTATTTACGCTCAATCATGTTAGAACAGCTAAACGATTGTTTCACTAAAAATACATTACTTTACAAAAAACCCAGCAATGAGACACAAAATCAAAATCAGCTTATGCTCTGGTCAACGAACGCGCGGGCGCGGCGCTGTGGTTTTAGACGTTTCTTTTAGTTGCACACCGGCGATATACATATCGCCGGTGTGCAACTAAAAGAAACGACTATATATAACGACTATATATAATAACGACTTATAAGAGACGTAGGCACTTGTTCTCTGATACATCAGAGAACAAGTGCCTACGTCTGATACCTGGACGCCCACCGTGGAGGTGTTCGTCCGCCAGCTTGCGAGGAGTGTGTTCCGCTTGGCGGATAACTCTCCGCATACATATCTCCACGGCATTGCCAGCCAGTACCCAAGAACGGCAAACACAGGGCGTCCTCTGCCTCGTGAGCTCCTGCTGTCACCACCACCAACCGCAGGTGATAGCGGCGAAGATGACGCGTTACCAGCAACATCCGAAACATACCCCCCTCGGAATTGACCAGGATGGACCCGCTGGCGTCGCCGGATCCAGCCCGTATTAAACACTGGCAAAAAAGAGTACCGGGCATTTACTGGATGCCCGAGGAAAGATTCCCGGACAATGAGGCCCAGCCTCGAGGCCCGTACCCCGCAGAGTGCTGCGATCAACCTAACGACGGCGATATGTTTATATCTGTACCAGTCGGTATCACCTGCGTAGTTCATGATTCTGTGGAGATATGGGTAAATTCTTTATTTATCGGATCGGATTGTCATTTCTAAACCATTCTCGAAGAATATTTCAACAAAATCGATCCAGCCGTTTACGAGTTTGTCATTGACTTAAAACAAAATTTACTATTTACTATTAAAACTTACCGATAAAGTGTACAGTTTTTTTCTAAGGATTATCAAGTACTTTTCTATCGTCAACTTGTCTATTGCACGTTCAAATTATTATCTGCTATATGCAAATAGATAAACAAGTTAATAATTGGAAAATGAGTCATCAGCAGTTATCCTTTGTTGACTGATTTCGGCCTTCAAAGAGCTTAGTCATTGGAAGTAATTGGTCATTATTTCGTACCTCCGATTTAAAGGGACTTGATTACATGTTATAGCCTCATGCATTATTAATCATTACACTTTGGTATGAATAATTTATATACATATGCACACATGGCGTACTTTAACTTATAGGCATTGAATGAGACTGAGCCGTCACGCTTGTTACATGTTAGGGCTAGATAATTTATGTACTTATAGTGCTTAAACACATTTTTTTCGCTGGAAAATGCTTTATGCCAGCCGGATGAAGTCAAAACTTACATCCGTGAGTGTGAGACTCCCTGGTCGTACCAGAATACCCATTAAAACCCAGCGGAACCCTCTTCATACTTGAAGCTCCAGATGTTGACTCCAGATGTTGATGACGGCCTCGCTGGCGCAGTGGTGCGAGTATTCGCTTTGCTAGCGGAGGTCTCGGGTTCGATCCCCGGTAGGACGAAATTAGAAAATTGTATTTTCTAATTTGTCTGAGTCTGGACTGGTGGGAGGCTTCGGCCGTGGCTAGTTACCACCCTACCAGCAAAAACGTACCGCCAAACAAAGAAATTTGTGTTCCGGTACGATGCTGTGTAGAAACCGTAAGGGGTATATCGCCTCTTAACAGATTAGCGCGCTTCCATCTTAGACTGTATCATCACTTACCATCAGGTGAGATCACAGTCAAGCGCTAATCTGTCAGCAATAAAAAAAAAAGTCCGCTGACGCATACAGCTCTAGCCTTAAGAGTTTTGTTGAGGAGTACTTGTACATATTGCGAACTTTATATATTGGGTTTTAAATGAGATTGTTCCGTAACGCTTATTCGAGAAAGTCTCGTCACCGAATGCTGTCTATACAGACAATAATTTATACACAATTTTAATTAATTTATTGTACATATTATTGAATATATAACATAAAATAATAGCTATTTTAACGTATAATCACCCTGATGTGGTTTCGCTTCTGTCATGTGGTCTTAAATACATTTCAATGACTTTTTTTATATAAAATAGAGTGCTTTATCAAAACTATTTATATTGAAATATCTTTATATGCCAAGCGTTATGCTAATAGTAGGAGTTAAGGTGAAAATAAAAATATTTGCATAAGTAAACGATCAATTGCACGTAATGGAAGTATGTAATTGACCTTCGCTATCAAATGAAGGTACATTTGAGAAATCCGCAAAGGACTCGTTCTCATGTAATGACGCCATTAGATATTTTAAAGCTTTGTAATGTGTTAGTTTTAAAAAAAAATAACTTATATTTTTTTTAGTAGTATAATAAAAATTCTGAATGAATTGTAGGTTCTTTACAAAACAACATACCAAGATATATTAACCTTATTTTGCCTACTTAAATAAATGTTTTGGATTGTTTTTATTGATGTATTTTTTAGAAAAATATTCAGAAAATCTATCGGAAAATATTGAAAAATAGTCAATTTTCTTTGAATTTCTTTTTGTTTTTGTTAACGTCATTAAATAAATAGATTGTTTTATACTACCTGCATATAAAGTTTTGACGGTCCTGAGGTTGATTCCTGGCAACTTAAATTAAGTAAAATAATTTTTCTACTTCACTTTAGCTTGTAATTAATAACTACTCTTTAAGCAAAAGCATCTACTATACAAGAATTGGTGTGATTGTACGATGCTCTGCCGATATCGACGAAATTGACAGGCTTCAACCAAGCACATCGTGCCCTCGAAGTTTTGATAATATGCTGTATCTAAAGGACAAAGCAATGTAATTTTATGATATTAATATTTTACAAGATAATAATACAATTTTCCGATTCATTTCTAAATTATATATTACTCTTCATGAGGCAACAAATAGAATGATTCTCTCTCTCTTGCGCTACCAATACTTATACCGCCTTGTAAAACTCCCCACTCGGAAAGTAATAACACCACCAATCAAAGCCGGCGTTAAAACAATAGCAATAGCAATAAACCGAAAGTAGCACATATAAACATTTTACGAAATATTTTTTTTTATTATTATTTAGATCAGTATAATTTTTAATATCAGATATTCGATTACATTAATTACATTACAATATTTACATTACATTACATAACATTACATATTACATATTTATTACATTTTTATGTCATCAACAATTATAGGCAGTGACCTCCTTGTAAGTTAAAAAGAAAACCTGTATTAGGAGGACTCTACACAGATTAGTTGTCATGTGTTATGTCACATTAAATGTAATATAACATTTGTAGTTTGCAAATAAATTATTTAATTAATTGAAATTCAGTGTGTTATGTTAAAGAAAGACCATGCAAACATGTGTGTGTGTGCGTGCGTGTGAGTGAGTGTGTGTGTGTGTGTGTGTGTGTGTGTGTTCTGTCAGAAATAATCTATAGCCTACTTCATGACCAACAAAAGTTTTTCAGTCTCATTATATGATAGTTTTTGTAGCCAATCTGTAAGTTTATTTTTACATTCATATGTTGTTAGTGAGTAAATGTGCAATACTTTAATAATTTTATTATATAAGAGACACGACACCATTTTTAATTGTCTAGAACCAAAGGTTGTTTTTGTAACGATTGTGGGGATAATTGGCTTGGATTTTCTTTGATTTGCAGTATGGGGTTCAAAGAGTATTGTTTTGTGTAATTTTATTATAATGTTACAAATGTATAGCTGTCTCACTGTCAATGCATCACTGATCGAATATAATATATCAATTTAACAATTTAATCAGTATAATATAAGCGTATAGCAATCTATATATATAAAAGAGATATCCAGGTATCTATTGACTAATCACGATATCTCTGGAACCTTAAGGCGCCGAGACTTGAAATTTGCTAGAATTATTGCTTTTCACGAGTAGAGGTCAGCTAAGAACGGATTTTACGAAATTCCACCGGCAAGAGGGGTTGCGGAGGTGTTAATAAAAAAATTCAAATTTTCATTAAAAAAAAAATTCAAACTTCCCATTTACAGACTATGTTTTATGGTATGTAAAACTTGGTCAGTAATTATTGTTAACATAATGGAAACTATCACAAGTAAATTTTAGGAAATTCCACCCTCAAAGGGCAGTGTGGGTATGTTTCTTATTTATAAAACAATTTGCCTAAATTAATGAAAACGCTACCAAAAAACATTCCACGCAGATGAAGTCGTGGGTTCGGCTAGTAAGAAATATAACAATAGTGACAACAATTTGCAAAAATCTAAAGGCAACGTAAAGACATCAAGAAAATCGAATCTTTGCCTATCTTAACGCGCTTCCATCATATCAAATTCAAATTTTTTTTTTTATTTAAATAAAGCACTTCTGAATCGTAAAGCACATTAGGTTATATATCTATCATCGGTTCGGAAAGTTGACTCCTCTGAGAAGAAACCGGCAAGAAACTCAATAGTTCCAACTTTTAATTTAGTTGTAGGTTACAACGGGTTTAGTTTTCATGTGCAACTGGAATCAAATCCAAACGTCTTTGTCGCTTAAATAATCGTCAATATTTATAATATGCCTTTTTTAATAGGACATTATTATAAGAAATAGGTATGCTAAGCCCGACACATAATTTCTGAACCAATCTCACTCACATCTCACGATATTATGGAACAGACGGCGGCAACGTTTTTTACTGTTGGTAACAAGGTGTGCAGCGAGCTAGAGACAAACGTCTACCAACATTCAAACTGGGGGTAGTTAACTCGCAGAAACTAGTATAAAAGGGATTGCATTAGACTGGCGGGCATTCTTACTCGAAGTTGTGTCCGGTGCACACCTTGCACCTATAAATTATTGGTTATTGTCATTTAATAAAAAAAATTATTAATAATTTAGTTTAAAGTAATAAATAATCTCTGAACACGACAGATATATAAAATGTTATTCAATATATATTGTGACGGTACTGTGAGAATTGACGTTTCTTTGAATTTGTCTCTTAAGGAAACGCGAGATCCTAATAGTGTATCATTTACCATCAAGTGGGATCACAATCAAGCGATAATCTGTCAGCAATGAAATTATTGTCAACGACACTTAGAAGTATAATATATATTTGGCTAAATAAATCAGCGTCGCTCAATAGACGGTCTTACTACTTTAAGAAGATTTCTTCCAGAGAACCTTACTTATTTTTATATTAGTTTGGGTCATATTTCCAAGGTAATGTCTCTGAAATGGTTATAATAAATCTTTTTTATATTTAATAGACAAAGACGCTTAGGCTAATGGATTAATAAATTGAACTATTAAGCGTAGTCTTATACACCCCAGGTCGATAACCTTGACCCCGACCTACAAGAACCTCGTGGCATTTGCGAGGGAAACCTTATAAAAAATAATATACGCTTACACAATCAAGTGATACGTTTTTGACGAATTCTTTCCATGCTGTACAAATGTTACTACTGTACAATACCAGGTAATGTCGAATTTAAANAGGCATAGTATACAAGTGCACTCTCTATTACTTCACTGTCATAATCCGATGTGTCGGTAATCGACACGAACGGAGAGAGGTACCGGGGTGGAGCTCACCGCCAACTTCCCAACTTCGGGCAAATATTGATAAAATCTTAATAGAAAACTCAATATCGATTTCGAATTGGCCCGACCTGGGGACTCGAACCTAGAGACCAATGAGGCAGTTCAAATAAACTTATAGTAATAACAAATATAACAATAGTATCCTCTAACAATCTTTTTGCACAAAACTGACATCAATGGAATCGAATCTTAACGCGCTTCCATCTTATCAAAATCAAAATATTCTTTATACAAGTGGGCTCAAAAAGCACTTTTGAATAGTCATTAGTCTGTCCATCTACCACCGGTTCGGAAACTTGGTTCCACTGAGAAGAAACCGGCAAAAAACTCAACAGTTCCTACTTTTAATTTAGTAGTTATAGGTTATATCGTATTAAGTTTTCATGTGCAACTGGAATCAAATCCAAACGTCTTTGTCGCTTAAATAATCGTCAATATTATAATATGCCTTTTGTAATACGACATTTTTATAAGAAATAGGTATGCTAAACCCGACACATAATTTCTGAACCAATCACTCACATCTCACAATATTATAGACATGCCGTTGCCGCCGTGGCAACGTTTTTTTAATGTTGGTAACAAGGTGTGCAGCGAGCTAGAGACAAACGTCTACCAACATTCAAACTGGGGGTAGTTAATTCGCAGAAACTAGTATAAAAGGGATTGCATTAGACTGGCGGGCATTCTTACTCGAAGTTGTGTCCGGTGCACACTTTGCACCTATAAATTATTGGTTATTGTCATTTAATAAAAAAAAATAATAATTTAGTTTAAAGTAATAAATAATCTCCGTGAAAATTAACTGTGGTTGTCTTTATTTAAACGACGGAAGACCAAAATGCGATAGATATATAAAATGTTATTCAATATATATTGCGACGGTACTGTGAGAATTGATGTTTCTTTGAATTTATCTCTTAAGGAAACGCGAGATCCTAATAGTGTATCATTTACCATCAAGTGGGATCACAATCAAGCGATAATCTGTCAGCAATGAAATTATTGTCAACGACACTTAGAAGTATAATATATATTTGGCTAAATAAATCAGCGTCGCTCAATAGACGGTCTTACTACTTTAAGAAGATTTCTTCCAGAGAACCTTACTTATTTTTATATTAGTTTGGGTCATATTTCCAAGGTAATGTCTCTGAAATGGTTATAATAAATCTTTTTTATATTTAATAGACAAAGACGCTTAGGCTAATGGATTAATAAATTGAACTATTAAGCGTAGTCTTATACACCCCAGGTCGATAACCTTGACCCCGACCTACAAGAACCTCGTGGCATTTGCGAGGGAAACCTTATAAAAAATAATATACGCTTACACAATCAAGTGATACGTTTTTGACGAATTCTTTCCATGCTGTACAAATGTTACTACTGTACAATACCAGGTAATGTCGAACTTAAACTTGTAATTCATTAATAATGTACATATTCACTAAATATAAAAGGCTTCCCAAATGTGACAAAAACTGAGTGACAGATTAAGAAATGGTGTGATAAGAGAACGTTGTGGTATCAAAGATGATGTAGTGACTAAAATTGAGGTATGCTTAGATGGTTTGGGCATGAAGAGAGAATGAATGAAAGGATACTGACAAAAAGGATTTTTGAGTTAAGAGTGAATGCGAAAGTTGGGAGGGGAAGACCAAGGCGAACGTTCCTAGTCCAAATACAGGACATTATAAATAAGGGCCAGGTCAAGAGTACTCTAAGCCGACGAACTTGTATGAAAGGTTTAATGGGAATTAAAGAAGCCAAGGAGATATACAAGAATCGTGGCATGTGGAAGGATGTTGTCTCTGCCTACCCCTATGGGAATGAGGCGTGATGCTTCCCAAATATTCCCACTTTATACTTAAGATACATCGTTGCGCTAGTTGATATCAAAATATTTTTTATTGAAGTAGGCTCAAAAAGCACTTTTGAATCTTATGTCAATAGTCTGTCCATTGGTAGCTAATTTACAACCGGTTCGGAAAGTTTATATATAGTATACAAGATTCCGAAAATGAAGACGGTCGGTCGTACTAATGACATCTTTAATAACATAACCTAACGAAGCTAGTTTTTTTTAGTTAAGAAACTTTTAATTAAATAAAATTTGCAGAAATGCGATCATTATTTGTTTTGTAAATCAAATATAAAGAAAAATGGGTTCCACTGTTTTTCTTTTCACGCTAAGAAATGCTTTAGTGCACCCCGATCATTTCTAAAATGCAATCGGGAGTGTGACAACGCTGGTGAGCCAGAATGCTTAAACCTAGTAATACCCTCCCCTTCTTTTAGTGGAGAACCAGAGGATCGGTAGACGCAATCTACCGTGGGACTCCGGATGATTGACACAAATAAAACTAAGAAGGAAGCAGGTGATGCACAAATCATGCCTCATACCTCCCAACTTTCTGCAATGAAGAAGAAGAGCATCATGGACCTCCTTTAGCTAAATACTGACCTCGTAGAAAGAAGCAATTATGCCCTCCAGCGAAAGGTCTCTTCCAACCAACGACTTTATTCGAAGTCGCTGGAATTCTCAAGCCGGATATCCTGCCACAGTATGATACACAGCATCAGAAGGAGCATCACACTCGTAACAGGCTCCGCACCTCTTCCCGCCTCCGTGAATCCTCCGTCGGATTCATCCAGGAAACCAGGCCAGAATGCGAATCGGCTTGAGGGAGGACATTCGCCGAAGCAGCTCTGCTCGCGAAAGTCGGAGCAGGTATGGTGGTAGAAAGAATCCAGCTTCTGGGTCCGCAAGTTTCATGCGACTCATCGACGTAGCGGCTGCACTCGGTAGATTGCTGCCTAATGTGGGAGGTCCTAGATCGTCCTGCAGGAGATTGTACGCCGTCATCGTCGTCAGTATGGAATGCCTTGACCACATCCAATATCCTCTGCTTGCACAAAGCGCAGAGGGTAAAGGCGGTCAGGGCAATACGAGGTTACCGTTCAGTATCCTGGACGGCAGCGACCCTCCTGGCGGGCGATCCCCCGTGGGAGCTACGGGCGGAAGCTTTAGCGGTCGTGTATCGGCACAGAGCAGCTGCAAGGGCAAATAGCCTGCGGCCTGATGTCGACGAGGTCCGAAGGGTCAGAGCCCTGGCCGACCAGGCTCTGGTCCAAAAATGGAGCGATCATCTCGGATCCCCAGTAGCGGGCATGGCCACTGTGGCAGCGATCCGTCCTCACCTGGAACAATGGCTTTCCAGGGAGCACGGGACGCTTTCCTACAGAATGGTGCAGGTTCTGACCGGACATGGGTGCTTCGGAAAGTTCCATGGTGAAGTTCATGAAAGGTGAAGGAAGCCCATGAGAGAGAGCGGGAGAATGCAGTGGATGCACCCCCTCACCGCCGAAGGAGGCCGAATATAAGGCGGCACATGTTTGCGCATCTCCTCCCGCCTCCATGAATCCTCCGTCGGACTGGTCATCGGTCAGGGTTAGTGCGTAAATTGCATTTCCCAGCGATAAAAAAAAGCCAGACTGCGAAAGCTGAACACCTAGTGCCTCACTAATGGATGAAGATGGGCTAATGGATGGATGGTTCCGCTGGGTTTTAGTGGGTATTGCCAGACCACCCATCACCGAGACCCACACCCATGACTGGTCATCGGTCAGGATTAATGCGCAATTTGCATTTCCCAGCGACAAAAAAAAAGGTTCTGATTTTGATTTTGTGTTTTTTTACTAAACAAATGTATTTTTTTTAAACAGTCGTGTCATTTAACTGTACTAACTTGATAGAGCATAAATAATGCTAATAAATCGTTTTATAAATATATTTTTTTTATAATCAGGAATGATTTCTTTTCCACCGCATCATCAAAACTGTTATTAGTATTATCGTCTGTCTTCGTTTTCGGAAGCGGTATCCCTAATACCTTGTATAGTTTTGTAGGTGTGTGAAAAATTAGATAAAGTAACTGAGTAGATCCTACAGACATACATACTCATATTATTTGCTTCGCGTAAAGTATTTTTTTCCTACTGCGTTATAACAAGTTTCACTTCAGCTGTTTAAAAATGTATACAAACATTTTCAACTGTCCGTAATTTTTAGAAGTTTGGAGTGCTCCTACGATGATAGAAATCTTTACAAACATTTATAACACTTGAAAACATGACATCGGCTCCAAGTTTTTAACAATTTTGATAAGGATGTTTATTAACATTATCTAACATGATAACATTTTCTGACATACTGATCAAATGTTTATTTATTTTACAAAATCCACAGCCCTCTTAAAACTAACATATAATCTAATTAAATTAACTTAAGGCCGAATACGGATTTTACATTTATTTATTGGACTAATGAGCGCCAGAGAGATTGCGCGTGGGTGTGAGTCTGTCTATGAATGGGTGTGTGTGTGTGTGTGTGTGTCTGGAGTCAAATACAAGCTACCTTCTCACTATTTAAATTCATTAATTTTATTAATTGTTTTTTTAAATTTTGGTTGGCATGGAAGATATCGACGTTAGAGTACGTTTCGTTTTAATTTCTTTGAATGCGGCAAATTATGGAATTATTTGGATCAGTTGTTTGACAATGTGAAGTAAAAAAGAGGGGAGGTTTGTTAGAAAACTTTGAAACAGCAGTGTAGAAGTACCATAGTAAAAGTAAGTAGCAGCCCATTAACGTCCCACTGCTGGGCACAGGCCTCCTCACTCATACGAGAGAGGGTTATTAGAGCATAGACCCACCACGCTGCTCCCCTGCGGGTTGGCAGGCATAGTACACAAATGCAATCGACAGTGTTATTAATAATTTAGGCTAATTTTACAAGTAAGACATATGTGTATATACTTTAATAAGCTCTTTGCAGTGTTTCGTTCCTTGTTATTGCCTTCCTCAGACTCTAGACTGTATAGCAAATCTCAATTAAATAGCTTCAGTAGTTTTAGCGTAACAGCGCGACAGACAGAAAGAGTTACAATATTAGTATGAATAAGGGTTGTTATATTAATATTACACCTTTGAGAGTAAAACTTTTACAATTTTTGATTGTCATCTAATCAACAGCCTATAAATTAGTTTTTATCCTTTTAGCTCTAAAAATAACGATACTTTCATCCCTACAACCAATTTTTCACATTAAAATTTCTGTTTCCTATTATCGGGCCACCTGTTTTCTTTCACTTACTGTTTCCTTTACCCAAAGGTTGTTTGTTAAGATTGTTTATGCAATAANAGCCCATTAACGTCCCACTGCTGTGCACAGGCCTCCTCACTCATACGAGAGAGGGTTATTAGAGCATAGACCCACCACGCTGCTCCACTGCGGGTTGGCAGGCATAGTACACAAGTGCAATCTCTATTCCGTCACTCTCATAGGCCGATGTGACGGAAGTCCGACACGATCAGAGAGAGATCATGCGCATGACCGACGGCTTAACGTGCTCTCCGAGGCACGGGGATGGATCACACCGCCAACTTCCCAACTTCAGGCAAATATTGAGAAAATCGTAATAGAAAACTCAATATCGGTTTCGAATTGGCCCAACCCGGGACTCGAACCCAGGACTTCATGTCTGTGGCCGAACATGCTAACCACTAGATCAATGAGGCAGTTAGAAGTACCATAACAGTAACATTAATTTATTTTATTACATATAAAAAGAATTAATTGATTCTTAAATTATTTTGCCATTTTCATACAATAATTCTTATATTTTTACGATTTAAATTCCTTATAGCACTAGTTATGCCTGCGACTTCGTCAGAGCGGAATGGTGTTTTAGGTAGTGTTATTAATAATTTAGGCTAATTTTACAAATAAGACATATGTGTATATACTTTAATAAGCTCTTTGCAGTGTTTCGTTGCTTGTTATTGCCTTCCTCAGACTCTAGACTGTATAGCAAATCTCAATTAAATAGCTTCAGTAGTTTTAGCGTAACAGCGCGACAGACAGAAAGAGTTACAATATTAGTATGAATAAGGGTTGTTATATTAATATTACACCTTTGAGAGTAAAACTTTTACAATTTTTCATTTTCATCGAATCAACAGCCTAAAAATTAGTTTTTATCCTTTTAGCTCTAAAAATAACGATACTTTCATCCCTACAACCAATTTTTCACATTAAGATTTCTGTTTCCTATTATCGGGCCACCTGCTTTCTTTCACTTACAGTTTCCTTTACCCAAAGGTTGTTTTTAAGAGATTGTTTATGCAATAAGACCGCCTTTGCATGCTGTGGTTCCTAAACTTTAATATATGTTTGCATGTATTGTTTTTTCCTAATATTGTTTGTGCAATAAAGTATTTATCTAGGTAAGGTAAGTAGCAGCCCATTTACGTCCCACTGCTGAGCACAGGTCTCCTCGCTCGTATGAGAGAGGGTTTTGAGAGCATAGACCCACCACGCTACTCCACTGCGGATTGGCAGGCATAGTACACAAGTGCACTCTCTATTTCTTCATTCTCATAGTCCGAAGTGACGGCAATCCGATACGACCGTAGAGAGAGATTAGGCTCAAAATCGACGGCTTTACGTGCTCTCCGAGGCACGGGTGTGGGTCACACCGCCAATTTTTTCCCAACTTCGGGCAAATATTGAGAAAATCTTAATAGAAAACTCAATATCGATTTTGAACTGGGACCAGAGTCTCAAACCTTGGACCTAATGTATGTAGTCGAACATGCTAACCACTAGACCAATGAGACAGTCAAGTATTTATCTATCTAAAATATAATCTAGGTGCTATCTCAGGCTCTAGACTATCTTTGAACTAAATTTCATTTAAATCGGTTTAGTAGAGTTCGCGTGAAAGCGCAATAAATAGAATTACTTTAGTATTTATAATATTAGCAAGAATTGAAAGTTTAACCGTGAACCCGAATACTTTTCTATGTAATATATCTATGTTTTTGTATGTGGCAATATATATAATATAGTCTTTAATTTAATTATTATTACATTTAATTAGGATATATTATTATTAATTTTGCAACATTTTTATCAGATCCAGTAGCTTTAGATAGTATATAAGGATAGATTAAGTTGTATCGGGCTGCGTTCGTGATAGCACCTGGGCAAGGGATCCAGCTGAAAATCAGCGCTACATGGTCTTCAGACTGTGTAGCATAAATGCTGAGCTGGGTCCATTTTCTGGTATTATAAAATATACTTAAATATATTGTGATGTGTGGCATAATTTATAATTTATAAATAAAGATATTTTCTTTCTTTCCTTCTTTTCGAAATGTTTAGATCTAATTTGATAAATACTAATACATAACTTATTACTAGACGTATAAACGTCATATTTAGTTACTGGTTTCAATTAGTAATGCTATTATTATGCAAGTAGTTTATAAGATTTATGTACTGTAAAGCGGTCTAAGGTGCTACGAAATTCGTAGCAACTAATGTAGGTCATAGCACAAAACGACCGCCAAGTTGGTGTTGCAAAGCACCGGTCGTTTAAGAAATGTAGGTTATTAGGCGATTCGAAACAGACTGAACTTTCTTTTTGCTAAATTACTTGCACAATTACAACAATTTTTAACATTTACTATCACTGTTTTGGTTTCTTTGTTTATAAAGCAAGTGTCTTTATCAGCTAAGCTATGTAAACTAATATTATAAAGTGGAAACATTTGTCTTTTGTTATGTATGTATGTTTAAAACGTTTTCACACAAAAACTACTGAAGCGATTTTAACATTTTTTTCACCATTAGAAAGCCGCATTTTCACTGAGCTATAAAAATGCATTAATGTTAACCCAAGGTGTGAAAAAACTAACTGCGCAGGGCGGCTGCAAGTACCGAACGGGCACCAACGGATACCGATGATGTTTGGGAGGATTTGGTCCTTAGCAGAGAGAGCACTGATCCAAAGGTGGCGTGAAGACCTGGAATCTCCAACGGCGGGTCTAATTACAGTGGGAGCGATCCGTCCACACTTGGAGATATGGTTGTCAAGGGGCCACGGATCTCTTTTTTACATGCTGTTACAGGTGATGACTGGACATGGTTGTTTCGGCAAGTACCTGCATCAGATTGTTCGCCGAAAGGGAACGCCCGCCTGCCATGACTATCATGCACCTATTGATTCGGTGCAACACACTCTGATAGAATGCCCGGCGTGGCGGCCCCAGCGGCATCTTTTGACGTCGTTGGTCGGAGGAGACCTTTCGTTGGAGGGTTAGTTGGCACAATGCTCATTAGCGAAAGGGAGTGGAAGGCAGTGGCCTCCTTCTGCGAATCTGTTATTTCGCTGAAGGAGGCACAAAAAAAAGGTGTGAAAAAATCAGTCACCAAAAAATTTGTTATCGCGTGCGCTACGGACACTATTGATGATAGAACAAAAAATGTTCTACAATAATAAAGAAAGTACTAATATCTACAAATAAGTCCGCGATACCATATGTCCAACTATTGTAGTTATGCCAGTATAACTACTTTTTACATTTTAAAAGTTAATAAAAGTGCCGACAATAATCTTACAAGATGATCATACCTCTGTATTTATCCTAATCCTAATAAATATAAAGCCGTTTCAATACCTGTAAAATACTTTTTAAATTATTATAATCAGACATTCCATTCAAAAGATATAACGAGTTTAAAACTGTCAATGTGAGAAAATAAGTCAGATTTTCAATTGTCACGAGATCAGTATCTACGTGTGTGAAACCGCGAGGCATTGCTAGTCTATAAATAAAACACAAAAATTATTTCACTTGCTTTCGATATAGACTGTGAAAGCAACAGATGTATCCTAGACCAGATTCATTGGAAATCCAATAAGGTGACGATGGTTTTAGTCCACTGAATACACTCGCACATCACGAGATCTTCAAAATCAGCAATTGACTTAAAATTTAAAATACAAGCTCCTTTTGCATTGCAGATCGCTAAGAAGGGACTTTCCCTTTTACCTATGGGATGAGGAATTACGCAGAGAAACCAAACCATGCTTCGCTAAATACCTGCATCAGATTGTTAGCCGGGAACAAACACCTACCTGCCATGAGTGTGATGCTCCTTCTGATGCTGTGCATCATATTGTGGCAGAGTATCCGGCTTGGGAATTCCAGACTAATAATAACATCCTTGTTCGGAAGAGACCTTTCACTGTAAGGCATAGTTGGCGCAATTGCTCACCAGCAAAAGAAAATGGAAAGCAGTTGCCTCCATCTACAAAACCGGTATTTAACTGAAGGAGACCTACGAGAAGCAGAGGGGAGACGCTGTGGACGCTGTTCTTTTTCTTCACAGGAAGTTGGGAGTTAGGAGGCATGATTTGTGCATCACCTACCTCCTTCTTAGTTTCCCTGTGACAATCATCACAAATAACAGGGTAAAATGTTAACTTGGCCAAGCACAGTTTTGCTATGTTAACATGGCCATTCTGGCTCATCAGCGAGTCTCACATTCCTGATTACATCCTGATCTGAGCGGGGTGCGCAAAAGAATTTCGTAGTGTGAAAAGAAAAAAAATGGAAAGCCTTTTTCTTTATACTTGATTTACAAGACAAGTAATTATGGCATTATCATCAATAAACCCATTGGAAACTGTAAAATTAAATTTAAAGAAATATATACAGTTTTATCTTTCAATAAGTTATTCATTTATTCTTATACTTTCTGCACAATAATTGGATAAAATAAATTGGATATTGTCTTGTAAAAATGTTGTAGACGTTGCTATAGTAAATGAGATTACAAGACTGCAATAGTACGTGAGTGGAAAACAGATAACAAGAAAATCGAACCTGACTTACTCTTGTAAACCAATTTAGTGTTTCACTGTGTCTTAATTCTGATCATATGTGCCAATATATCATATCTTGCAAGCACATTACAATCAGATGTGAAGAACAATGCCTTTTTTAGCTATTCCTATAACTTTACACTCAATCGATTTTGATGAAATTGTTTTTTATTTCGCTGGATTTGTATACACTAAGACAGGTTTCATTGTACTTTATAATTGTTACTTTCTTTTGGAACTAAGTGATAGTTAAGTATGAATTCTTCTGTCAACTAAGTTACGTAGGCAAAAAATTGATGGCGTTGTACTTAAAGATACATTTAAGCAATATCTCTACCCAAAAGGTTGCCTCTAATGTGCTTATTTGTTTTAAAAAAAGCGACTACACTGAACTGCACTCTATTTGGGCAAGTAGAAGATGTACAGAATCTTCTAGATTGTATTAGAAATCGGAACGAAAGCCTGTCACTGATAACCAGCTATGGTCTAAATTGTTCTGATGTTGGCCTACTGCAGGGCATTCTGAGTAGTTCAACGTCAGAATACGAGTAGCTGTTAAATTTTATAATATGATAGTAGCTGGTTATCAGTGATTTATATTAAAGCGAAGTTACTATGGGGCTGACGTGTCTTGTGGACAAAAATACCTAATATACTTTAGATTTAAAAAAAGGTCGCCTGATTTGAATTCGCTAATTTTGGTTTTGATTTATTTGTGGAAGTCCAGGTATGGTTTAAAAGGTAAGTAAATATGAAAAAAATAGTAAAAAAATCAATTTCGCTTCTTCTTCTACTTTTTTAAGCCAATTATTAAAAGAAGAAGATTCTCTTAATAATTGGCTTTCAGGTATGACAAAGCAAGGTGAGGGGAGCAAATACTACTTCCTATCATCCATTCCAAACGATTCTTGACAAGATGTTCTGTCACTTTTACCAAAGTAGATGATAACGCAATTTATAGGAACTGGGATCTGTGGAGTTTTTTCCAGGTTTAATGACAGAAATAATAATTCGGGATTTCCAGGAAACAGGAATAGTTCCACTAATAAAACATTTATTGATCAAAATTAAAAACAAACCTTTGATTTGTCATTTAAATTAACCAAAATTGAGTAGAGAATGCCATCTTCCCCTGGAGTGGAATCTAGGACATTAAGGATAATTAGCATTTCCGAAAATGAGAAAGGAGAATCCATGTCATCTAGACATGGAGAAGGGCAGGAATTTAGAAAAGAATCCACATATAGAACAAAAGGAGGAGCTAATTGTCAGAAAAACCATCAAGCCATTCCGTCCCATAGAAACTATTCCTAGTTGTCAAACGATTGATGTTCGTGTCGTCGTTTAGAAATCAATTAAATTTAAAAGCCGTTCAGAAATCAATTTAAATTTGACATTCACCAAAAATTTCTGATCGTAACTATAATATTATACGGACATTGGTAAGGATCTGGGTGTAATTATTACGTTTTCTTGATTACTAAACTTGAAACATTCTTCTTTTACTCATGTTGTAGTTGTTGATGATGTTAATACAGATTTTGCAATTTATCATTATCATTATTCTTTAATTAAAAAGTAAGTAGCGGCCCATTAACGTCCCACTGCTGGGCACAGGCCTCCTCACTCATACGAGAAAGGGTTTTTAGAGCATAGACCCACCACGCTGCTCCACTGCGGATTGGCAGGCATAGGCACAAGTGTACTTTCTACTCTCATAGTCCGATATGACTGCAATCCGACACAACCGGAGAGAGATCGGGCGCAGGACTGACAGCTTAACGTGCTGTCCGTGGCACGGGGGGGTCACACAGTCAACTTCCCAACTTCGGGCAAATACTGAGAAAATCTTAATAGAAAACTCAATATTGATTTCGAATTGGCCAGACCCGGGACTCGAACCCAGGACCTCATGTCTGTAGTCGAACATGCTAACCACTAGACCAATGAGGCAGTTCAGATTCAATGATTAAATTGAGCAAATCAATAATCTTGTGTACAAAAAAAATGGCAAGCTCCATACATCTACAAATTTCATTAGAAATGTTTCTTGATATAATATTACTTTATTCAGATTCAATATAATTTTAATGCCCAAAGAGATAAAATATTAAAACGGCACAATATAAATTTTATGATTGAAAAATAAACTGCCATTATGCTCGATAAATCTCTGCAAACGTCGGTTGATATAAGATAAAACAAGCGTACCATAAAATTCAGCTTTCAATCGTGTGTGTAAAAATATATATAAATCTACTAGCTATTCCCCGCGGTATATAACCCGCGTAGTTCTTAATTCCGTTGTCTCGTTATTAGTGTAAGTTTACGTCGCGAAAGAAACGTGTATGACGAATGTCAAACCAAAGGTGAATTGGTGAAGGAAATATCTCAGTAAGTTTCACTTATATCCTGATCCCGTGGGAACATGTGGAAACATGTTGTTAGTTAAGGACTACGTCGCGAGAAATTAATATATGCTGCTGCAAAACTCAAATCAATCTGGTGAATACTTTTAGAGATGTTGAACTAAGTGATCGTTTTTATATCTCGATCCCGTGGGAATATAGGAAAACTCGTTCTTAGTGAGCGTCTTCGTTGCCTACGATAAAAAGTACCCTAGGTCACTTCCCAGGCCCTAGACTATCTATGTACGAAATTTCATTTCAATCGGTCCAGTAGTTTTGGCGTAAAAGCGCGACGGACAAAGAGAATGGTTTTAATTGCTTTGTAAGGAGCAGCTAGGAGTAGTTACTCCTAGCTGCTCCTTACAGTGTCGCCTGTGTAGTTACTACTCCCGTAGGAAGTGTAGATATATATAGAATTCTTATAATTAAAAGTAGCATAAGTAGCAACCCATTAACGTCCCACTGCTGTGCACAGGTCTCCTCACTCCGAGGAGCGAGGGTTTTTAGAGCATAGACCCACCACGCTGTTCCACTGCGGATTGGCAGGCATAGTATACAAGTGCACCGTCACTCACTCTCATAATCCGAAGTAATGGCAATCCGACACGATCAGAAAGAGAACAGACGCAGCACCGATGGCTTAACGTCCTATCCGAGGCACGGGGGTGGATCACACCGCCAACTTCCCAACTTCGGGCAAATATTGAGAAAATCTTAATAGAAAACTCAATTCTTATAATTAATCTCTTTGAATTTACAAAGATGTCTGTGAATGTGCACCTGACTTAGGTTGTTGTGAGCTCATCTCAGATCAGAGCGCGTAGGAACCCTCGTAACTTTGTGTTGTAAGCCGTTGTTTAATGTTATCATGAGTCATTCATTTAAATAACATATAAAAAAAACTATATTTGACAATTCAATGCTGTCATATGCAGGTGTATGTCACCGAACTCCTACTAAAGAGCTGGACCGATTTCGTTGAAATTTTTGGTGTATCTTCAAGTGGATTCGAGAATGGTTTAGATTGACAATTCGATTTGATAAATATCTCCACGGGATTTTGAACCGCGCAGATGACACCGCCAAGAATAGCTTTCTATATAATTACACATATGAAAGGGAACAAAGGGAAGATGTATTCAGGAGAAGATGATTTCAACGTTCTTGCTGATGTCATAGTGCCCGTAAAAGTCGCTCTAGGTTCTGGTTTTATTCCTGTCATGGCGAATTTAGAATTGCATATTCTAATTCGTCTGAATCTGGACGTACCGCCAAGCAAAGAGATTTGTGTTCCGATACGATGCTGTTTAGAAACCGTAAGATGTAATTCACCTCTTACCAGATTAGGACACTTATCATAGACAATATACCGCCTTTTTGAGTCGTCACCTGGTGAGTGGGAAAATTTGTGTCTGATAAACAACTTTTAACGAGAAGTTTCCTTTGAAACAAAAAATTCTTAGCTTACTAAGTTTGTAAGAATAATATATATCTTTTTGTTGTCCGTTGGTGTATAGAAACTATAAGAAGTAAATTACCTCTTACCCGGAAAGGACAATTCTAACTTAGACTTAGGAACTATACGGGTAATCTGATTCAAGCATTGAAATCTCTCTATGAGAGTTCTAGCGCTTTTGTCAGAATAAATGGGGCGTACACGGAGTGATTTCCTGTCGAAAGAGGTGTTCGACAGGGATGTGTTGCGTCACCGTGGCTGTTCAACCTATTCAAGGATAACTGTTTGACAGATTTAAGAGAAAGTATATATAGGTTAAGAATGAATGAATTACTCATCAAATGTTTACCCTACGCCGATGATCAAGTAATACTTGCATCATCTGTTAATAAGCTACAGGAAATGGTAAATGTTATGTATGTAGCTTTGAAAAGGAAAGGAATGAAAATGAAAAGTGAATGTAAACAAAACGAAAGCCATGCTTTTTGAAAGAGATGATACTATGATGAATGGCAATATTTTGATAGACGGAGAACAAGTGGAGGAGGTGAAAGAATTCGTATACTTGGGATCGAAATTTACAAATAATGGAACATGTGAAAGTGATATTGAAAGGAGAGTGAATGCAGGGAATGTGGTAAATGGTGCTCTGCGCGCCTTTATGAATAGCCAGATGGTGTCTCAAAGATCCAGACTGGCTGTGCCTGCAGGGTTATTTGTGCCAACAATCTTGTATGGCAGTGAAAGTTGGGTATGGCAGAAAAATCACACAAGTAAAATAAATGCGGTAGTGATGAGAACGTTGAGACGTATGAGTGGATTGAAACTGCGTGTGGTATAAAAGAAGATGTAGTGACTAAAATTGAGAAAGCTATGCTTAGATGGTTTGGGCACGTAGAGAGAATGAATGAAAGTAGATTGACTAAAACGATTTATGTGTCAAGAGTGAGTGGGAAAGTTGGAAGGGGAAGACCAAGGCGAACGTTCCAGGACCAAATCCAATACATTTTAAATAAGGGCTAGGTCAAGAGTACTCTAAACAACGACGAACTTGTATGAAGGGTTTAATGAGAATGAAAGAAGCGAAGGGGATATGCAAGGATCGTGGCAAGTGGATGGACGTGGTCTCTGCTACCCCTATGGGGATGAGGCAAGCCGTGATGCTTTGTATGTATGTATTACGGTTAACATCTAGTTTATACTGAAAACTAACAGAAATAGAATTTTAAGTTAGAAATTAATAAAGTTTAATTGCCCGTTGCACTTGACAGTTCGGTTTCTTATTGTACTGTTCAGAAAACTATATTTCAAAGTTGATTCAACTTCGTTTTGCGGTGCGACTTTTGTGACCTATTTTCCGTGAAACACGAAGATGGAATCAAATAATCATATAACATTCGTAGCGAAGAGTATTGCTAGTCAAAAGTAAACTAGTTTTATTATAGAAACACAAACAACGAATAAATATATCTTAATCTAAGTAACTGTCAGTAATATAAATGAAAATTGAAAATAATTCCTGCAGTCAATGTATTTGAACTTAAGTTGATTCAAAACGGCTTTGTTAGACATTACAAATTACTTGCTTCATCCATCCGAGAGGTTAGATTTAGTAAATTGTATTTTCTAATTTGCCTATGTCTGGACTTGGAGGCTTCGGTGGTGGCTAGATACACGCTATCAGTAAAGTCGTGCTGTCAAGCAAAATACCTAGATAGCATCTAAGACAGTATCACTTTTCAAATCAGAAAAAATCTATAGTGCAATATATCATATGCATTAGGTAAAAATTGCGAAATGAATTTGATATTCATATCACTTCACACTCTTCCTATGTTTAACGTCTTCAAATTTTGAATTATTAATTAAAAACTTTTTGGTTCATCCGTTCAATTTCAAATATACATATATATTTTTAAACTTGATCGATGCGTACAAAGTACACATGTCAGACGTGAAACTTCTTTGGCAAACTAATTTTTACGTCTTGTTTATATTTATACAAATCTAAAACTTTAGATTACGAGATTTAGAGGGAGGAAAAATGGAAGATATGTTAGGAATTTAATTGTCATTACAATATAAAAAGTTTCGAAAATTTATACAAATCATTAATTGAAACTTCAAATAGGTTCCAAATAAAAATGCCACGTGTTTTTTGTCAATATTAGAAATTATGGATTAAACTTTGTTTTTGAATTTTAAAATAAGAAAAGAGAATTTATGAAATATATTCATTTCATATTTTATGAAAAATAGTTTATTACATTTAATATGACGAGTGGCAAATTAAAACGCCACATGTTATTTGTAAATATTAAAGCTACCTAACCTTCAAACTAATTAGCATAAAAAACGCTGCACATCTTCGTGACGCTCAACACACGTTACATCCGTGAAAATTCACACATTCATATCAATTAAGAAGAAAGTTGATATTTATTTCCCACTATCACTTCACACACTCCCTATATTTAATTTGTTAATTATTAATAAAAATCCTTCTGGTTCATCCATTCAAGTTCAAATATATATATTTGTAAAGTTTAACACTTGATGTTGATTGATTGATCGATAACCTTTTTTAAAGAAAAAGTAAGTAGCAGCCCATTAACAGCCCAGTGCCTAGTGCTGGACACAGGCTCACACATAGCAGAGAGGGTTTTTGGAGCATAGACCCACCACGCTGCTCCACTGCGGGACGCGCTAACACAAGTATAGTCTGTATTCCTTCACTCTCATAGTCAAATAGAAGAACATTTGAACACGACCATCTATTCGAAGTTCACATAAATTAAAAAGCTCACTCTATGTTATGAGTTTAAGTTCGTACTAGAAGGCGATAGAATTGACTTCATGTTACTTATTTTAATTTAATCTTATAATCTAGAAATGGGACTAAAATATCCGGTGTCATAACTATTTATAGAGCGGAAACGTTGGCGTTCTCTTAGAGAAATAATTACCTCTATTTATAGTTGCAGCTACTTTCTGAGAAGACTGTGAAACGGTAAAGCGAAGTTATTTGTAACTTATGCTTCTGATAGCTCTTGAAACTTACGTAACGTCTATATTAAAGTTACAAAGGTGAATAGTTTGTTTATTTCGTTGAACACGCTAATCTCATTAATTTACTGGCGCGAATTTAAAATTTATATTAGTGTAGTCTAACCTATAAATCAAGGAAGGAGACTACCTAACATCACTTTACAAGCTATAGAAACGGAGCATCAATGAAAAAAGTTTCAATAAATAAAAATTTTAATAAAAAAAGAACCGCCTTCAAAACAGACTTACAAATATATTAATATGCTCTAAAAAGTAAGAAATAATTGCGTATTCCTGTATAGTGTTCTTCTTATTCTTATATTATGAGTCGGTGTCAGCCAAGTTAGATGTTCCCACTTGGCGTCCACTTGGCAGCTCCCGCGTCTCCCCCACCTATAGCTACATATGTTGGTACCTTGGCTGACACCGACTCCAAATATAAGAATACGAAGAACACTATAGAAGAATACGCAATTATTTCTTACTTTGTAGAGCATATTAATATATTTGTAAGTCTGTTTTAAAGGCGGTTTTTTTTTTGTTAAAATTTTTATTAATTTTTTTATTATTAGTGAATCTGAAGTAAACGTGTTGCAATGCAGCAACAAACGTAAGCTCATTGCTATTTGATTACAGACACTTATATTTTCTGCCTTAAACCGCACCCTTACTGTAAGCCGTTGAGGAGATCCATTGATCTTCATATTTAACTACGACTAGCACTTGACCATACCGAAGTTACGGTAGGCAACTCAAATATCTGGATAGCCTATAGAAGATTCTGTCGAGTATCGTTCATTTGCTCCTAAGAATTGAAGAGTTCCGTCACTTTGTCATGGATTCCATCATCAGAACCTAACCAAACTATCACAAAACAACCCTTGAAGTATATCCTTTCCAATAAAAAAAGAATCATCGAAATCGGTTGGCGTGATCTTGAGTTATTCGTCCATTTGTCGCGCACATGCTTAATGCAAATTTAACACTTATCCGGTTTTCTCATAGATGCCATCATCAGAACTGGATTTAAAAAAAATGGGACCCTATAACGAGCTCATCAAAATCATCAAGATCGGTCCACCCTGTCGGGAGATATGAGGTAATAAAAATAAAATACAGACGAATTGATAACCTCCTCCATTTTTTTAAGTCGGTTAAAAATAGTTTATGTTGTCAAAAGTACTAAGGAGGTGACATTAGAAAAGTTTCTATGGTGGTTAAGAATACTTAGAATTTTGGATATTTTAGATAACTTTGTTATTTTTTTTCTTATACGTACCTTCTCCTGACTATAACAAACTGTACAAGAAAAGAATTAACGTAATTGTTTCAGCCGTTCACGCTTGATAACGTGACATAAGAAAATAGAGGCTCATTTTATATAAATAGATTATTACAACACCTTCTTTGAGCCTTTGAAAAACAGGTAGCTGCTGGGATTCTAGTATTATATTACATTTATATAGTATAATATATATATTATTATTATTTGGATTAGTAGTTGCTGAAAATTGTAAATATATTGCAAGTAATACTTTAATAGCTAAACTTTTTTTTTGATGGGAAATGCTTTTAGGAACTAGCCCCGACCGTATGCCAGGAGTGTGGGACTCGGCGAACAAGATGGCCTCGCAATACCCACTAAAATCCAGCGGAACCCTCTTCATTTATAAATGAAGCACCAGGGGTTCGACTTTCGCATTCATCCCTGGTGTCCTGTTGGTATTACTTATAAAAAACTACTTAACTCATTTAAGGTTTTTTTACTGCTCGCTAACTCATTCTGCGTATTTCCACTAATAACCAAATTTATTAGACGTAATTTATCTTTAATCAGCAAATATTTAACGTATTCAGTAATCATTTAAGCTATTATTTTTAGTTACGGAAGCATGTTTAATTGTTTTGAACTTTATTACTTCGTAAGTTAAGTCAAAATAACATATAAAAGCATTCCTGAAAAATTAAAATATTATTCCTATAATTATATAATTTTTTTAATTTATATCATGTGTTATTATTTTTAAACGTATGTAAGCAATAGCAAATACATTATCTTTATTGCCTAACACATCAAAGTATACATCTCATATATATCTCTCGGTGTAAGCACTTGAATCATTTATTGCCTTCTCAGCAAGATAAAATACCAAGGTTTTAAGGTATAAGTTATTAACTTCTAAAATAACGAATTTATTTTTCGACTTATTCTCTCAAGTAGAGTTCTACAACTTTTGGTTCGTTTATGATTTTATATCTGTCGTATATCAAAGCTAATATTTAAGTAGTTATAATAGAAATTTGATTTAAACCATCATAAATAATTTTTAAAATTCTTAGAGAGATACTTAGAAACAAACACACAAAGTGTGTATTTGTTTTTATGTCATCACAAATATAAAATTTACTATTTATGTCAACAATTAAACGAATTATTGCTCCCTATTTTTGTTTTTACACGACTGCCTCATTTGTTTTATGGTCAACTTGTTCGACGTCAGACATGAAGTCCTGGGCGAATTCAAGAATTAATATAATCATAATTATAAACGAAATTTGGATTAAGAGCGATGAGGAGATTAACAGACAACATGTACCAGAAAACAAAACTAATGGACATAATTAAAACGAAAATTAATGAAAAAGGAACTACACAATAAATATAAACTTCACGATTAAAAATACATATCCGTTTGTACAACGTTCAAGAAGTGCAAACAACTTTATGAGTATAAAGGACCAACTATGCCACGAAAAATATTACGCTGAAGGTGATCAAATGTATAGTAAACTTCCCAATATTATTAAAGAAACTAATAGTATATTGTATTTGAGAAAAAAAAAAATTTTACCTTTTAAATAGCTCTCACTAAAAACTTATTAATTAATATTTGTCACATCTAGTTACGTAGCATCAATATTTTACACTAATGACCTTGTATTTGTAAAACTAATACCTGTAAGTGTTCACTTCTAAAAATGTATAATTTCTTTTCTTTATGTAGTACAGATTGCTTCCATAAATGTAGCTTTAAAAGTGCAATAATTTTAATATGTAGCCTTAAGTTTCCGTGTAAGTGAATATTGTATTCTTTATGGAAAATAAATGTCTCAAACCATAATATCATGTTTTCTATTAAGAAATTTTCAGTGCTTGTTAGAAGTTAGGAACTTGGCAGTGTGCTCCAGCCCCGTGCCTTGGAGAGCACGTTAAACCGTCGATTCTGCAACCGATCTGTCTCCAGTAGTGTCGGATTACCGACGCATCGGATTACGAGATTAATGGAATGGAAAGTACACTTGTGTTAGGGTATATACTTGAGTACTATGCCGGTTAATCCGCAGTGGAGCAACGTGGTAGGTCTATGCCCTAAAAACTCTCTCTCCTATGAGTGACGAGCCCTGTGCCCAGCAGTCGGAAAGGCTGTAAGCAAGTTATGTCTTTGGACATAAAATAGCATATAGTACGTAAATAGCATAAGTTATAGTCATAATACGTTTTTGATGAAATTGTCTGGAGACACTTGTTAAGCTAGTTACTATAAAATATGTATATAAATAAATACGTCTAAAAAAAACCTACTTGAATTTTTATGCTTTATATTGTGTGCCAATTAGGTATTTATATACTTAGCAATAAATGTTAGAATAAGTCACAAAGAGTCGTGACCGTGTTCAACTGGTATTTATAAAGATAAAAAGGAAATGGTAGTATATTAAACGTTCCTGTGGCTGTTAAGCTCGGAAAATATACACAAAAAATATCTTGCCCAACTCACCTACTGCAAAATTAGCAAGTTGGCTTCGTAGGAAACCTCATTTCACGAGGGATTTGGCTGATCTCCGCTTCGTGTGTTAATGGGGATATTAACGTGTTGCTCACGTTGCAAAATTAGTTAAGTTTACATTATGATATTTAAGATTACAAAAACTTTGCTTTAAAAGATAATATACGAAAAAATGTAGATATAATATGGGTTCAAGAGACTGGCGATAAGAAAGATATACAAATTCAAAAACTTGTTGAAATTGTATAGAAATATTTATTCTTTAGATGACAGAATTAATATGTAACTCTAACTTAAATAAACTAAATTGTAATATTATTATAATGATGACGATAAATAGCACTTCTGATTGAGTTTGTTATGGATTCTTTACACAGAATAGAGTTTGAAGGCACCTTTTAAATTGGAAGTCATTCTTTACTAACAATACTGATGACGACTGGTTTATTAAAATTAAATTAAAATACAGCTCTTCACGTTAACCAAATTACTAAATTACTTGCCTTAAAACCTAAGCTTTCAATATACTCAACATTTAATAAAGCATTATATATATCTATGATGCTACTTTACAATAATGTTTCATAAGAATTCAATTTCCCAACTGATTCTATTATGAACGAAAGAAGGACTAGTTGTGACTGATGAATTAAATCGTCTACTCTTAGATCATGAACCATCTTAAGAATGTTTGATATAACAGCTTTTATTATGTGAATATAAAAAAACATGTGTGTCAAAAAAATCGTGCTATGTAAAGGAGATATAAGTTATTACACATTACAGAAATAACGAACGCCACCGCTTTATGCTTTGGTATCATACTTTCGATTGTTAACAGATAAATCTAAAAATATATATTAGGACCATCACGCTATTGTGAACAAAGTCACGGAATACAGTCATGGTCTATGTCATTTAATTTAGATATTAATACCAAATCTTTTCTTACAATTAGTCTCACGAAACGTCTAAATGTTGCCGTCCTAAAATTTGTGGATTTATAACCCTATAAAAATTTTACCTCTAAATTAGCTTAAAACTTGTTAATACTATAGCCAAAGTATGTATTAACAAATGCTAAATACAATTTAATAGTGCCTGAAACTTGCACGACTTACCAAACCGGCTTAATTTGGCTTAGGCAAATTCCAACTGAGAAATCGTGATTAGTTTTTTACATGCAAGTAAGCAATTAATAACACGTCCGTGGTATTTAGAAAGCGTTGGCTATAAGCAGATTTCCCGCATTAATGTGTCGAATTCATTTATTTTTATTTAAAACTTTATTATTCATATACAATAAAAAGAAAATACAAATTATCTACACTCATATTATAAAGAGGTAAGATTTGTATTTTTGTATGTAATGAATAAACTCAAAAAGTACTGGACCGATTTTAATAAATCTTTTTTCATTAGAAAGTTAGTTCATCACTGAATAACATAGGCGATATTTAGTACTAGATTACTATAGAAATATTTAGAAATTCCTATTAAAACCAACCGAGGGTGTAAAAAATTAGCCATAATATGTCTTTCACCGCATACGCTGTGAAGAGTATTAATGATAGGCCAAACAATGTTCGACAATATTATAGAATATATCAATATCTCCAAAAAACTTCAGGAGACTATATGTCTAACTATTGTAGTTACGTCTCTATAAGTACTTTGTTACATTTAACAAATTGATAGAAATGCCGATCAAAATCAGACCGTGTTATCCATACCGTTTTTAAATTTTTATCCAAATTAATATTTTAATATTCAAGACTGTCTCAATACCTGATGATTACTTTTTGAATGATTGAAATCGGATATTCCATTCAAAAGATACCATGAAGTTATACATGACGGCGGCGGCCGCCACGCAGCGTATCGGGTAACTAACTCGACGAGAGAGGGGCAGTGCGGGAGAAGGAGGTGCAGCATTATGAACTTGTACCCGGTCGGCTCCTTACGCAGTGGAGGCAAGCGACATCGAATATTTCGAGTTGTTTTTAACACATTTTTATGCTTCACGTAAAAAGTTATTTTCAGAGCTACTTAGTTTTAGTATTAGAAATCACACTTTTTCGTAATATTTGTCAATTCATGGTCGTTTTAATTATCATGCTTATAACTTAAATCTGAACCTATTTATGTCTACCCGTGCGAAGCCGGGAAGAGCCGCTAGTGTAATATAAAGAAAACCAAAATATTAAGTAATAGGGTACGCAAAGGCGGTGTCATCACTAAGAGCGATCTCTTCCAGACAACTATTCATAAGAGGGACAGAAGATAGGAAGGGGAGATTCAAATAACTTTAAATGAGAAAACTTGACTCAGATATACATTACTTCATCATTATTTTCTTGCTCTTATCCCACTAGGTGGGGTCGGCACAACATGTTTCCTTTCGCCATTTCACCTTGTCCGCTGTCATTTCTACAGTCACACCCCTTACACAGATATCCTCTTTCACACAGTTCATCCACACTTTTTTTGGTCGCCCTCTCCCGGCCCTGCCGCTTACCATCATATTTAGGGCCCTCTTGCATACATGGCTATCTTCCCTTCTCATGACATGTCCATACCACGATAGCCTTCCACTCTTTAACGTCTCGGTCACTGATGCTACTTTGACACTGCCTCTTATATACTCATTACATTACATGTATATTACTTAAATAATACATTTACTAGCTGTACAATTTGGCCGTTTAACGCGTTATAAAGTTTAACCAGGTTAATTAGTTGAGAAGCCAACTAATTAATCCATATGAACCGGTTAAATTAATTAACTAGCTAAGCAGCTAAATTTATTGAATGGTTAACTGATTAACCGGTTAAATTTTTAAGCGGTTAATAAAATAACTAAAACCTCATCAATGTTGTGATAGAAATTGATGGGATTTATTTTCACAGTAAAATTTTTTTTAAATCATTCTGGTGTAAATCATTTCAAATTGTACAAAAACTAGCTGAACTCGCTACTTCGTTTGCCTGAAATGTTTTTTTGGTAGCATTTTCATTAATTTAGGCAAATTGTTTTACAAATAAGAAACATACCCGCACTACCCTTTTAGGGTTGGAATTTTCTAAAATTTACTTTTGACAGTTTCCATTATGTCAAAAAAAATTCTGGCCAAGTTTTACATACCATAAAAGATTTAGTTTGTAAATGTGAAAATTTCATTAACACCCCATTGCGGGTGGAATTTCGTAAAATCCGTTCCTAGCAGACCTCTACTCGTTAAATAGAATAATCCTATCAAATTTCAAGTCTCTATCCGTATGATTCCAGAGATATCGTGATGAGTCAATAGTTACCTGGATATCATCGTGATGAGTCAATAGTTACCTGGATATCTCTTATATATATCTAGATTCAGACCGCACTCCGGCCCTATGATTTGTTAATAGTAATGGACAAAGCAAGACGGGTCAGAAATTAAAGTCATTTATCCTCAAACAGTATATCTGTTGGGATCATCGGGATCCTCAGAATGAGAACTTCCTCTTCCTCGAATTTTGCTTAATCGTTGTGTAAATCACATTGTTCATCAGTTTCGAAATGCGAAACTACGAAGCCAATCTTTAATTGTAAATTGTGCGATGGTAAAAAAAGTATTCTCTGTCATTCCCCTGGTTCTAAGCTACCTCCCCACCAAATCTCAATCAAATCGGTTCAACGGTTCTTGAGTTATAAATAGTGTAACTAACACAACCTATTTATATATATAAATATAATGTATTGGTAAGCGCATAACTCAACAACACCTGGGTGAATTTCGACAATTCCATGGATCGTTTTTAGGGCGAAAAACATTACAGAGGAATACCCTAAAACAGCCCTTTTCTGTTTCCCATACAAATGTTTTCCAACTCAAATATAGAGTCAAATTGACCTTAAATGCTATTCAATAAAGTTCATAATAAATTACACGTACTCACTGTTGTCTAAGCAATGTAGTGTGTTCCTAACGTCAAAGAGTCAATTTGCACTTTATTACCGGTGCACAAAATTCAAAATCAATTGAATAATCACAACCCAACCAAATTGAATAGTCACAAAATGTAAGAGCTATAGATATTTAGTACTGCTGTAATTTAATTTCGAAAATCATTCGTTAAACTGAAATCTGCCACATTCCAAATCTTTTTGATAGAACGAAATCTGTCAGTTCTGCTAGTTTACAATAAATTAATCAGAATTACAAAAAATCATAGAACTATTTATAAAAAATGTTTTCAGGAAATTTTAATGATTTTTCTAACCGCTTAAATATTTAATCGGTAGCCAGTTAACCTAATTGTACAGCACTAATTACACTTATAGCTTAATATATAAAGTCCAAGCGATAGATCCAGAGTAAAGATGTTCTGTATCCCGTTCGTTCACTCTCGTTCTTACACTTCATACACTTATTTCTTATCATACACTCGCGTTCCTAATTAAAATTAAAAAAAAGAGAAATTGCGAAGCATCGACATTCGTGGAAGGGTGGCCACTGAAAATCAGCATTAGGATTATTATATTAATCCCAGGTTAGTCTGAGTGGTCACCTTTTAGAAGGAGGCGGCGGAACGGGTCAGAGAGGTGTATGGAGACGCTTCCGTCATGCGTAGGAGGAGGCCGGGGCTCAGACAGGCGGCCCATGACCAACGTCTACCCCCTTAGGGTTAGCTTTTGGCAACAGGTACGAGGCCTGTTGCCCGAAAGCGAGGGAAGACAGGTGACATGTCGAGTGCTCCGGGCATGCCATTCGAGCATACTTTCACCAGCGAACGTAGGGAGGAGCACCGTCAAGTTTTAGCCGATAAAAGTCCGGGATAACTTGCAACGCCTCCCCATGGTGTTGCAGGTATCCACGAAGATTTCCTGACGTTAAAAAAAAAGAGTGGTCACCTTTCTGAATCACACCGCTACACAATATTATTCACGGTGAGTAAAGAATAAATGTTTTTCTTTCTATAATACATAAAATACTATACAACTATATCATACATACATGTAATTATTCTCGAATTTGTGAATTATTCCCGAAAAACGAAGGTAGAAGGCCTCTAATACGAAAATAATTGGAACAAGGTCAAATGGCTAGTTCAAAGCGTATGCAGCGACCGCGATGTCTTACTCTACGTATAAAATCGATAAAGCGCCAGCACCGCGGCACGCTATGACAAAAAATAAATATTATTAACAAAAATTATGTACAAGTTCATTCACCTCGAGTCGAATCAGCTTGCAGAATTTAAACGCCGCTACCCACACTAGTGATGCACCATTTAAAACTAACGGCACTTTTCTATATTTTCGCAAATTTAATCGAATCCGGTTTATCGTTTATTACCGATGGGTATTGAATGTATACTGGACTTACCTAGCGCGTCTATGCATCTTTTAGTCGAAAGACAAGGACGTCGGGTGAGTGTAGACATACGAGTATTTTTTGAAGTGAAACTTCTTTAAAAATTTTTACGGATGAAACGCGTGATTAGCGTCACGAAGACGTGCAGCATTTTTTTTCATTGCTCACAGCTTAGCGCTTGACTGTGATGTCACCTGGTGGTATGTGATGATACAGTCTAAGATAGAAGCGCGCTAATCTGATAAGAGGCGATATACCTCTATATAGAAAGAAGATATACCTCTAATACCTCTATATAAATAGAAGAGATATATCGAAAGAATTATAACCTTCATATTAGCTACTTCAATAAAACAATTGAGGTTACGAGGGATACTAAATGTTTAGGCCTGCAAATAGATGAATTTCGTCGTCGTCGTTGCTTCAACCGATGGACGTCCACTGCTGAACATAGGTCTCACGAAATGATACCCACAAGGCCCGATCTTGCGCCGCCTGGCTCCAGCCGCTACCGGCGACCCTCTTTATGTCATCGGTCCACCTTGTGAGGGGTCTACCTACACTGCGCCGCCCGGTGCGGAGTCGCCACTCCAACACCTTTGAGCCCCAACGTCCATCGGTCCGTCGGACTATGTGCCCCGCCCATTGCCACTTTAGGTTCGCGATTCGTAAGGCTATGTCGGTGACTTTGGTTCTGCTACGGATTTCCTCATTTATGATTTGATCACGTAGAAAAACTCCAAGAATAGCCCTCTATATCGCATGCTGAGTGACTCTGAACTTTCGTATGAGGCCCATAGTCAGCGACCACGTTTCGGAGCCGTAGGTCATCACTGGCAACTCGCACTGTTCGAAGAGCTTTGTCTTCAGGCACTGAGGGATAGATGAATTTAAATCAAATCAAATCAAAATATCTTTATTCGAGTAACTTCCACACTCTAATTCTAATGTACGTCTGAATATGGTACTCGAGAACGACTTAAAATCTAAAGTTACGAGGGTTTCTTCGCGCCCTGATCTGAGAAGAGCCCACAACAAACTCTGAAGGGTGTTTTGTTTTTGTTCTCATCATTATTACAATATCATATTAGTTGAATATATTTCAAATAAAATTAGAGCAGTTCCTTCACTCCCACGCGTTTCTATCGTCTAAGTTATCTTGCAACTTATAATATGATTTTTCTATCATCTTCCTGTAACAAAGACTTTGAATTTATTAATTAACACCTCTAGAGCGTCTTGTGGGAGTTTATTATAGAAACGTATACAGTTATCCTTAAATGAGTTGTTAATTTTATGCAGCCTAATTTATTAGCTGGAAAGCTCACACAGACCATGTATGCACTAGATTAATTCAGCTTTCTTTTGCACTGCGTATCCAGAAGAGTTGACCAAAAAACCTTATTTGTAACATATCATGCCAAGGCAGCATCCAAAATTAGGTACGGCATTATCTTTTGGGGAAACTCTTATCATATTAATAGGGTATTTGTTGCACAGAAAAAATGTATAAGAGCGATATGTGGAATTAAAATAAGTGAAAGCTGCAAGCCGTACTTTAAGAAATTAAATATTCCGACCGGGGCGTCGTTATATACATATGAGTTAGCATTACTTTTAAAAAGTAATGAAAACCTTTTCGAAAGGCTTAAGGGAGAACACTGTTAGGACAGATTCCGATATCCCGATCATAAAAGTTATTTTTTTAATAAAAGCGTTTACGTCATGGCTATTACAATTTTTAGTAAATTACCAAAAGATATAAGGGAGTAGGCCTCACAATTAAAAAATTCTCTTAAATCTTTGCTTAACAATAAAACCTTCTACTCCGCTGACGACTATTTAAAGGGAATCTAGCAATAAGTAACTATATTTAATAAGAGGTAATATAATGTAATGTATAGGTTCAGGTTAACAACATAAATTAATTAGTAATTTAATAGTAGTAAGTATGTAGCAGCCCTTTAACGTCCCACTGCTGGGCACAGGCATCCTCACTCCGAGGAGCGTTTTTAGAGCATAGACTCACCGCGCTGCTCCACAGCGGATTGGCAGGCATAGTACACAAGTGCACTCTCTATTCCTTCACTCTCATAGTCCGATGTGACGGGAATCCGACACGACCGGAGAGAAATCAGGCGCAGGACCGACGGCTTAACGTGCTCTCCGAGGCACGGGGGTGGATCACACCACCAACTTCCCAACTGCGGGCAAAAATTGAGAAAATCTTAATAGAAAATCTCTTAAAAAACTCAATATCGATTTCGAATTGGCCCGACCCGGGACTTGAATCCAGGACCTCATGTCTGTAGTCGAACATGCTAACCACTAGACCAATGAGGCAGTTAATTTAAAAGAGTAATCGCTGAGTTTTTGCCGGTTCCTTCTCAGCGGAATCAACTTTCCGAACCGGTGGTAGATTTGTTATGGTTGGTTGGACTACTGACGATTCAAATGTGCTTTTCGATCCAATTTGAATATTGATTCGATGATTTACATAAATGTACTAGCTCTAAGTTCTATTTAAGTGAATATTATATAATTTATGGAATATAAATGTCTTAAACTGTTAACCATATATGTTTCTTTATCCTTTTATAAAGGCAGAGAAAAATCTGTCGTGTTCAGAAGTAGGCTTGTTGAAAAAATATCGATATTATGTTTTCAATGTATCGATATTCTGGGGCGATATTTAATACTATGATATAGCGACGTATCGATATAAAATTACAAGTATGGAAAAGGTATGAAAATCGATATTTTTTTCTGAAAGTAAATGGATTTTTTTTTCAAGAATAAAACATGAAGAATGAATATTTTTATAATGCCTTTGTAATAATTTATATTAAATGTATTTTTTAGTTTTCGTCGATTGGATTTGCTGTTGTATAATTTTAAGTTGGCAACTTAATCTGTCAATTTTAACTTTAACCGCCAATCCGTATTGTATCCAGATATATCGACATATCGATATATTTTCAAAAAAATATTTATATCGATATTGATATTTTAAAAATATATCGATATGATATACATTTCCGACATCGCTATTTAGAACTACTTTATAAAATCCTTGTATACATTACGCACATAATGCTCTACAAACAGAGATTATATGGAAATGCAATTATGTATTAATAAATAAAATGTCTCAATTATTTACTAAGCATGGCAAGACAAATAATTCAAACATTGCGTGAATAGATATAAAGTATACTTTAAAATAACAAATTAACAATGCATAAACTACATGTTATCAATATATTAATGCCTAGTTTTACAACTATTTATAAGAAATTCTTAAGCATGTCAACAGGAAACTGCCACATTGGTCTAGTGGTCAGCATGTTCGACTACAGACATGAGGTCCTGGGTTCGAGTCCCGGGTCGGGAAAATTCGAAATCGATATTGAGTTTTTTAAGAGTTTTTCTATTAACATTTTCTCAACATTTGCCCGCAGTTGGGAAGTTGGTGGTGTGATCCACCCCCGTGCCTTGGAGAGCAAGTTAAGCCGTCGGTCCTGCGCCTGATCTCTCTCTGGTCGTGTCAGATTCCCGTCACATCGGACTATGAGAGTGAAGGAATAGAGAGTGCACTTGTGTACTATGCCTGCCAATCCGCAGTGGAGCAGCGTGGTGGGTCTATGCTCTCAAAACCCTCGCTCCTCGGAGTGAGGATGCCTGTGCCCAGCGGTGGGATGTTAAAGGGCTGCTACTTACTTTTTTTTTTCTTAAGCATGTCAAGGATTTTTCATTTAACTGTAGAAGTCACGGCTTATTTTGACATACATTACTTCTGTGTCAAACGGTGTTTGCATGAAATACTGTTTTTTATTTCGCAAATGAGATACCTACATATAAATACTTTAATGGGCTATTTGCAGTGTTTCATTGCAAGGAGTTTATTATCCTTTTTAACCTTTAACCGACTTCAAAAAAGGATGAGGTTATCAATTCGTCTGTTTTTTATTTTTTTAATGTTTGTTACCTCATATCTTCTGACTGGGTGGACCGATCTAGATGATTTTTTTTTAAATGAAAGGTGGAGCTAGTCATAGGGCCTTATTTTTTAAATCCAGTTCTGATGATGGCATCCATGAAAAAACCAGATAAGTCTTAAATTTGCGTAAGCATGTGCGCGACAAATGGACGAATAACTCAAGATCACGCCTTCCGATTTCGATGCTTCTTTTTTATTAGAAAATATATACTTCAAGGGTTGTTTTGTGATAGTTTGGTTAGGTTCTGATGATGGAATCCATGACAAAGTGACGGAACTCTTCAATTCTTAGGAGCAAATGAACGATACTCGACAGAATCTTCTATAGGCTATCCAGATATTTGTGTTCCCTACCGTAACTTCGGTATGGTCAAGTGCTAGTTGTAGTTAAATATGAAGATCAATGGAATTCCTCAACGGCTTACAGTAAGAGTGTGATTTTTGGAAAAATCTATAACTGTCTGTAATAAAATGCCAATGACCTCACGTTTGTTGCTGCATTGCAATATTTGAAAGGTTATGTTATGTGTGAAGCGATGGTATAAGGATTTCGGGTTCGATCGCGGGTGTGGCGATATTAAAATTAGCTTAGATCTATTTATAGATAAGCTGTTCTCAGATCAGGGCGTGAAGAAACCCCCGTAACTTTAGATTTTAAGCCGTTCTTGAGTACCATTATCAGACGTACATTAGAATTAGAGTGTGGAAAATAAAAAAGTATTATTTAACGATTTAAAAGTGCTGTAATATGCCTACTTCAATAAAGATATTTTGATTTGATTTGAAATAAATTAACATAATAGGCATTTAAAACACTTACCGACAATCCAGGGTTGCAACCAGAAGTGATAGAGTTTTTTCTAAACTTCGGCACACAAATTTGCATCGAACTTTGTCCCTTAGGAGGCCCAGCGCAGCCATACTCGTCGCTTCTATTGTTCCTGGTCAAGTTAATATTATTCGTGTTGTTGACCTTTACTAGGATATTACACGTCTGCGAAGCTATTTGGAACAGACCCTCTTCTAAATTCCTCTTGTTTTGGTATTGTCGGTTGAAGTGCAAATAGTCCCACCAAGACGGCATTTTCTCTTACAAAACGTAAAGAGAAAACTTCGGAAAATCTGCAGAAGGATAGCGTGCGGTCGCTCCGAACAGAAGTTTCACTTTGACGACTCTGTATATACGAATTCAGACTTGCGCGGTAAAACTTTCGCTCAACATCAGTAAACGATAGTAATGTTAAATATTTAACACGGAGATGTACTGGAATTTTTTATATTTCAGACCGAATTGCCCAAAGGCTGTATTAATGTGGAGCTTACGTGTATTTTCTTTACTCAGTGAAATTGCTACGGCGTCACGAACGATTACTTATTCTCCGGAAAATTCGTTTGCGTGTTGTAATACAAAATTGCTTTGTACACTTAAGTAATTATTGCTTTCCAACAATTTGATACAGAAGCGTATTTGAAACTGGTATGTAATTGGTTTGATGGAATTGATAAGATATATAAACTAGTTGTTTCACGCGGTGGCACATTCACTTCGTCGGCGTCATCGTCGTCGCTTCAACCGATGCACGTCCACTGCTGGACATAGGTCTCACATAATGACGTCCACAAGGCCCGGTCTTGAGCCGCCTGGTTCCAACGGCTACTAGCGACACTCTTTATGTGGTCGGTCCACCTTGTGGGGGGGTCTCCCTACACTACGCCGCCCAGTGCCGGGTCGCCCACTCCAGCACCTTCGGGCCCCACCGTCCATCGGTCCGTCGGACTATGTGCCTCGTCCATTGCCACTTGTCGGTGACTTTGGTTCTGCTACGAAGCTAGCGGTTATGGTAACGGCGGGGCAGGGGGTGCTAAGAATCTCCGGAAGAGTTTCCGCTGCCAACCCCGACGACTTGACCTGACAACATACAACGCACGCACATTCACTTAACTACATTTTAATCGAAAAACTAGTCTTAGAATTCTCGTGGAGAGTATGTACGTGATGAAACACCCTCTTTTTTTGTCGCTCAGGAGTGTAGAACTCGGTTGTGGAGGAGACCTCTTAATAACCACTAAAACCCAGCGAAACCCTCTTCTTCCAGTCAGGCACCACAGGATCAGCTTACGCTTTCTTCACTCGTGCCCTAGATGAGCCCCACTGAGGAATTACGGAGGTATTAACCCGCCTCCTTCGGCAGTGAGAAACAAAACTCTCCCCCCCCCCCCCCCCCCCCCCCCCCCCCCCCCCCCCCCCCCCCCTCCCCCCCCCNCCTGAAGTTCCAGGCACCTTACTAATTTTTATATGATTTCAAATAGATTCAAAAAAGGTTTAGATTGACAATTTGCTCCCCATTTCTTCATATTTTCGGAGAATAAGTGAGTGATTCTGTCGATCTTTCCTAGTCTATGTATATTTTCATATTCAAGGTCTTATGATACCGCTTCCGAAAACGAAGATAGACCCAAAATCAGAAATTGCTGATGGTCGGTTCAACAAACGTCCGGGCGCGGTGCGGCCACTCTGACATCGTTAGCCGATCGTTGGCCCGAGCATCAGCTGTTTTTGATTTCGTATTTCATTGCTGGGTTTTTTTAGTAAAGTAATGCATAATTTAATTTAGCTGTTCTAACATGATAGAGCGTTAATAATACTAATAAAACGTTTTAAAAATATGATTTTTTTTTTAATCAGAATCGAATTTTTTTCCGTCCCATTATCAAAGGTGTCATTCGTACTATCATCTGTCTTCGTTATCTGGAGCGGTCTCCTAACACCTTGTACATGATATAACGTTCAATTACAAGTAATAAAGTTAGGTATTGAATTCAATAATTATGAAAACTAATGCAGCATTTTATAATTATATAGGAAAATGCGATTGGAAGACTTATAATTCACAAATTAGCATGCAATTTAGAAGTTAAGCAAAAGGTATTCTATTTTTTAATTTAAGTTACATTTATTGACTCCATTTCTGGTGAAATGACAAATGGATTTATTGAATGTCAAACTGAACATGCCCGCAATTACTATGGAATATATACAAACCAGCCAAGCTTTTCCTTTCAAGTGAAGTACAATGAATAAGCTTTTTTCAACCTAAAAAGGTCTAATAACTTGCCAAGTCATGACTACTGTTTATTTCTACTCGTCATACGATTTGCCGAAAACATAAATAATATAACATTCTTTCAGTCTACATCAGAATTATATAAACTTCATTGAAAAATATATTATGCAAAATATTATTTGCAGTTGAAGAATTACTTTAAATGTTTTATATTACGTGAAAGAAAGTCTAATTTTACTTTTTGAGGTATCCTAGGTAAAGTAATAACATTGCTAGTGTAACCTCTCTTTTTACTGTTTTTCAATACTCTTAAATATGTTTGGAAGAGATCGCCTTTTTTAAGAAGTTTTCCTCTATTTGTTGTATATAATATAAAGTATAAATAAATAAATAAAGTAATTAGCAGCCCATTAACTTAACGTCCCACTGTTGGACACATGCCTGGTTACTAATAGGAGAGAGGGTTCTAACACCATAAACCTGCCAGATATCCCAAAATATTTCAGGTCTCCTCTCGAGGTTTTTCGTCACGAAAAGCACAGGAATGATGACTTATAAATAACTATTAGGCGCATTAGTTATACACAACTGCCTCATTGGTCTAGTAGTTGGTATTTAAAGTCACATGTTCATTGACCCGTGCCGTCGAGCACCAGCTGATTTTAATTTTGTATTTCATTGCTGGTTTTCTTTAGTAATGTACTGTTTAGGACTGGCTCATTGGCCTAGTAGTTAGTATTTTCGGGTATAGAAATGAGATCCTGGGTTCGAGGCTTTCTAATAAGATTTTCTCAATATTTGCCGAAAATTGGGACGTTGGTGATGTGCCTCACTCCCGTGCCTGGGAGAGCACTTTAAGCCATCGGTTCTGCGCCTGATCTCTCTCCGGAGGACGGAAAGGAAATAGAGAGGTGGGAGGAGAATTATGTACTATACCTGTCAACTCGCAGTGGAAAAATGTGGTGGGTTTATGCTCCAGTACCCTCCCCCTCTCCTATGATTTAGGAGGCTTGTGCCCTTAAGGACCAGTGCAGTGGGACTTTAAGGATTCGAACGCTTTACTCTTAACAAGAATCTACATGTCTATTTAATATGCTGATGTTTTATAAACTGTCATTTACATGTTTTTTTTATGTACTCGTACATATCTGTCTCAAAAGCGCAATGGTATTAGTACTGGCTTCGCTAGCCTGTTCGTTCCTGGCTGAAAAATAAGAAAACTGTATTTGATAAGTTGTTCAAGAATGATGCTAGTTATCACCCTTCTCAGAAATTAAATTTACTATGTAGTAATACAACAACAAAGTCAGATGATGAAATATTTGAAAGAAATTATGAAATTGTTATACCTGATTGCTTTTAGTACTTTTGTACTGGAATTTTATATATAAAATTAAATTGACAAGCGCAATTCTCACTGGAATACACGTGGTGCAACTGACAATATTAATAATTTAAAGTCTAGGTAAACGAAACGAAAGGCAAACTGTACCGAAATTCTTAAACAAGCCCATCATAATAGTAACTAAGTTTATAAAGGGTTCATGTTGTACTATCGGTCCTGTGGGAGCTTAAATGTCGGGGATAAAATAAAATGGTTCTTTTATGAGCCTGTCGGTATACTTACTTTCTGCTTAGGTACACAGACTCCGTACCCTTGGGACCAAAACTACGAATTCCCAGGACAATCACACTGAAGGACATATACTCGTATGCATATGTGCTTAGTGAGAATATTTTTTTTTTCCTTTGACAGCATATATATTGTTATATCGAATTGTAAATATAATTGACCAGCTGTACCCGCCACTTCGTCCGCGTGGAATAGTCTTAATTATTTTACAAATAAGACCCTTACGTATAAATACTTTAATGGGATATTTGCAATATATCACTACAAAAAGCTTATTGTCTTCTCTCAGGCTCTAGACTATCTGTATACCTAAACGACTGATGGTAAATTTGCCAGTCGATGAAACGAAAAAGCGACAGTAAAAAGGCGGACACAAAATCATAACATTTACCGCTGGACAAATTAGATAAAAGAAGATAGGAAGCGTTATACAATGATCTTTATTTCTATAAGCTAAGGGGTCCTATAAGTGCATTTAGGGCCCAGTTAAAGGGATTGTTGCTATAGCTAAGGGGACCTCTAAGAACATTTAAAGGATTCAAAGGATTGTTTCTGTAATTAAGGGATCCTTTAAGTACATATAGGTGCCAGTTAAGGGAATCGTTCACATAGCTAAGAGGTCCCATAAGTACATTTAGGGCCAGTCAAAGAAATCATTTCAATTGCTAAGGAAACCCTTATGTACATTTAAAGCCAGTCAAATTGATTGTATTTATAGCTAGTTTCACTTCCACCAAGTTTGAATTGGTCACAAAACAACAAGTATAATGAAAATGCCAATTTGTTGAAAAAAATATTATCTTTATACAAATTTTTAATCTTAGTTCTAAACAGCTTTCATTTCAACATCATCAGAAATAGATTCCATATCGTCAGGCTCATCCAATAATGCTTGTAACTGATGTATCGATGTAACTAAAACATGAAACTGTTTTTTCCTTAAAGACAATCTACTTTCCAACTGCTGTTTTGTCGCTTCTAAACTGCTTAATTCAGTTTTCAGTAAACTTAATTGTTCTAAAGTTTCTTTACGGTCAGGTTGTTCGCTTATAACTTTAGCTAGCACATCATACTCTATGCGATTTTTCCTGACTGTTTTCGCTTGAGCTAGATCTGCTTTGCTCTTCTCTATGTTTCTCTTAGCAGCTTCTATAACATTTTCTAACATCTTTGATAGTGTTTCGTAGCTTTTAAGCTCAGCAGTCATCATTTCTGAACCTAACTGACATTTTGTAACAGCAAATTCACATTGAGCCAGCTGTGCCAGCATTCTATCATGTGTTGCTTTACTGTAAAATAATAGTTATCAGTAAATTTCTACACCAACTAGCACTAACATTAAACTCATTAAAGGTAAGGTAAGTAACAGCTAATTAACGCCCCACTGCTGAGCACAGGCCTCATCAATCATAGTAAAAAGGGTTTTAGACTTTTGTGTGAGTTCAATAGATGTTGCAGTATATTTTTCACAATTATGAATTGATTACATTTTGAAAAAACTGTATTAACCTCAAGTGTCATCCACTGCAAGTCTAAAAAATTGTATTTGGACTTGAGTGGATGAATGGATCTATCTAATATAATGGATAAAAAAAGTATTAAAGATTGAAAATTTGAAACAGATATTTATATTATCACCTAAAGTATCAATTTCAACAACAAAACAATGATGAAAATGGCATTTCAATTTCAACAAAATCTCAATCCTAAATAAAATATTTTTATAGTATCAGCACAAGTGCTAAGACTTTTAAGCTTGCAGAGATAGTCACGATGTTATTTTTTTTCATTCAAATATTATATCATTATTTTAATTTATTCATTAACAATCATATGAGCCAACCCTTGAATTAAAAGCTATTATAGAAGAATTTATTATATGAAATTAAGACAATAGCCGATAGTGGCAGAATTAACTATAATTTTTTATCCAAAAATATTTATATAAGTATAAATTATATGACCACGATAGTATTGAAATTATATATCATTAGTAGTTGTTTTATATGGAGGAAATACTAACCTCTCTTCAGATTTCTCATCTGGACTATTACACCATTTTATAAACGTTTTCAATAAAACATTTAATCGTCGATCATCGCCAGTTCCATCGCCATCTATTAGAAGTCTTCTACGTATGACATCCTCTGAAATAAAACTTCTTTAATAACATTGAGAAGTAAACAAAACACAATATGTTTTTAAACAGCTTACCGTCGCCCATCTTGAAATACACAATTCGGTGATTTCCTAAAAATAAGAATCAATTAAAATGTACACACATTGTGTAATAAACTACAAACTGAAAAATACTATTATTAACCACCTAGTTAGTAGTTTTTAACTTTGTAAATATTGGGTGTTAATTGTTCTTCTTCTTCTTCTTTAATTTATGGCTTTTATTGGTGCCAATCGGGCCCAATTATTTCGCCAATGACGTGTAGACAGGGAGAGACACGTATAGATTTTGGTTGGTATAATATGAATACCGCAATTAAATTTTCTTTACTTAAAAATAGTCAGACTTTTTACTACTATATTATAAAACTATATATGTTAGTACATAAAAAAAGGGTGTTAATTGTTATTTGTTATACATAACCGTTGTCTGTCTCTGTCATGCTTTTTAATTTAATTCGTAAATTATTAACTCCGTAGAAAAGGCAAAAGTTTTAGACATAATGCCATTATTATATTGAAGAGTTGAACAAATAAATTCAACTTCCATCTTTTTTTTTGCTTTAATTATATAGATGCGAGTCTTACCTACTTCTCTACGGTGATAAGCACAGGTACTTTATGATTTATCATCTTCCGCGAAATAAAATATGCATGCAATATCTAATAAAACAGAAAAAGAACAAAAAGACCTTTCGATTAATAATCTGCCGCAGCTGTCTAGCTAAGATATCATAAAAAATGGACGGACACAACTCATTCAAACTAACCAAGACTGTTTAATTGTCTTGTTATTTACATACATAGCATCACGTCTCATTCCCATAGGGGTAGTCAGAGACCACGTCCTTCCACTTGCCACGATCCTTGCATATCTCCTTCGCTTCTTTCATTCTCATTAAACCTTTCATACTAGTTCGTCGGTTTAGAGTACTCTTGACTTGGCCCTTAATTAAAATGTCCTGGATTTGATCCAGGAAGTTTCGCCTTGGTCTACCCCTTCCAACTTTCGCATTCACTCTTGACTCATAAATTCTTTTTGTCAGTCTCCTTTCATTAGTTCTCTCTACATGCCCAAACCATCTAAGCATACCTTTCTCGTTTTTAGTCACTACGTCTTCTTTTATACCACAACGTTCTCTTATCACACTATTTCTTACTCTGTCACTCAGTTTTAATCCACACATACTTCTCAACACTCTCATTTTTACTGCATTTATTTTACTTATGTGGTTCTTCTGCCATACCCAACTTTCACTACCATACTTAAGTGTTGGCACTAACGCTCCTGCATGCACTGCCAGTCTGGTCTTTTGAGACACCATCTGGCTAGTCATAAAGGCGTGCAAAGCAACATTTACCATATTCCCTGCATTCACTCTCCTTTTAATATCACTTTCACATCTTCACAATTTCATAAAGCATAACTTTCGTTTTGTTTACATTCACTTTTATTCCTTTCTCTTTCAAAGCTTTATTCATAATATTTACAATCTCCTGTAACTCATTAGCGGATGACCCAAGTATTACTTGATCATCAGCGTAGAATAAACATTTGATGTTTAATTCATTCATTCTTAACCCATACATACTTTCTTTTAAATCTGTTAAACAATTATCCATGAATAGGTTGAACAGCCATGGTGACGCAACACATCCCTGTCGAACACCTCTTTCGACAGGAAACCACTCCGTGTACGCTCCGTTTATTCTGACACAGGCACTAGAACCCTCATAGAGAGACTTCAATGCTTGGATCAGACAACCGCTCACCCCATACGTAGATAACGTTGACCACAGCTCATTCCTCACCACTCGATCATAGGCCTTTTCTAAATCTACGAACGCGCAATAAACTTTTTGGTGTTTAGCCAAACATTTTTCAGTTAAGCACCGTAAAGAAAAGACCTGATCCGTACATCCCATTCCTCTTCTAAATCCCGCTTGCACGTCCCATATTTTCCCATCAGTTTCATTAATCACCCTTTCAATTAATATCTTTGCATACAATTTGCCGACGACACTAAGAAGGCTGATACCGCGGTAATTTTTGCACTCCTGCTGTGACCCTTTTCCTTTATATAGAGGGACAATTACGGCCTTGCTCCAATCTCTTGGGACTTGACCTTTCTCCCAGCATATATTGAAAAGGCAGTACAGCTGAGCTACCACAATCCCGCGGCCAGCCTTCAGCATCTCGACTGACACTCTGTCATACCCAGCAGCCTTACCTGATTTCATACCTTTTATCGCTTTCATGATGTCATCCATACTAATCTCGCTATCACTTGTCTTACATTCATTGCTATCCGCAGAGGCCATATTTACCTCTGCTTCATTTCTTTCAAACAAACTTTCAAAATGATCCTTCCATCTCTTCAATATCCATTCTTCTCCTTTTATTAAACTTCCATCTAAACTTCTGATTTTACAAAGCTCCGAGGAAGTAGATCTCCCTCGGGCAAATTNGAATTTTTCTCTTAAGGAAACGTGAGATTCTAGTTGATATATTGCACGTATTGCCCTTTATTGAGATATATATATATATATATATATATATATATATATATAGTTTCATTAATGTTGTTATTTAAAAATTGTTTTTTAGTAATATATTGAAAGAACCATTGTTGTCAATTTCTATTTTTACCATTATTTTTTGAGATTGAATTGTAGTCATAAAATGGGAGTCACTTTGACTCATAATATCATTTTTATAAGGCCCGTTATTATAAGTTAATAAAAATATATAGTCACTACATTAGTCTGCGCTGTCATTTTTCATCAGATTGGTGGAAATAATCTGTGGTGTAGTATGAGATTTGAACGCCCTTTGAGAGTCCAAACAAAGCCTGGATTTATTGTTTTTCATGCTATTATATTTATGATGGCAATTTTTTGTCTTTTGTTTACTTCAAACGATTGGAATAAGTTTCGACCTACGGTATCGTAAACATTCTCTATACTCAGTAATACTGTAATCATGGAGAATGTAAATTTCAGTGAAAAAGTCGAAGTTTATTTTTCGGAACTGGGCCGATGGTTCGTAGTGTTAAGCCCATTATTTTCATTATCGCCACAATGTTATGTTCAACACACCTGTTTTTCTTTAATGAAACTTTTCGTATTAATTAATAGAATATAGTTGTGTTTTTGTATAGAGAAAGGCACAAGATTAGAACCGTTCTGTATGAGTAAAGTTGTTTCCATATCTATGTGTATCTATATAATTCTTCTGTATGTGTGTATTTGACTTAATTACTTTTGAAAGCAATACCGATTGACCATTTGATCCTATGAATAAATAATATTCACAGGACTTGAAAGTATGTGGTTAGACTCTGCTCTCAACATCTAATATCTTATAAAATATGCTTAGTTGTTTATAATTTTATTCTATACAACAGTATAAAATTATGTGTTTTATGGACCACCTCAAATAAGGTCTTGTATAATTTCAGGAAAGTGTGGCGCAGCATAATCTTGGGTCAAACATTATCACTATTGCTTAGTGGAAAATGCATATTAACTACACTACTTCAAAGTGCGACATGGCAATTTCCCACTGTAGGACAACTGGTTATACCTTATATAGCCCTTTTTATCTTATTTACACCATCATTACTGTGTGGTGAATTGAAGAAATTATTGCAGTGAGTATAATTGTATATAATAAATTATACAAATTATCAATATTCCTGAAATGTATATGTATGTCCTGTAAAAATATATTTTGTACACACACATATTATATTTTAAAGGAGTACAACGTTCAAAGTGTAAGTGTGAGTATCTGTAGCTATGTTGTTTTGGTAGTTGTTATTAAAGTATTTCTTTTTACCAATCAGATCATAAAAATAAATCAGGACAATTAAATTCCTCTTTCAGAAAATGGTGGTTATTGGTAATAGCATGTATATTAGATGTTGAAGCTAGCTGGCTTCTAGTGCTGTCCCAGAGATACACTTCAGTTTTAAGCTGACAGCTGTTAGCATGTAGTGGTGTGGGTGCAGCACTAGTGGGTGGAGCTTGGAGAGGGCAAAGGCTAGGTGTAGCGCATGTGGCAGGTGCAACACTAGGCCTGATGGCTGTGGTATGTGTTGTTTGGGCAGATGTTGAGGGAGCTCCGACTGATGGTGAATATATCTTATTTTATTATATTTAGTTTTACATATTTTCAGAGTACTTTATTATAGCAGTTACATCTAGATGTAAAACTGTGCACCAACATGCTAGTGCTTAGCAAGGCATAACTATTGCAATATCCATTATTATTATGATACAGATTATTGAGTAATCAAGTAAAATATACAAATGAGGCTTAAGCTTCACATACCAAATAAAATTATGTAATAAAAGATTAAAACTGTAATTTAAAAGTTATGTAGTGTATCAATACCTACTATTTGCTAGTTAAGCTTCTATATATTGACCAATGGTATCAATTCCTGGTCAATAGGAAAAATAAATCTTCATTTATAAATAAATTGATAAAATATGTATGCAATATATATACACACCTGCATATTAAGCGGAACATAAAAAAAGGGTTTGATATCAGTGTCATAGGATACTGCTATCAAATATTGTTTTATGTTCCGCTAAATATGCAGGTGTGTATATATGTATTAATAATAATACTCATACTTTCATAAGTCACTTATTTTTTGGTTGTCCAGTAATTTGTTAGCAAACATAACTTTAAAACTATGTTAGTCATAAACTATAAATTAATGAATTTTAATTATATTTTTACAATAAAATAAATTATCATATTAAATTGAAATTTGATAATTTACAATTATTGAAAACTACTAACAGTTCCCATGCTTTAAGCGTTTGTTAGGATTGTATTATTGTTTTAGATTTCCAATTAACTATTATCCGTATTAAATTGTTATTTAAGATTGTATATTGATTATTGTGCAAATATCAATGTTGTCACAAATGAATTGTAAAATGATGGTTATTAAGATGTTGCATTCCCTTATTTTAAATGCTAAAAATGCATGGTTAGACCTATTGGCGCCAAACACTACTTTTCTTATTGATAATGAGTGATTGGAAAATCAGACATTGTATAATATTGTAAGAAAATATTAGTTATTAGTATTTTATTTCATTATGTTACAGGAAAAAATCAACTTGTTGGTGACATGTTTTGTCTCGGAGGATCCCTTCTTTATGCAGTAGATACAGTTCTTCATGAGATAATGCTCAAAACACACTCATGTGCTGAATATCTAGCTATACTAGGCTTAATTGGTGGTCTTGTATCCTGCACTCAAACATTCTTATTGGATTTTGATGAGCTCACAACATTTAACTGGTATGAGTTTGAAACGATAGCTCAGTTAAGCAGCTATTGCAGTATTCAGACCATATTTCAAATACTGCAGAGTTTCATGTTGAGAGAGGCGGGATCCATTATATTGCATTTATCATTCCTGTCAGCTGATTACTATACTTTGATCGCTGGAATGTACATCTTCCAATTTAAGGTATGCAACATTTATAGATCCTTATATAGTATAAAATAAAGTTCTCTGCCTCATCAAAAAACTCATAAGCTACTGCACTAATTTGATTTTGATTTAAGTAATAGATAGAATGTTTCTTGAGGAATGTTTTAGTGGATGGTTTGTCAAGGTTATATGTAAATTTGTTGGTAGTGCTGTAAAAATTTACCTGCTTAATAGCTTTGATAAGAAATGCTGCCAAATCTTTAGAGATATAGCAAGACAAGGAATAGCATGCTAAATCCTCTTTTATAAATGTGCAAAATCGTCCACAATGGTTTTTCATCTAAAAATAATTTACTATATCCATATTATCTCCAAAAAAAATTGAATGATTTCTTACATCACATATTTTAAATGGGTTTATTGGAAAAATATTTTTACTTCAGCAACTCCTCTCTGCACATCCTATTGTTGCAAACTGTTTTTATATAAGCCGATCATAATCAGTCAGAAGATGTATATAATAAAATATTTTAGTTCAATTTTAATGTTCATTACATCTGTATAATAGAATACTTTAAATCACATTATACTCTACTACCTATAATATGTTGATTAAATTGTATTCATTATCTTATGCTGTTTTTAAAAATAAACACTAATACCATCAAAATATTTTCTACATTCAAAAGCAGGTTTAAAAAAATTAAGTTTCTTTAAATGAAATAAATGTGGAAAATCTCAGACAAATGTGACGTTTGTGTGTGTGTAAGTGTGATGTTCATATCATACACATGTGGCAAAGATACACATAGAGCCTTAGTTGTGTTTATGTATAAGACATTAAATAGCTTTAAAGTCCTGAGTAAATTTTAATTTCTATTTTAATCTATAAAATATGCACACACACAGTCTTAGTTGTCATTGCTTATAAAACATTATTAACATATTGCTTTAAAGTCCTGAGTATAATTAAATTTTTCTTTTAATCAATAAAACATATGATTACACATACAGATAAATAAACATTACACTTACACACAGGGAAATATACACACACAGACTTATATTTATAAAACACTATTAACATATTACTCTACAATCCTGAAATAATTTAATTTTTGTTTCATTCAATAAAATGCGCTCACTAACACATATTTCCACGCTCAGAGATAAATACACACACACACATAGATAACACTGACACACACAGGGAAATATACACACACGCTTAGTTGGCACTGCTTATAAGACATCATTCACATATTGCTCTAAAATCCTGAGTATAATTGTATTTGTCTTTTAATCAATAAAATTTGCACATACATACATACATACATACATAGCATCACGCCTCATTCCCATAGGGGTAGGCAGAGACAACATCCTTCCACTTGCCACGATCCTTGCATATCTCCTTCGCTTCTTTCATTCTCATTAAACCTTTCATACAAGTTCGTCGGTTTAGAGTACTCTTGACCTGGCCGTTATTTAAAATGTCCTGGATTTGGTCCAGGAACGTTCGCCTTGGTCTTCCCCTTCCAACTTTCGCATTCACTCTTGACTCATAAATCCTTTTTGTCAGTCTCCTTTCATTCATTCTCTCTACATGCCCAAACCATCTAAGCATACCTTTCTCAATTTTAGTCACTACGTCTTCTTTTATACCACAACGTTCTCTTATCACACTATTTCTTACTCTGTCACTCAGTTTTAATCCACTCATGCTTCTCAACGCTCTCATCTCTACCGCATTTATTTTACTTTTGTGATTCTTCTGCCATACCCAACTTTCACTACCATACATAAGTGTTGGCACCAACACTCCAGCATGCACTGCCAGTCTAGCCCTTTGAGACACCATCTGGCTATTCATAAAAGCATGCAGAGCACCATTTACCATATTCCCTGCATTCACTCTCCTTTCGATATCACTTTCACATGTTCCATCTTTTGTAAATTTAGATCCCAAGTATACAAATTCTTTCACCTCTTCCACTTGTTCCCCATCTATCAAAATATTGCCATTCATCATAGATTCATCTCGTTCAAAAAGCATAACTTTCGTTTTGTTTACATTCACTTTCATTCCTTTCCCTTTCAAAGCTTCATTCATAATATTTAGCATCTCCTGAAGCTCGTTAGCGGATGACGCAAGTATTACTTGATCATCAGCGTAGAGTAAACATTTGATGAGTAATTCATTCATTCTTAACCCATACATACTTTCTTTTAAATCTGTCAAACATTTATCCATGAATAGGTTGAACAGCCATGGTGACGCAACACATCCCTGTCGAACACCTCTTTCGACAGGAAACCACTCCGTGTACGCTCCGTTTATTCTGACACAGGCACTAGAACCCTCATAGAGAGACTTCAATGCTTGGATCAGACAACCGCTCACCCCATACGTAGATAACGTTGACCACAGCTCATTCCTCACCACTCGATCATAGGCCTTTTCTAAATCTACGAACGCGCAATAAACTTTTTGGTGTTTAGCCAAACATTTTTCAGTTATGCACCGTAAAGAAAAGACCTGATCCGTACATCCCATTCCTCTTCTAAATCCCGCTTGCACGTCCCATATTTTCCCATCAGTTTCATTAATCACCCTTTCAATTAATATCTTTGCATACAATTTGCCGACGACACTAAGAAGGCTGATACCGCGGTAATTTTTGCACTCCTGCTGTGACCCTTTTCCTTTATATAGAGGGACAATTACGGCCTTGCTCCAATCTCTTGGGACTTGACCTTTCTCCCAGCATATATTGAAAAGGCAGTACAGCTGAGCTACCACAATCCCGCGGCCAGCCTTCAGCATCTCGACTGACACTCTGTCATACCCAGCAGCCTTACCTGATTTCATACCTTTTATCGCTTTCATGATGTCATCCATACTAATCTCGCTATCACTTGTCTTACATTCATTGCTATCCGCAGAGGCCATATTTACCTCTGCTTCATTTCTTTCAAACAAACTTTCAAAATGATCCTTCCATCTCTTCAATATCCATTCTTCTCCTTTTATTAAACTTCCATCTAAACTTCTGATTTTACAAAGCTCCGAGGAAGTAGATCTCCCTCGGGCAAATTGTATTGATTTCCAGAAAAACTTTTTGTTTGACTGAAAATCATCAGAAAGTCTCCTATCATACATATCACTGTATTCTTCTTTTTTCTTTCTTACAGCTTCTTTCACGATTACTTTCACCCTTTTGTATTCCATTCTTGCCTTTTTTACGTCATCATTCGTTGCCTTTTGCATTCGTTGGTTCGCTTTTGTAGCCAACCAATCGGACCAAGCTTTCTTCTTTTCACACACAGCTGCTTGAACATTTTTGTCCATCCACAAATTCTTCTCTTTCTTACCTTTCCTCCTTTTAGACACGCCACATACATCAATAGCAGCACCAACCACTCCATCTTTAAATTTATTCCATAAACTTTCAATCTCATTTCCTTCGTCTTCACTCTTGAATCGCCCACTCAAATTTTTCAGATATTCTTCTCTAACATCCTCTTCTTGCAATCTCTCCACTTTTATTCGTTCAAGAATGCTCGAGGTTTCCTTCTTTCTATGGCGCCACCGATTAAAAAGACCACCGATTCGGGCAACAACCAGGTAGTGGTCAGTGTCGATGTCGACCCCGCGGTATACTCGAGCATCTAGAACTTTCTTCTTCAGTTTTTCATCCACAATTACAAAATCAATCATACTTCTAGCATTCCCTTCTTCTTTTTGCACATACAAAGATATATTTTGAAACACACATATAAATGAACCCTTACACACAGTCTTCGTTTATAAGATATTTTTAAACATATTGTTAATTCTTTTTCTATGTATAAGATATTCTTGGTTAAGATGCTGTAGATTTTGGAATTTAAATAGTCATGTATTTCAGTTCCATGCGTTATATTTCCTGTCGTACCTTTTGGCTATGGTGGGCGTGTTCCTATTCAGTGCGAGACCCACCACACCACCGGCGGCCCCTGTACTGCCGCAACTGGTAAACGACTCTGTTCAGTCGCAGGACAATGTTTCTATGTGAGTATTTAATTGTTCGATTCCGTGTAGGTTCAAATCAAATGTTGGGGAGGGATGGGCACTTTTTCACATAATTCATTATTAATAAATAAATTAGCAACATAATCGAAATTTATCGCAAAGGTAAATTGCACCATACATTTGGCTATGTATTTTAGAAAGAACGGTCTACAAATTATAATCAGTCTCAAAGTAATAACAAAATTTTTGAAACATGTCATTTGTGCTTAAAGCTCCCCATCGTAGGAAGGCACGAGCACTTGCTATAGGAGGTTCAGGCACGCCATTAAAATACTCAAATTTTCATAAAATAGCTGTAGACATGCCCAAATCTTGTTCAAAACATGTGCTCATTGCTCCCTCTGCATATCAACAGAATTTAAAATTCCCGTAAAAGGTTTTGATAAGAATTTAGCATGACGTATAGACTAGTTTATACATTAGCAATTATACATTGGATAAAACATTAAAAAGAAACATACCTTTTGCTGATTCTTAATTTATTTACTTTGAAAACGCAACAAAGTATTTACATTAACCAACTTCTGATTTCAAAATGCGTTTCTGCTTGAAAACTGAACGAAATCACAGATAAATCACTGGATGTGCCAGTAGAAAAACTATACTACCAAAATAGGGTTATAACAAAAACCTAATATAACGTTAAATAACATGGGGTGGCACGTCTCCCGACTGCCCAAACCTCCCATATCTCCTCTAATTATTGCAAGATTAGGCCTACAATACACAATATACCATACAATGGCGTGTAATAGTATTATTCATATAAAAAAATCTTGTTTGCAATTTATATCCCACCATAACAAAAAGCAGAGCAAAAACAGAACCGTTAACTTAAGAAACCCTATAATGCTCCTATTTCATTTTTTCCTACATTAAATCACAATGATATTAATGAAGTTTTCACTTCAAAAAAGTTTTTTTTTACAGGGAGTATACTGTACCAACATTAGATTGTATACCATTATCTGAAGGCCTGGAACCACCAATGAGCAGGGACACCACATTTACATCATTCCTGGGTGGACCACAAAGTAATATCCCTAACGGGACTGTCAATTTTGGTCACCCTAACGGCGTACCACCTGATGCGAAAGAAGGAAATCAGGATTAACACTCCAAAGAAATATAAAAGGATTAATAGTCAGTTAGTGTATGTAACTTTTAATTGATTACAAAAAATACATTTAGGTAAATTAAAACTGCTAAATTTTGATATTTAAAAAAATAATAATAATAAAGTAAATCTTACAAGTTATAAATAGCACAATTTTACACGTTAAAGTATATATATCTTGCCATAGATTTACTTTTACTTTTCCAATGATGCTGTTTACTCATAAAACTTGTAGATTTTTACCCTTGAGAGAAAATACTAATATAAATTTTTACTCATGGGCTCGGTTACTCATAAGATTTTGTCCATAAGGCAGTTTACTAGTCAAATTTTAGCCTAGGCCCAGCTTACTCACTAGAGGTTACCTGTGACCCGGTTAACTTATAACACATTATCCACTGGACAAGTTAGTTATAAGATATTACTTATGGTCTGAGAAAAGCTCTTAAGCTTTTACCTGTGGAATAGTTTACTGATAATTTTTTACCCTTGGGCCGGTTTTCTCACAAGATGTTATAAGATATAAGTTGTTGGGAGACTCACTCATAAGATATTACCAATTGGATGACTCAACCATAAGATATTATCAATTGAGTGACTCGCTCATAAGATATTACCCATTGGACAACTCACTCATAAGATATTATCCATTGGGTGCCTCACTTGTAAGATATTACCAATTGGATGACTCAGTCATAAGATATTACCCATTGGGTGACTCACTCATAAAATATTAACAATTGAGTGACTCGCTCATATGATATTACCCATTGCACGACTCACTCATAAGATATTACCCATTGGGTGACTCACTTGTAAGATATTACCCATTGGATGACTCGCTCATAAGATATTACCCATTGTGTGACTCACTTATAAGATATTGCTCACTGGGCAAGTTACTCATAAGATATTACCCATTGGGTGACTCACTTGTAAGATATTACCCATACGATGACTCGCTCATAAGATATTCCCCATTGGGTGACTCACTCATAAGATATTGCTCACTGGGCAAGTTACTCATAAGATATTACCCATTGGGGGACTCACTCCGAAGATATTACCTATTGGGGGACTTACAAGATACAACTCATTGGAGAGTTACTCATAAGATATTACCCATTGGGTGAATCACTCAGAAAATATTACCCATTGGGTGACTCACTCCAAAGATATTACCTATTGGGGGTATTACTCACAAAATACAACCCATTGGAGAGTTACTCATAAGATATTACCCATCGGATGAATCACTCAGAAAACATTACACATTGGGTGATTCACTCATAAGATATTACCCATTGGGTGACTCACTCGTAAGATATTACCCATTGGGTGACTCACTCATAATATATCACACATGGTCCGACTTACTCGTAATAATTTAGTTATGGAATATTTTACTGATAAGGTTTTACCCACGAGACATATAACTGGGTATTAAGCTGATATTGAATATCATTTTAAGTAATCAACATTGAATACGTTGAAGTCTTTTAATGTAACTAATCATTTTTATCTTTCAAGATGAAGGTCGTTAAAACTTTATTAATTTAACATATAACAAATTATAAACTTCAATTTAATTGAAACTTGTAAATTTTTTATTTATACTGTTTATGTATATTATGTAAAATTAAATAATAAATACTGTAAGCATACTTTATAAATCGTTACATAAAATGAAAACTTTTACACTTTGATAGTTTTACAATTTTCTTACACTTTTCGAGTCTCTATTTTAGTATTATATTAACACTCTGAGGAATTGTTGCGCATTTATATATTTTATTTATAGTTTTAGACCAAGAGAATATATGATAATGCATCGTTAAATTATTTGCATATTTATCTTATTAGTTATCTATTAATTATAGTGAAAATAGTTTAAAAAAAAAGTCATTTATAAAGAAAACACTTTAGCTTATTTCCAAGTTTAGTAAACACAAACATACACAATTCTTCTCATATAATATCACGATTTTAATGACAGACTCGGCTCCTGTTATCAGTTAATAATATATAAGCAGAGTAGTAAGGAATTAGAGTTAATATTGCATAGATAATATAGCGCACATTTGTCAAGTCTATACAAATTATCATATAGAGGTTCATAATTTTTAAACTGTAATACGATATATAATCAATTTTTAAATAAAATAATGATGATTCGATTAAAAAAAAATCCTAAGTACATTTTAACTAAAAAATATGATTGACGTTGTCTATATTTGTACTTGAATTTTGTTAACGTCTCCATGGTGTTGGACTTTTGTCCGAATTCCGGCCAAAGGGATCAATTTTAGGAAGAGATTAGACATAGACATGCTGAGGTTATTGTATATTCTTTGATTTTATACTTCAATTACGTTTATCTAGTACATCCAAGTTATCTTGTGGAAATCGGTTACATTTATCTAGGACAGCCATATTCTCTTGTGGAAATCGGTTACATTTATCTAGGACAGCCATATTCTCTTGTGGAAATCGGTTACATTTATCTAAGACAGCCATATTCTCACGTGGAATTCGGTTACATTTATCTAGAACAGTCATATTTTCTCGTAGGGAACCGTTACATTTATCTAGGATAGCTATATTCTTTCGCATAAATCGGTTACATTTATCTAGGACAGCCATATTCTCGTAGAAATCGGTTACATTTATCTAGGACAGCAATATTCTCTCGTAGAAATCGGTAACATTTATCTAGGACAGCAATATTCTCTCGTAGAAATCGGTAACATTTATTTAGAACAGTCATATTCTTGTAGAAAACGGTTAAATTTAAGTAGGACAGCCATACCAGTCATGTTCTCTCGTGGAAATCGACTACGTTCATTTAGCACTGCCATTTTCTATCTTGGATATCGGGCACGTTCATCTGGGCCAGCTATGTTCTTCAGTGGATATCGGCTACGTCCTAACTGGAACTGCCATATTCTCTCGTGGAAATCGACTACGTTTATCTAGCAATGCCATATTCTATCGTGGAAATCGGCCACGTTCATCTGGGCCAGCTATCTTCTTCAGTGGGTATCGGCAACGTTCGATCTGGGACAGCTATGTTCTCTCGTGGAAATCGACTACGCTCATCTAGCACTGCCATAATCTATCATGGAGCCATTCTTGGTTATATAAACCTTGGTTATGTATGGTCATATACCCCAATCTAAAAATGTTATATAAAGTATACCCAACTACTTAAAATATACTTTTAACGGTATATTTGATTTGGTTAAAATGTACTTTATCTTGAATCGTATCATTCAATTATAAAATAAAGTTTACAAATGAATTAACGATAAACGAAAACTGCCATACTCGAATTTTTAATCCAATTTTTAATCGAATAGAATTAGAAAGCGTTTATATGAAATTTTCATATTAGTATCTAATATATTGATAATTTAAGGTATAGATATAGTATAAGACGCAATAATGCATATAACAATTATGTAGTGTATATTAAATTGAATATCTCTGGCTAACACTTAAGTGATAAAAGATAAAGGTTAGCCTGTATTTAAAATTGATTTTTTGAAGTGTAACTTCTTTAGGCGCATGAAGGTAAAATTTCGTCACGAAGACGTGTAGCGTTTTTTATGCTAGTTCGTTTTAATATTTACAAATAAGAGTGCCCCTCGTCATTTAATAATTTAATATACTATTTTCTAAATTCTAAATTCAATAACACAATTTAATTAACAATTTTTAATATAGACAAAAACACGGCAATTAACATTTCAATAAGTTATTTGTATTAATTTTCGACACATACCCTCTTTTTTCTCTCCCTATGAGTGTTGGAAATCTAAAGTTTTAAATTTATATTTCAATAAGGCTAAAAAATTAGTTTGCCAAAGAAGTTTCACTTCTGACATGTGTATTTTGCCCAACTGTTTTTTTTACATATGTTACTTCAATTTGTATGCTTGTGGATCGCTCCTTAGTTACTTACGGATGGACCCGTTTTGATAAACCCTCTGCTTAAGTACACTTATATAGTGGATTGATTCAAGGTCGTTATTTAGTAAATCAGGGGTATACAACTAGTGATCCGTAAGGTGCGGCCCGCATTTATACAAATACGAGCAACGATAAATGTGGCTCATTTCGTGATAAGAAAAACCTTAGTCCATGGTTTAAAGTGTACGAAATTCACAATTAAACCTTGTTTTATAATAAGGCCCAATAGTTTTACGTTTATGTCGTATTATAAAATATTATTGAAAATAGATATCAAAGATCTCATTCTGTACTAATTATTGTATTGTAGTATTAAAATTATTTTGCTGTTACAATCTGTGATTCGTTTCTTTTTTTTTAGATTATTCTGGACGTTGCATACTTATAAGAAAATATTTAGGTAAAATGAATAGAGAATATATTAACGTTGTTTTTCTATGGAATCACGCGTTCCGATTTTCGGATTCACATATATTTACTTTGATTATATTTCGCTAATGAGAAAATATTAATCATTTTATAGATATTATGTGTTATTGATGTTACGCGGAACTTTAAGTGAGTAATTACCAATGGTAAGCCCACGACTGAGTTAAAACTTTAATTCCTTCGATATAACGGCGTTCAAATCTAGCAGTGAGGTAAAATACAAATTCAACCGACTTAATCATGTTAAGCCCTATTTAATCTGACATAATGGGATTTCAAATCCACAAGTGGGTTAAAATCCTATTGCGATTGAAGTAATAGGGGTTAAATCCACGAGTGGTTTATAATTCTATTCCACTTGATTAATGGGGTTTAAATTCATAAATGGTTTCAAATGCTATTCCACTTGATGAAATGTGGTTTAACTCCACGAGTGGGTTAAAATCCTATTACAGTTAAAGTAAAAGGGGTTAAATCCACGAGTGGTTTACAATTCTACACCACTTGATGTAATGGGGTTTAAATTAACGAGTGGGTTAAAATCCAGTTGCACTTGGTATAATGGGGTTTAAATTCTATCCCACTTTATATAATTGGGTTTAAATCCGTAAGTGGTTCCAAACCCTATTGCATTTTAAATTATTGTTATTAAATCCACGATTGGTTTTAGATCCTATTTTATCCGATATAATTGAGAGTTTAAAACCCCATTTCAAAAGAAGTAATGGGGATTTCCCATTTATACGTGTAACGCTCAATTATTATACATAAGATTTGAAACGCGCTATTTAATAATATTTACTCATTAATTAGATAAAATATATTAGATGGAAAATAAGTTTTAAAATTATAATCGATAGAAATGGATTTGATTGTATAAATACTTTTTAAGTGATACATATAGTTAATAGCTTACTTAAAATGTATGTTTCGATCTTCCAAATGTATGGTTGTGTTATCGCTTGTAGGTGTATGGAGTTTTAATATTGCGAGAATGTACCCTGTAAAAAAATTGCGATAGCAAGAACGGCCTATCTGCATAATTAATGTGAGCCCCTTCATGACCCATAACATGTCTATGGTGCCTGCTCCACTTCTATTAAAGGTTATTTTAACCGTTCAGACCCTAAAGTAACAAAAATTACTCGTCATCCGAACGGGGGTACCAAAAAGACCCCAGTTTATTTACATACTTTTGTTGGAAACAGAAATAACATATCAATAGCAGACTAAAACAAAACGTGCCAGTAATGAGACTGTGTAATATCTAATACTTGTTTTTTTTGTCATCAAAAACAATCTTTTTAAACGATTTGCTCTTGCAACAATAAAAAATAGAAAACGAGAAAAGGTTTCTTTATAAGGCTTTTATGATTACAAAAAATACGAAAAATGTAGCTCTTGTTATTTTGAAAAGTTATTCAATTTAATCTCATACATGGGGGATTCCAACTCCCCTGTTTCGGATCGGCAAGGTTAAGAGGTGAGATTTTACTTAATAGCTTATTACTTATTGCTTCAAAATCTCAAAAAATTATCGTATACAAGGAAAAGTCAAATGCGACTGACAAACGTTCGCTAAGCAACGAGTAAACAATAATTACTATTGCTTTTTGTATTCTTTTACGTTATAGTAACTTTTCTCAAAGCATTTTATAGCTTTTTTACCAGCATATAGAGTCAAATCTTGATTTTTTCACTATAAATAGATAATATTGTTTAAATTCAGAACTGTGTCCGATGTGTCCTAAGAAGTACTTAAAAAATAAATTACAAAATTTAATTTAATTAATTCGAATTAAATTGATTGATCACGTGTTACTTTATTAATTGCTGTGTCGTGACGATTTGTATCTATAAAAAACTAATTTTCAGAAAGTTCCCATTTTTTTTCTATAATAAATCGTTAAGGCTATTCTTGCGCTCGCAAATAAAAATTTTACACCGCTGAAATTATATATTACTACAGTACTCATTGGTTAGGGGGTGGGGCAAGGCGGGCCAATGATGCCTCATTGCAGTCTTAACGCGAACAAACTGTAGCAGCTTTAGAATTATTAGCTACTATCGCCATCTATGTGAAACGAACAGCATCTCTGCTGGTAAAGCGTCACCGTTATTATTTGTGATAATAACGATAGTCTACCAGCTTATATAACGGGATTAAAAGAATCCTGTACTAATGAAAATTTGTTCAGCCCATTTTTTGCATAGCTGAATAACAATCACAACAACTTTTGTAATATATTAATTGGGATATCTTGTTTTGAACACAATTTTCTGGGCGAATCACGTGGAAATATGATAAAGTCAGTATTGTTAATTGAAACTAATCATGAATCTATCTGAACTATTTCAAAGAATGATATATTAAAAAAAATTGAATGTAATAATTTATTTAAGGTAATATATAATTACAGTGGTTTTATGGATATATCAGAATAGTTTTATGCATTTCTCATGAAAATATCTCATACAATTTAGTACGCAGAAATATACAATGTTTTCAAATTGGTTGTTTTATTTAAACAATATATATCTGAACTAATATTATAGAGAGGAAACATTTGTGTTTTTGTATGTATGTATGTTTGTAATGTTTTCACACAAAAACTTCTTGAACGATTTCTAAAAATTTTTCACCATTACACATAGGCTAATATTACTTTCACAAAAAAATTGGTATTCCTGATAAAAATGTATTAATGTAACTCAAGGTGTGAAAAAATTGGTTACAAAAAATCGCATGCGCTGCAGAAACTATTGAAGATAGAACAAAAAAATGTTGTACAATATTAAAGAACGTATTAATATCAATAAAAAAAATTCTGAAAAATGTCCCACTACTGTAGTTATGCCACTATAACTACTTTTTTACCTTTTAAAAGTTAATAAAAGTGCCGACAATAATCAAACCTGATCATTCCGCTTCCACAATAGCCTTTACTTTCTACTTTGGTCTCCGGTCGTCCACGAGGTTGGTTCTGAAGGTCGAAATTTCCAGAACGAAAACGTACCGTGCTTTCTTTTGCAACACCAGCGCCGTATACATCGTTAATCCGTCGAGCTGTTTCTGCAGCACTGGTGCCACAGTAGAAATCGTACTCGTAAATATACCGATATTTCATGTTTTTCATTGTATGGCAATAAACGACGCCAAAGGAATAAAAATGACTAAAACAACAAATTAATGACTGTTTGCAAACCGAAAATGTACCAGCTAAATGAATTTATAAATTTGAATTTGGAATTCTTAACCAAAAAGGTGATATTTCATATCAAAGTGGTCAGTAAGACAAAACGCTAATTTCATAGCATCGTCGTCTCAACCGATGGACGTCCACTGCTGGACATATGTCTCACATAATGATGTCCACAAGTCCCGATCTTACGCCACCTGGCTCCAGCTGCTACCGGCGACCATCATGATGTCATCGGTCTACTTTGGGGGATCTGCGTACACTGCGCCACCCGGGCGCCATTCCAGCACCTTCGGGCCCCAACGTCAATCGGTCCTTCGGACCTTGTGCCCCACCCATCGCGACTTCAGGTTCACGATTCGTAGGGCTATATCGGTGACTCTAGTTCTGCTACGGATCTCTTCATTTATAATTCAGTCACGTAGATAAACTCCGAGCATATCGCTCTCCATCGCACGCCGAGTGACTGAGCTTCCGCATGAGGCCCATAGTCAGCGACCACGTCTCAGAACCGTAGGTCGTCACTGGCAACGCACTGTTCGAAGATTTTGATCTTCAGGCACTGAGGGATATCGGAATAAAATATCTGGCGTAGTTTCCCGAACGCTGCCCAACCGAGTTGGATTGACCTCCTTCTCGAAATTGGACCTACCTAGCTGGACTATCTGTCGCAGGACACCCAGTCATCATTGAGAACTCAGCTCTCGATATTGTTGACGAGTACACATATTAATTTCATATGTAAGGACCTAATATGAATCGCTTACCACCTTAGAATACATCATCACTATTTTAACACTATTGATCATTTACCATCGGAAACTGTACCATAATTTTGAGATCATAACCACCATTTGTATAGATAAAAAAAAATTCAATATTCTCTTTAATGAATTATATTTCATATACATTTTTCCACTCTTAAAATAAACAAACGGGAAGTACATACTCAATTACCTCAAAGGTAAGACGAATTAAATTAAATATATTTACAGGGTATCTAATTCTCATCTTCACTAGCTGATACAGATTTCCTAGACTCTGGTGTCGCCGGTCTGGAATTCCTGGAGCCGGATCTGGACCTGGATCCTGAATGCGATCGGGAACCGGAACGGCTTCGGGATCCGCTTTTGGATCTGGAGCGGGATCTTGATACACTCTTGGATTTGGATCGGGATCGACTTTTAGATCTGGAAAATTATAAACCGTATTATGTATCGAGTATAGTATACATAGCGAGTATTGATAAGTCAATTAATACTTCTTTAGAGGCAACACTTAAAAAGAAAACAATGGACAAATAGGCGGTCTTATTTATCGGTAATATAAAAATTATATACAAAGATGTATATAAATTTCTATATTTGTGTATATGACTCATAAACCAGTTGGACAGAATTTGATGAGTTCTTTGTGTGCTTAGGTGGATTTAAGCCTCAGTCATAGGAAGGAGGGTTTTTAGAACATGGAACTCACCACGCTGTTCCACAATGTGTTGGAAGGCCTAGAATTGCGTCCGGGACTTGCAGGTTCAATGACAAATTTTAAACTACGATGCACATCAATTTTACAATGACAACTTAGTAGTGCCTGTTCAGGAATCGAACCCGAAACTCATAAAGAATCCACATCTCTATCTATTACGCCATCACGGTTTGGATTGAATAATGGTTTAGACTTTCAATTCCATCAATACGGTTACGGTTTATTCATATTACGAGGATATCGGAAAACCGCGGGACGCAGCAATATATTGCCACGATTGTGAGTCAATGATATTAAATGGCATTATTACTGCTTGGGATAGATAAGATGTCCACCAATGCAACTTATATCACTAACCTGGAACGAGATCGCGAAGGGCTTTTCGATCTAGATCCGCTTTTAGACCTGGAGCGGCTTTTGGATCTCGACCGGCTTTTAGATCGAGATCGGCTCTTGGATCTTGATTTTGAACGGCTCTTGGACCTCGACTTTGAACGGCTTTTGGACCTCGAACGACTCTTGGAACGGGAGCGGCTTTTTGAACGCGAGCCGCTCTTTGATCGCGAACGGCTTTTAGATTTAGAGCGGCTCTTGGAACGGGATCTGGAGCGGCTTTTAGCTGAACCAGAACGTGACCGGCTGCGAGATTTTGAACGGCTCTTTGAACGAGATCTACAAGCAAAAATGTACAATTTTAATAAAGTTTTTAAATTTATTAAGTAACATTTTAAATATTTATTCTTTATAATGATTGTAATAATAATAACTAGGTCAAAATTGTTTTAAAAACCTACTAGAGTAAAGAATTGATATTAGAAAACTATAGCCCGTGAGATTACCCGTCACTGTCTGAAGCAGACATGATCCTCTTGCGGGCTTTGGTGGATGGAGAGCCTCGGCTTCGGCTGCGACTTCGGCTTCGGCTGCGGGACTTTCGTTTACCAGAATCCGAGTCAGATTCTGACGTAGAGATCGTCTCTTTGGAAACAATTTTAGCCCTCTGTTTCGTACTGAGTTTATCATCCGCCATCTTTGCCTTCTCGCGGCGTCCAATGCCCTTTTCTCCCTGAAATAAAAAAAAAATCAGTATTTACTTCGCTAACAGTGATACTAGATTGATTTATGGTAGAACAAAATTTCTAACAAAAGGCTAATAGAACTGTTATAACGTACGACATAAAGCGAGTGATTAATTCCTTTCCAAAACCAAAAAACTACGGTAAAGGAACTTCGTTCTAAATTTTTTTATAAGCTTCTATAACATGCAAGTAACATCATTCTAAAAGCTAAAAACTCCCACAATGCGCTATAATCAATGCCATTCTAAAAACATAACCTTAAATCAAATCAAAATCAAAAATATCTTTATTCAAGTAGGCATATAGCACATTTGAATAGTCAAATATTTTTTTTTTCCACACTCTGATTCTAATATACGTCTGATGATGGTACTCAAGAACGGCTTAAAATCTAAAGTTTCGAGGGTTCCTTAGCGCTCTGATCCGAGAAGAACCCACAGCAAACTCAGTCGGGTATTTTTTTTGTTACCATCATCATTACAATATCATATAAGTTTACTATATTTTAATAAAAATTAGAGCAATTCGTTCACTCCCAGGCGTTTCTATCGTCTAGGTAATCGTGTAACTTATAATAAGATTTTTCTATCAACTTTCTTTTAACAAAGACTTTGAATTTATTAATTGACATCTTTAGAACGTCTTGTGGGAGTTTATTATAGAAACGTATACAGTTACCCTTAAATAGCCCAGCGTACTAGAATTTATAACAAGTTGGTTTTGGTTTCGTAAGTTATGTGATGTATATTCACTCTTTTTATTAAAAGAGTCAAATTAAACAAAGTCAAAATACCAATACATACCTTCTTTCTTCCCTTCTTGCGTGGCGCGTCACTGTCACTAGCACTGCCCCGCTGCTCTCTCTTCTTGCTCTTGCCTTTGCGACCTTCGCCCGCTTCGCGTTTACGTTTACGCTGCTTGGGCTCGCGACTGCGAACAATCATGTAAATGAATAGAAAGCCAATTGAAAAAAATGTATCTAAATATTTCATTATATATAATAATGTTTAGAAATATATAAAGTCAGTCTTACCCTTCCTCCCGCGGTCTGTCGGGTTCGCTTCCCGAGTCAGATATGTACTCGTCCCGTCTTCGACCTCGTCCTTTGCTCTTGCTCTCTGCGGGCATATCCGCGAACAATAGTGCGTTCTTCGTCTTCTCCTTGTACTCCTGCCTCTTCTGTAGCATCTCCACCGTGCTCTTGGCGTGTTGCTCCTCTCGTCGTTTCCTTTCCTCCTCCTGTTTGTGGAAACATAAAAAATCAAATAATAAAAAAATAATAAAAACGCGTGCGTACAAAGTACACATGTCAGAAGTGAAGCTAAAGAAGCTTCACTTCTGCAAACTAATTTTTAAGTCTTGTTTATATTTATACAAATCTAAAACTGTAAAAGATTTCCGAAATTTAAAGGAAGGGGAAAAGGAAGGTATGTTAGGAATTTAATTGTCATTAAAATAATAAGTGTTAAAAATTAAAACTACCTAACTTACAAACGAATTAGCGTAAAAAACGCTGCTGATCGTAGTGACGCTAAGCACGCGTAAAAAATGTTACCCTAATGTGCCTAAAGAAGTTGCACTTCAAAATAAGAAACACTACAATGCTTCTCATTTTAATTATGACAAAGAAGTTTTCGATTGATCGACTAGTTTCCACTTCAAAAATAACCCTTAAATCAAGTAGGGTAAAAAAGAGGCTACTCTTACAAACTCATTTTCAAATCATGTGCTACCCAACACTAAATAGCGTGTGTATACCTGCTGCTTGCGGAAGGCCTCGCGTTGCTCTCGTTGCCTGTCCCTCAGTTCGAGTTCCTCCTGGTGCTGTCTGCGAGCCCGTGTCACGTGCCATTGGGCCTGGGACAGCAAATCAGCACAGGTACGGGCCTCCAAAGCAGCAGCAGTGGCTGATATTTCCGTGGGACGGCGTTCAGCACCCTCAGGGCGTTCTCCTTCACCATCTCCCTCCACGGAAGATAACCTCGTGAAGTATCTGAAAGCAAAATAATACAAATTCAAATATTATTCATTGCCCAACCGTTAAATTCACAAATTGACAAAGATTTCAGTGAGCATAATATAAATAAATATAAATTTTAACAAAAAAAGAACCGCCTTCAAAACAAACTTACAAATACATTAATATGCTCTAAAAAGTAAGAAATAATTGCGTATTATTTTATAGTGTTCTTCGTATTCTTATATTCGGAGTCGGCGTCAGTCCAAGTAGATGTTCCCCGCGAGTCCACTTGGCAGCTCTTGCGTCTCTCCCACTTATAGCTATATATGTAGGTATCTTGGCTGACACCGACTCCAAATATAAGAATACGAAGAACATTATAAAAGAATACGCAAATATTTCTTACTTTTTACAGCATATTAATGTATTTGTAAGTTTGTTTTGAAGGCGGTTCTTTTTTTGTTATAATTTATATTAATTTTTTGATTTTTAGTGAATCTGAAGTAGACTAACAAAATTGTCGCAATATATGTACACCTAAAACGCGTTTCTCATATGAGATAATACCGTTAACATGAAACAACTTTACAAAGTTAAATTTACATTAATATCGCCACACCCGGGATCGAACCCGAAACTCTTATACCACCGCTTCCCACATAATTCACCTATCAAATATTGCAATGCAGCAACAAACGTAAAGTCATTGCGATTTGATTACAGATATTTATATATTTTGCCAAAAATCGCACCCTTACTGTAAGCCGTTGAGGAGTTCCATTAATCTTCATATTTAACTACGACTAGCACTTGACCATACCAAGTTACGGTAGGCACCTCAAATATCTGGATAGCTTATAGAAGATTCTGCGGAGTATTGTTGATTTGCTCCTAAGAACTAAAGAGTTCCGTCACTTTGTCATGGATTCCATCATCAGAACCTTACCAAACTACCACAAAACAACCCTTGAAGTATATCCTTTCTAATAAAAAAATAATCATCGAAACCGGTTGGCGTGATCTTGAGTTATTCGTCCATTTGTCGCACACCTGCTTACGCAAATTTAAGACTTATCTGGTTTTCTCATAGATGCCATCATCAGAACTGGTTTTAAATAAAATGGGACCCTATGACGAGCACCACCCTTCATATAAAAACAATTATCAAGATCGGTCCACCCAGTCGGGAGATATGAGGTAACAAACATAAAAAAAAATACAGACGAATTGATAACCTCCACCTTTTTTGAAGTCGGTTAAAAACTCTTACAAATAGGACTTTAACAAAATACATAAAGTTGAATATTTGAATCATGATGATGATCCTGGACAAATATGTTATAAGGGGAAAGCTGTTCTTTGTATTAAAAAAATGCTGCCAATGCCATAGTTTCGTCCCGTGGTGCGTATATAATTTTTCATCAAACCAGAATCGAAAGTTCCATAAAAATGTAAATTATAAAGCTTAAAATAATATAAAATAAACTTAGATATCGAATCATTAACACGCATGCTTGTTGCTTAGTTATGTGGTCAACCAAGTAACTAAGCAACAAGTTGCTATCTCATTTATTTATGACAACTTTCAAACACAAACTATAGTATAGCCTAATAATAAGTTTATATATGTAATCAACAACACAATAAATATGCGAACCTTAATAAAATATTTTAAATAAATTCTAATGAAGAAATAATTACAAATTTTGATTACGCAGCAAAACATTTGCCAAATAATTTGACATACAAAACAAGCGTGCATGCGTCGGAGCACGCGTACTAAACTACGCATATATTTAATCGAACGGCTATGTGGCACTTTTGTCACTCAAAATAGTGTCGACAGTACGAACTTTCGATACAGGTATGATGAATAAGAATATTTTTATGGAATTTTAGAATCAATTATAGTAGTCTACTAAATAGATAACAGGGCGCGAAGGAACCTTCGTAACTTTAGTTTTTAGAGTGTGGAAAAAAATATAATTTGACGATTCAAAAGTGCTGTAATAAAGATATTGTTGATTTGAGATGAACTCACCTATGCGACACATGAAGCTCGCGTACAGCCCGCAACACAACTTTAAGCTCGGATCGCTCATCCTTCAAGACATGGGCAGCCAAACGACGCAGCGCAAGTGCCGTGTTGTACAATAAAGCTGAATCATGAGGGGCAACTCTCCGCGCCTTCAGAAGGCAAGTTCTGGCGGCGCGAGCACGACTGGCAAAAGTCTGCGCTCGAGCGAGCCACGTGAGCCATTCCACATCGTGATGCATGCGAAATTTTCGTATACAATTCTCGTACTAAAAATGGATTACCAAGTTAATAATAAGTTCAACATCTCATGGCGGTGGAAAGCCGGACTATACATTTATTTTAATTACTTCTTTTCCGATTATGAGATACACACTTACATTTAATAAACAGATTTTAATTAACAACGAATAAATATCTAATTAATACATTTTAAAATGCGTAACATCATTTACGTAGAATGTTCGTTATTAGCAAATTTTACAATAATCTACAGGTGTTGAAGAATTCTTGACGTCGAGGAGGTAATGAAAGATTTTTCTAGATCGCTCTAGTAATTGTTAGCTAGTTAAAAATATAAATAGTTTAGGTATATCGGTGGATATAAAGTTCTTCATATTCTTATATTCGGAGTCGGTGTCAGCCAAAGTAGAAGTTCCCCGCGTGTCCACTTGGCAGCTCCCGCGTCACTCTCACCTATGGCTATATATGTAGGCACCTCGGCTGACACCGACTCCAAATATAAGAATACGAAGAACGTTATAAAAGAATACGCAATTATTTCTTACTTTTTAGAGCATATTAATATATTAATAAGTTTGTTTTGAAGGCGGTTCTTTTTTTGTTAAAAGTTTCATTTATTTTTTTATTTTTAGTGAACTTACAAATTTGTTTCAATATGTGTACACCTAAAAACGTGTTGCAATGTAGCAACAAACATAAGCTCATTGCTATTTGATTTCAGACACTAATATTTTCTGCCTTAAACCGCACCATTACTGCAATCTGTTGAGGAGATCCATTGATCTTCATATTTAACTACGACTAGCACTTGACCATACCGAAGTTACGGAGGGAACTCAAATATCTGGATAGCCTATAGAAGATTCTGTCAAGTATCGTTCATTTGCTCCTAAGAATTGGAAGTTCCGTCACTTTGTCATGGATTCCATTATCAGAACCTAACCAAACTATCACAAAATATCCCTTGAAGTATATCCTTTCCAATAAAAAAAGAATCATCGTCTATATTCGTCCATTTGTCGCGTTCGTGATTAATTCAAATTTAACATTTATCCGGTTTTCTCATGGATGCCATCATCAGAAATGGACTTTTAAAAAATGGGACCCTACGACGAGCACCACCTTTCATTTAAAAAAAATCATCAAAACCCGTCCACCCAGTCGGGAGATATGAGGTAACAAACGTTAAAAAAATACGAATCGATAACCCCCTCCTTTTTTTGAAGTTGGTTAATAAAATATCATTTAATAGGATAAGGATTGATATAGAGGTATGAATAATATGTTTCGATTATTGTCGCCACTTTTAGTAACTTTTAATAAAATGCAAAAAAGTAGTTATAGTGGCATGACTACAGTAGTTGGACAGCGCACGCGATGATGAATTTTATGTGACCAATTTTTTCACACCTTGGGTTGTATTTTTCTTAGGGGCTGCCTCCATGAGCGAGTGAATCGCGACGATATTATCGTCGTGCCACTTATTTCAATATACTCTCTATGAACGAGTCTCCACACGGCGATATTATCGCGGCGATGCGACGAGTGGCAATGTGCGCGCGAAACGTCGTTGTGTCGCTGAAGTATCGTTGCTGCCGGTGGCGCTCTCGCAGCGGGCCCGCGGCGGACGCGCTGTCAAACGCAGCGTCATTTCAGTGTTGCCTCTTGTACACAACGCGGAAATGCGGCGATTCCGTTACGAGTCGTCGCGGACACGCTGCGATTCCGTCACGAGTCGTGACGATATGCTGGTGGAATAATCGCTCGTTCGTGGAGATTGTCCGACGATAGAAGCGCGGACTCGTCGCGATTCACTCGCTCGTGGAGGCAGCCCCTTAGGGATCTCTATTTATTTTGAGAAAGTAATATAGACTATGTCTTTCAGTAAATATGCAGCTTTCTAATGGTGAAAATATTTTTGAAATCGGTCCAGTAATTTTCCTGTGAAAACGTTACAAACATACAAAAAAATGTGATTATGTATATACACACTCTTTATGATATTAGACATGATTGTAACTGAAATCCTAAAAGGTAGGACCTATTTTATATATGCAATTATATTTATTTAAAAAAAATTATGTTTTTTATTACCGATATTTTAGCGTCTGACCGTTATCTCACCCGATGGTAAATGATGTTACAATCTAAGAATGAAGGGAATGAAGGGCGATAACCTGGTGATGGGTAATTTACCTCTACCGGCTTTGACATTGGTGGCAAGTATTTGCCTTTAGGGTGGTAACTAGCCAATCCAGACAAATTGGAATAAGAGTGCGTGCGTATAAAATACACATTTCAGAAGTAAAACTTCTTTGGGATACTAATTTTTAAGACTTAAAGGGAGGGAAAAAGTGAAGATATGTTAGGAGTTTAATTGTCATTAAAATATTAAGTGTACAAAATTAATACAAACAACTTATTGAAATCTCAAATGACAGATTGTAAATAAAAATGCCACGCGTTTTTGTCTATATTAGAAATGATTAATTAAATTTTGTTTTTTAATTTAATAATAAATAGCATAATAAAATGCCACAAGTTATTTGTAAATATTAAAACTACCTAATACTCAAACGAATTAGCATAAAAAACTTTACACATCTTCGTGACGCTAATCACGCGTTTCATCCGTAAAAAAATTACCCTTTTGCGCCTAAAGAAGTTTCACTTGGCAAATGCAATTTGGAACCCAGGGCCTCTGCTAGCGAATGCCTTATGCATGAGTACCTATCAGTCTTCTTGCTGGGAAGGTGTAAAAAGATCCGAGAATAGTTCCAGCGAAAGGCTAACTAACTTACCATCTGTATGGCATTGATGTACTGCTTCTGCTCGACGTATATGTGTGCGATACTCATCCACACGTCGGGGAAGTCCGCAGTCGCCTCTCTCACTTGAGCGAATATGTCCCGCGCCTCATTTATACAGCCCTAGAGTAACACAATTGTATGAAATTTAGCGATAACCAGAAGCCCTTAATATCAGTCTCCGACTTGAATGGACTTTCTATGGCGAAGAACTTGTACCACCAAAATGAGGACAACTGGCTTATTGAACAAAAATTTATTTCCGAATTGGGGGTCAACAAAACCCGAACGCGTGGTACATCATCATAGTGGTACGCAGCTTTTAGTGTTTTGAATTTTATTAACTAAATCTTTCTACTTTAATTATGACGTCACAAACATGGTAACCAATCCTTGCGCGATTATAGTCACGTGATATTTATTAATCCTCGTCATTGTCGTCGTTTTCAGGTTTTAATATTTATTTATTTCTTTATTTTATTTATCATCAGACATACAGTATTGTTCTTACAAATAATGACTGACTACTGAACTAGTATAAACTGGTTTTTCAGTAGTTATCACCTAATGTACTATCAATTACAATCAACCGCACAACTGAATCTATGTTAAGATAAACATTTTTTTTATTCATATTGAAAGGCATTCGTGTGTATGTATCTATGTATGGGTTTATGTGTCTGTGTTGTACGTATGGGTGCGTGTATGTACTTTAATTAGATTATTTTATAAAGTAAATTTTCGGTTTTCTCATAAGATAGGCAATATTAAATATTTTTTTTAATATATGAAGTTAAACGTTAAAAAAAAGTTTTAAAATGCATAAAAAATCAATACCTTTTTTTTAAAACCAATTGTAAAAAATATGACTAATACTTGAATATAACATAAAAATAATTTTGATATTAGGAGTCCTAATTTTTATCTCATTGTTTATCAATAGTGCCAATTATAAGTTCAAGGGAATATTATGGAAAAAAGAGAATGTTTACCTTGTGTGCCAAAACACATCCAATGCCATTAGCTGCCCAAATGTTCTTGGGATCATTCTTGAGGACCTGTTTATACATTGCTAGGGCTCGTTCCTGATGTCTCTTCTCCCTGTCCTTTTCACGGCACGGCTGGTGAAGTGTTTGCAGCCATACATTACCTGGAAATTATACATACAGCTCTTTAAACAATTCACTCTTTTCTTTTTGGAATACTTTAAAAACAAACGCCATCTATTATGTGGTCCATCACAAAAAGTGTGGATGATCTGTGTGAAAGAGGCTATGTGGGTAAGGGGTGTGAATGTAGCGGATAGAGTGAATGTAGCGAATAGAGTGAAGTGGCGAAAGGAAACATGCTGTGCCTACCCCACCTAGTGGGATAAGGGCAAGAAAACGATGATTTGTATTAAGCTTTAATCTTGCTACCTCTACTCAATACGGGTCTCTTTCATATCCAAGTTAATTATTTTAAGATAGGTTTAAGTCACGCTAACAATATGTGAGACTAGTTACTTGTGATTAATAAAATTCATTTTTTAAAGGAAAACTAATTAAATTTACATATGTGATGGTTTAAATAAATTCAATGATTAGTCTGATGACTAGTCATTAATAAAGTTCATTAATTCATTATAGGAGAAAAAATCCTTAAATTAAATTGACATTTAGTTAGCACTTTCTATCTCTCCTTATTTTTATTTATCTTTTAGTAAATAATACTAACACAGGTTTAAGTCAAAAAAATCTTTAAATTAATTTTACAGCCTTGATTTAAACCAGCTTTTCTTTAAGACAGTAAGGCACCAATTTAATTTACCTTTCTCCATACAAATGTAGGAAGCAAAATTTTAATAACCTCTTATGCTTCGAGAAATAATTTATATTCTATATTGGTATGCATGAAGGCAACAACTAACATTATATTAATTACCTAAAGCAATTAAAGAGTAGGCATCATTAGATGTAGAGGAATTCTGCAATATCCTCTCGAATTTCTTCTGTCCAGGTCCCCACTCCTGCTGGGCCAAGTGGAGGTTTCCTAATAGGGACCAGGTATCCGGATGTTCTGTATTTACTTTCAAAGCCTCTTTAAACCAATCGGAAGCTTCGTATATTTGACCCTTGTCGCGAGCCATACAACCTAACCTAAAAGTAAAATAATGAAGCAAAATGTGTCCGTTCCTATTTGAAAATATATTAAAAAATGTATTAGAACTTGAGTAAACTTTGTGTATATATTTTTAGTGTGTGTGAAAATGTTGTGGGTGTATATATGCGTGTGTGGTTTGTGTGTATGCGTGTGTAGTGTGTATGCATGAGGTGTTTGAATGTGTAGATGTGATGTTTAAGCAAACCAATTGGTTATATTTTATATATCGTTTCATGTTAGTGAAAATATTGTTATTCTTTGAGAAATAAATTCTTTAAACCTAAACCTAATGGAGTCTAAAATTGTTTTTACACTTACCTCAAATAGCAATCAACATAATTAGGGTGCTCCTTAAGAATGTCTTTGTAAAGTTTCTCAGCTTTGTTATAAACAAATAGAGCTTCATTGAGACGAGCCAGATTATACATTGTGGTGACCGAAATTGAGTTGTAGTACTGGGAATCTAATGTTTCTGCATCTACCTTCTCCCTGCAAGGAAATCCAGATTAACAGTATTCGCTCTTTAAAAAAAAAAACAATTATAAATGAAGACATCATATATAAGTTTTGTCACAAACCTATTTTTTTACACAGGTGTTACAGTGTTTTGAACATCATTAACTAAATCTTTACATTTCAAATTATGGCGTCACAAAAATGGCGACGCGCGTCACAAAATAATTACGTGTTTATAGTCAGGTCGTTTAGAAATCAATAAAATTTGAAAGTGAGGTTTTTAAACTTTTTTGGTTTGGAATGTCAAACGTTAACGTTTGATGTTTGTCCCGTCGTTTAGAAATATGATAAAATTTAAAATAATACTTTATTTTAAATTCAAACTTATTCTAAATAGGGGACAAAGTCAAGAGTTAGGTGGTGCGAAAGAGGGACAAAAGAAATAATTTACATATATGTATAAGAATAGAATGAAAGAAAATATCTTTATTTATACATTATGTCACACATCACAATATATTTTAGTAGGTTTTACAATATCCTGCGATGTGTCGCATAACCTAGAAAATGAACACAGCTCAGCATTTATGCTACACAGTCTCCAGACCATGCAGCGCTGATTTTCAGCTGGATCCCTAGTCCAGGTGCCGCCACGAACGCAACCCGATACAACCATATAATCTATACCTAAGTGCTATTACTAGAATAAAGTTACAGGATCGGATAAAAATGTTGTAAAAGTTATAATAATATATACTAATTAAATACAATGATGAAACTAAAGACAATTTATTATACATATTGTATTATATGTAGGGAGAGAAATAACTAAACATTTTTAAAAAAGTATCTGAGGATGGTGCACATTGAATATCGTAAGGTCGTGCATTTCATCATTTATATTTGTATGTATATAAAACATGTATAAAGTGTTTAGAAAAGAACAAGTGGATGTTAATCTCACCTCTCCAAAGCCTCTTCAAGGTATTTTTTAGCCTCAGGCAAATTGCCTAGGCGATAGTGCAATGCTGCAACATTGTTTAGTATTTCAGCTGGAATATCAGCGTTCACTTTCTCCTTAAGAATTTTCATTGCTGTTGAATACGCGTTTAGGGAACCCTTCAAAGAGAAGTAGTATAAGTACATTCTATTACATTTCTTAGTTTATTTTTTTCAATATTGTTATAAACTATAAAAATGATTCAAAGTAAAGTTAAAAATTTTTGTTTTACATAGTTTAACCTTGAATGACATTGAACTCATTATATAGTTACATATAGAGTATAGTTAAACCTTGAATGAGTTTACCTGTAAATCATTCTGTTCCAATATCTGTGCTAACTCAATCCAAGCCTCCACATCATCAGGGAACTGTTCAGTGACTTTTTTCAGATGTTGCCTTGCAATATCTCGTTGCAGCTGTGATGGTGAGTTGGCATAAAGCGAGCCGAGAATTTTCATTGTTTCATAGTTCCCTGGCTGTGCCTTTAGGACTTTTTCAAAACATTGTGCTGCCTATATAAACAAAAAATGATATTATTATCTGTCTCCTATGGGACACACCATTACATTTGGGAGTATAACTTGATGCCTGTTCAAAATTAATCAATTGTTGTCATAAAAAAAACCAAAACGGCGTTGGAAAAATACATGTAAAACTAAATCATTTTTTTATTCAATTGCTGTCATTGTATGAAAATCTTTACATGAACATTTAATTGCTTTTGCTTAGTTTCGCTATAAATAGAGAACGGTTGGAGTGATTTGGCAAATTTTGGTTTTGAATTATTTGTGGAAATCCAGGAAAGGTGTAATAAAGCATTATCATTCATAATGAGGGCGGTGTTGAGGATGGTTCGGCACTGCCGTGCGTCAGCAATGTTTGCGGATGCACGGGTAGATGATTTCTACGCGATCATCCGTAAACGTGCTGCGTCAGTAATGAGTAGGGTGATAGGCAGGTCCAACGTCCTCCTCAGCACGTTTGCCAAGAAGCCGGATAGCCCTCTCTGAAGGCACTAGAATGGGGTAGACATCGGACTTCGGAGGAGTCACGGTGAGAGGCCATAATTAATGTAAGCCCTAGTATACCTATAAGCTATACTAACATAGAAAAAGTCTGTATAACTAACAGTATTTCGTATTTTAATGTTATTCTTAGATATTAAGTTAGTAGAGTAAGTAGTTATTAAGTATTTAAAATAATATGGGTTCCTTGAGGGCCTGCAATAAAAATATATTATTATTATATTAAAATGTGGAAGAAACTTGAATATTAGTAACTCTGACTACATTTCTGTGGTACATATTGTCCTATTGATCCACCAAAACAATAGTTTTAAGCAATAGAATATAAAAGAAAGGGGATAAACAAAGTAAATTATATACTAAGATAAACAATAGGTTCATAAGAAATAAATAATTTTAAGATGAAAAACATGCAGTAATAACTGTATGGGTCAAATTATGGGGCCATATTGTTGTCTTGGCGATCTCACAACCGCATGCAAATTATTTTCAAAAAATGATAGTTTGATTAAAGTGTGAAAGTTTGCAATTGACAATGAACAAGATACAGAAGAGGAAATGACTATACAATTCTCTGAACATATAGAGTTACTTACATTTTCTGTATCTCCTCTGTAAATGTACATTTGTCCCAACCCATAATGTGGCAAGACGAAGTTTGGAGGTGCAAATTGTGTAGCTTGATAGTAGTACTGGAAGGCTTGCACACAGTCACCTTGTGCGTGAAAAGCTCTTGCTAAATGATGACAGCTTTCGGCACGCATCGCTTCATTCTCTGTATTGTGGAATGCGTGCAATGCTAAATGCTGCACTTTGCTGTAGTCCTACATGTATGAAATATAATTATAGCAAAACCTATGAAATTAAAACAAAAATGCTATAACACATGGGGGGGGGGGGGAGCTTATTATAAAAAGTGTTCGAAACTAATGCAAACTAGAACGCGATTTAAATTTAGACCTTCGCTTTCATAGTGGCTTTGTTATAAAAATCAATCATTCAATAATTAGATGGGTCAGCAACCTTTTTTGTAGAAGGGCCACAAATGTTATGAGAATATTGGTGCGGGCCACATTTTATCTTATAAACAGAATATGATGAGATAAATCTAATTTTTCCTTTTTTAAACTTTTATCGTTACTATTATTTTATGCCTGTACTGTAGTGACTCACGGGCCGCATGCGGCTCTGCTTTGACGACCCCTGGGCTACTAAAGTACACTTTCTTCATAGAAGGTATTTATTCGGGGTGGGTACTTATTAAATCAGGGGTGACCAACTAAGGGCCCGTAAACCTCATCGGTGTGGCCCCCACTATACAAATGGAAGTAAGGATAAGTATGATGCGAAAATCAGTTGTATTTCTATCAGAAAAGGTTGCCAGAGATGTGGGGAATTATAACTATAAGGGCCATGGGAAATTTAAGAGATGATTAAGCCTATCATTTTCAAACCAAATATCAACAAATAGCGCATGATCCTAACGGGGGTACTAAAAAACCGCAGCTAATCTGCTAAGAGGTAATTCACCTCTAATAGAAATCATTCCAACCAACCACCACACAGAATTGTGCCGGAACGCAAATTGTATGATAGGCGGCACATCTTGATAATTGTAATAAATGCAATATCCTAAATTTGCACTTCTGGGAATCGGACCCAACACTTCTGCTAACAAAGAAATTACTAATACCATTTTGCCAGTGAGGTTGTTAAAGTATTTTAAGCTCAATAAACTCTTTTGAATCATCATTTGTTGGTAGTTAGTAAAAAATCGAACACTGGTTTGGAAAGTTGGTTCCACCAACAAACCAATGAGAAATCCAGTAGTTACTTCTGCAGTGAATTTTCTTTATGGCATTTAATTTAACTTAAAATATATAATGTATTCTTTAAGCGAAAGTTTGCAAAGCCTATGTGAGCACCATTTTTAAAGAACTAAAAACCATTTAAGTGGCTGTATTTTGTATGAAAAAGAAGATTTGAGTTATAATAGAGTACATAACAACACACTAATTATATTAAAAACTAGCAGACCCGACAGACTTCGTTCTGTCTTGCTGTAAATTCTAGTAGGTTACATAAAATTGACAAGTCATTCAAGGGTAACTGTATACGTTTCTATAACAAGCTTCCCAGAAGAAGTATAAAGATGTCTATGAGTAAATTTAAATCCTTCATTAAAAGAAAACTAATAGAGAAATCATTTTATAATTTGAAGGAATATTTAGAAGACAAAAAACCGGAATGGATTGCTCTATATAGGAGTGAATGAATTGCTCTATATACATCTTGATGTAGAATAAATTTAAAACATATATCGTAATAATGTTGACAAAAAAAAGTACTCCCGACTGAGTTTGTTGTGGGCTCTTCTCGGATCGGGGCGCGAAGGAACCCTCGTAATTTTAGATTGTAAGTCGTTCTTTAATGTAAACGTAAGTAATTCTTTAATCTTTAACAAACATTTAAAAAAAAATTGTCAAGATTGACCCAGGCGTTGTTGAGTTATGCGCTTTCCAACACATTTTGCATCTCATTTTTATATTAAAAATGTCAATATTGTAATATTTGTTTTTGTTAATTAACAACAATTAAAAATATTCTTTTAAAAAATTAATATTGATATTTTATACAACTTTAAATTTAGTTGTAGATTTATTATTGAATGTACAAACCTTTTTGAAAAAGAAATGATTAGCCAAATGATTTAACACCATAGGATTCTTTGGATCAATAGCGTAAGCTTTTGACAACATTATGACTGCCATCTTATTGGATTCACTTTCTTGCAAATTCAGTTTAAGGATGGAAAGTCCAACGAGTGCTCCAACACATTGTGGGTCCAATTGAAGGGCTCTCTCAAAGGCCATCCTAAAAAGAAAAGCTTTATAAAACACATTTACATATAAAAACGAGTAAGCTTTAGACTACACAGCTGAAATACTATATCTAGGTCTTTTTATAAAACGTGATCTAAATAGGTCGCGACTTAAATTTAGATCTTAGCTTTCATATTGATGTATTAAAATCAAATCAATCTAGTTATACACTGGTTGGTAACATTTTCTTAGAGAAGGGCGAAGGCTAAAGTACACTTACTTCACAGAGTGGATTTATTCACCAAAATTTTTCCAATGTTTTGTTACAATAATTATTTTTAAAATTAGCTTAGTTTATGTATATTATTACATTGTGTAGCTGAACCAGGTGAAATATATGTTACAGCTACTCTCTACTGTCTATTGTTTAAAAAACTTATTGGTCTAGTAGTTAGCATGTCTGACTACAGGCATGAGATCCTGGGTCCGAGTCCCAGGTCAGGCCAATTAAAAAAACGCTGTTGGTCCTGTGCCTGATATCTCTCCGGTTGTTTCGAATTCCCATCACGTCAGCTTATAAGAGTGGAGGTAGAGTGCACTTGTGTACTATGCCTGCCCATCCGAAGTGGAGCAGTATGGTGGATCTATGCTTATACACCCTGTCTCATGATTATGAAAGCCTGTTCCCAGCCTAACTACAAAGTTTTGGTATTAGGTCAATAGTAGTAAGATTGTAAATAACATAAACTTTAGGCCAGCAGTAAACGAAGGGGTGCGTATGTTTAATGATAGTCATGTAAACAAGCATTGGGTGGGATTGCTCAATTTATGATAAGAAAAACCTTAGGCCTTGGGTTAATGGAATGAATTTCATTAGATTTAAACCTTATTTCATATAACTTACTTTTAAATTCATAGTAAAAAGCTGAAGATTAAATAATATATAACAGACCTTATATGACTATATGATGTAAATTTTAAGTTTTTGACTGAATAAGGAAAAATAGGAAATAGTTCCTTATTAAGTATTGGCCTGTGTTCATCTAACTCTATGACATTCATAGTTTATAATTATATAGACTAACCATGTAACAGATAGGTAGTAACCTATGCTAAGGACTGATAAATGTATGTGATTACTTTAACCTTATTAACACATTCAATAAAAGAAGTTTATTTGGACAAAATGAATTGAAATAATGCTATCAACATAATAGATAGTACTATATATTTTGATTGTGAAAGAAAAATTACCTGGCTTTTTCCTGATTATTCAGCTTCATAAAGCAGTGGCCCATTCCAAGACGTAAGGCTGCTGGACTGTTTGGATTTGTCCTCAGAGCTTTCTTATAAAAGGCTAAAGCTCCTCTGTAGTCTTTACGATTAAAAGCTATACAAGCTTTACCAAGCAGTGATGGCACATTATTTGGAGATTGATTGAGCACAAAATTGAATTGAGTGTCCGCTTGCCCCATCTTATCACCTTCGAGAAGGCAAAAGTATGCACGGCCAAGAAGATGGTTCTTAAAATTAATATTTTGGTTTAATTAATAAAATAAGCTTTAAAGATTTTACAACTATTTATAATAACCTTTTTATACATACACTTGATTAAATATTGTTGTATTGATTGATAAGACCTATTACCTATGATTAACAAAGATTTAAAAAATATTGCCTCCTAAAAAACACATCATAGAATTTAAAAAATGGTTATTTAAAAAAAATATTTTATTCAGTAAAGGATTTCTTAAAGCAGATTCATTAATGGCATTGGCTATTTTTATAGATTATAATAAACATAGAATTGTTATATATGACTTTTATGAATGAAATGTTGACATCTTACACTATAAGTCAGAACTATAAGTATTAAAAAAAAACTATAATTGTAATAATGTATGTTTACGATGCCCTGAGGACTTCACTGGTATATGCTGAATGCATTAAATAAAAAAAAGAAGTTCTGTATTTTTGTTCATTTTGTTGTAGCTGGAGCATACTGTAATAGCTGTACTGTCACCAAAAAATCAGCTGTGCAAACACATTAGCCCATGAGAGTGAAGGTATAGAGAATTCACAAGTTTGCATATGCACTATAATATTTTGGTCTGCTATGACAGAAACACAGTTAGGAGATAATAATAATATTTAACTGTTAAAGAGTTTGTTATTTGAAAATACTTCACAGCCTTATAAAAATTCTGATCCTAATAATGTTGATAATTTATAATCACAAAGAATATTTTATGGCACTGGTATAGAACACACTGTGTAGGATTGTTAATATAAATGGAAGTCACTAAACTATATATATAAATTTTATAGTATCAAAATTATTCTGCGTAAACTATTAATTAAAAGGTGTGATGGGATTGTTACATATTTATAAATTCTGTACAAACTTGAAAATTTCTGATTAGCATTTACCTGATCATACATGATAATTTTATCAGCCATAGTATAAAGTAAAGTGGCTCTAGTGAATAATTCCTTCTTCTTGTCCTTTAACTTCTCTTTATTTGCCTCCTGTACATAATATGCGGCCAGCATATCCAGTGCACGCATTTGGTCCCGTTCAAAATCTCTATACTCAATATTTGCATCCACACGGGATGCCTCAAGAATTTTGAGGAAGTCATCGATCTTTTTTTGTTTATAATAAGCAAGCTGAAATTAAAATATCACATGTAAAAGTATGTAAGCAAAATCTAACAAAAAAATATCTCAATGACAGAAACGCTTGGATTGAAATGCAGTTACATACACTACTGTGATTACTATTTTCGGTAGAATGAATCATAAACAACGGCCAGATTTGACGATTCGTAAGAGCTCATTAAGCCTACTTAAATTTGTAACACATACATATTTTTATGATTACAAAATACAACAACTTACGGCGACATTAATCCAAACATTAAGTTGTGAACGTTCTTGCTGTAAAATACTAAGGACTTCATCTCCAGACGGTAGTTGTTCCGGATCCAACTCTATCACCTGTTTAAAATCAAGGAGTTTACATTACGCAGCCAAGACTAACATAACATACAATAATTACGGCTATCTTGTTACAAAAATGTATGCAATAATAACCTCATCGGTGCTCATCAATGGAATTTCCAACGACATTTTGATGGCTTTTATTTAAACACTTTGTCAAATATTAAGCATTGTTTTAAATTGTGGAGTTATACTTAATTTTAAAAATTACTAGTTTACAACTTTCTGTTCCGTCAACTTATCCAGTATATAGGTATTATCTATGAACACAACCGTCAATCATACAACAACACAGTATATATAGGATACGCATGAAATCATAGATAATACCTAAATACTGGTGCATGAAATAAGAGCAAACCACTGCCTACAGCAAACGGATCGTAATTATAATTAATTCTTTGTGTTTATTATCCATCACATTTATTAATTTTTCCGAAAATACATACGTGCATACATAGCATCACGCCTCATTCCCATAGGGGTAGGCAGAGACCACGTCCTTCCACTTGCGCGATCCTTGCATATCTCTTTCGCTTTTTTCATTCTCATTAAACCTTTTATACAATTTCGTCGGTTTAGAGTACTCTTGACCTAGCCCTTATTTAAAATATTCTGGATTTGGTTCAGGAATGTTCGCCTTGATCTACCCCTTCCAAGTTTCGCATTCATTCTCTCTACGTGCCTAAACTATCTAAGCATACCTTTCTCAATTTTAATCACTACATCTTCTATTATACCACGACATTCTCTTATCACATTATTTCTTACTTTGTCACTCAGTTTCCCAGGTATACAAATTCTTGTATCTCTTCCACTTGTTCCCCATCTATCAAAATAATGCCATTCGTCATAGATTCATCTATTTCAAAAGGCAATACTTTAGTGTTGTTTACATTCACTTTCATTCCTTTCCTTTTCAAAGCTTCATTCATAATATTTACCACCTCCTATAGCTCCTTAGCAGATGATGTAAGTATTGCTTGATCATCAGCGTAGAGTAAACATTTGATGAGTAATACAGTCATTCCTAACCCATGCATACTTTCTTTTAAATCTGTCAAACAGTTATCCATGAATAGGTTGAATAGCTATGGTGAGTGGTGACACAACACTTCCTTGTCGACAACCTATTTCGACAGGAAACCACTCCGTGTACGCCCCAGACACAAGCACGAGAACCCTCATAGAGAGACTTCAATACTTGAAACAGATTACCGCTCACCCCATACGTAGATAACGTTTACCACAGCTCATTCCTCACCACTCGATTGTACACCGAAAATTCATATAATAAAATGTTTTCAAAAACTCAGTTACGCCTAGGCGTATAAAATAAATCTTTAAAATCTGTTAATTTTAATATGCGTGGATATATAAAAGACGAAAGATTTGATTTATGGTTGTAGATTAGCTATTGGACAAGTTTTGGAAACTTAATTGAAATGAAAACTACCTTCTATGCGCTAAAATTTTTATATTGAGTGTGTTGAGTAAAATTAAAATGAAATGCTTGGCTTATGGCTATATAACGCTCGTTTGAATAAAGTCCGCTCTCGACAACTAAATAAACAAGAGATACATACTCAAAGTCATGGCTATACTTGCTCGAATGCTCGGTAACTGTTACATGAGTAAATAAAAGATATCAAAAATTTGCCAGAGCCAAGCATAAATATAGAAAACAAATTATTATATTTCGTATTATATATACAAATTATGGCGAGTGACTCTAAGCACTTACCATTTGTAGATAGATGTTATTAACATTTAAGCTATTGTAATCTATGAAGGTATTCCTCTGAACCACAGACTAAGGCATAAATAATCCCTATATATTGGTTAGACTAAGTGTAAGTAGAGAATAGAGATATATTGTGGATAAACTGGTGTTTCTGTAAAGATTTTGTTTTGCTTATATTGTTTTTATATTTTAGTAAAAGCTCATGAATTTTCAGCAAAATGTTAACTTATATACATCCTTTATTTCATTTTTATTTTTTTGACCATACCTATTTATATTAGAGTAACATTTCGATGGTTGTCATAGTTATAATGAATGTAATAAACGGCGAGAGAATAACTTATAAACAAATTAAGCCGAACCCTCTTTTTAATGTTTGGTTGGAGGAACTTTATGAAGAAGCCAAACAAAAAGATAGTCCCCTGAAATTTAAAATAAAAGAAGCTCTATTTTCTCTATCAAAATATCCCGTTCTATTACAATCAGGCGCTGAGTGCGCTATCTTGAAGGGATTTGATAAAAAATTGTGTTCATTTCTCGACCATCGTTTGGAACTGCACAATAAAACCAAATCAGGTTGTGTAAATGATTTATTACTGGATCCAAATTTGAAACCCTTAGTATCCTATAGTGATACAGATGAAAGAGTAAAACGAGGCAGCCAAATCTTATTTGAAAAGTTTTTAACTCCTAAATCAACGAGTCCAAAAGCTAAGATAGGAAGGAGATATAAGCCTGCGTTTAGATGTAGAAGTTATGGGTTTTTAATGGCTCTAGTTGATTTGGATAAAGGACAATCTATGAGTAAAAATGAATTACAAGTTGCAGCGCAGAGATACTATAAAGATGATATTACTAAAGTATGGAAAATTATGACCAGATTAATAGCTACAGGGTTGATAAAAAAATCTAGTAAATCAAAGCCTCAGTTTTCCTTAACTGAGAAAGGATATTCTGTAGCACAGGATCTGATTAAAAATATACAGAGTGAAAATATTGTTGAGGTTTTGGATGATGAGTCAGATAATGCTGTATTATATAAAGATGATGGCTTTGATGAAATAATTTTTGTTAGTGATACAAAGAGAGACTCTGAAAATGTAGTACAAGATGTTGAAAAATTCTTATGTGCCAATAAAAGCTCAGATATTGTTACAACTGTTATATTTGATAAATGTGATGAACCTGAAATTACAGAGAATGTTGATTTACATACAAGTGTAGAAGATGAAGTGGTAAATGATTGTAGCAATGTAATAGAAATGAGGCCTGACTCCTTCGAATTAATCTTGCTTATAGATAAAAATGAAACAAGTGGGTGGGTATAAATTCTTTTTTATAATACCATTGCTATTTTTATTGACTACACTCCACACAAGACTAAAAGTAAAATGTATTCAGTATATATATAACTGTATAGTTATTTAAAACAAATTGTTATAGAAAAAATTCTTGTGTGGAAGTCACATCTGGTAGATGTGAATCTTTAAAAATTTTTGTCATAAGATAATTATATTACATAAAATTTTGTACATCAATTGTAATAGACCACATCTTTACTCTGTGGCAGATTATACAAAAGACTGAGGAGTATAATCGGCCACTTTGTTTGGTGTTCGTGGACTATGAGAAAGCCTTAAAGAAACATGGGCTGTGTTGAGATCTTTGCAGAGATGCAGAATTGACCACTGGGACATACACATGTTGAAGTGTTTGTACGAAAATGCCACTATGTCAGTCCATATACAGGACCAAAGCACAGAATCTATCCAACTGCAGCGTGGAGAGCAACAGGGAGATGTTATCTCTCTGAAGCTTTTTACTGCTGCATTGGAAGATCTCGTCAAGCTTATGGAGTGGAATGGACTGGGCATCAACATCAATGGCGAGTACATCACTCATCTACGGTTTGCCGACGACGTGGTCATTATGGCAGAGACTCTGAAAGTTCTCAATGCAATGTTCAACAACCTCAGCAGAGCTCTTCAGGTGGGCCTAAAAATGAACATGGATTAGACGAAATTTACGTCCAATATCCATGTTCCGCTCCACCCAGTCATTGTTAAGAACTGGTCACTCGAAATTGTTGATGAATTCACATAGTCCAGCTAGGTAGGTCCAATTTCGAGAAAGAGGTCAACCGCCGAATCCAACTCGGTTGGGCAGCGTTTGAGAAATTCCGGAAGACGTTTTCGTCCAAGATACCTCAGTGCCGGCAGACTTAAGTCTTCGGATAGTGCGTGTTGCCAGTGCTTACCTAGGGATCAGAAACGTGGTCGCTGACTATGAGCCTCATTCGGAAGCTCAGAGTCACTCAGCGTGCGACGAAAAGGGCTATGCTCGGCGTTTCTCTACGCAATCAAAACGGAAATGAGGAGATCCGTAGCAGAACCAAAGTCACCGACTTGAAGTGGCAATGGCCGGGGCACATAGTCCGACGAACCGACGGACGTTGGGGCCGGAAGGTGATAGAATGGTGACCCCGCACCGGACGAAGCAGTGTAGGAAGAATCCCACAAGGTGGACCGCCGATATAAGGAAGGTCGCCGGTAGCCGCTGGAGCCAGGCGGCGCTAGATCGAGCCTTGTGGGCATCATTTCGTGGCCAGACCTATGTCCAGCAGTGGACGTCCATCGGTTGAAGCGACGACGACGACATCAATTGTATTGTATACATAAATCAATTGACAGGGCTAATGGCAATTTTAGAAACTCTCCCTAAAGCATGACAGGGGATCCAATAAGGGAATTGTTAGCTTAATATTACCCCCTTAACAGGCCACTAAATAAGAAATAGTATATAATGCTTCCAATTTCTCTCACGTTAAATCTTATGAATTTACTTGTCTGTCCCTTTACAGTGTTACTTTTTCATTTCATCAATTTTCAAATCACAACAATGCTAAAGAAGTTTTCACTTGAAAAATAAGTTTCAATCTTCTCATTCTAAAAAAGTTGTTATTTACTTCCTCTACAACCTTTTTTTTGCATTTAAAAGTAGCCTATATTCTTTCTCAGGTTCTCAACCATCTGTGTGTTGAATTTCATTTAAATCAGTTCAGTAGTTTTGGCATGAAAGGATGTCACACAGACAGAGTAACTTTAATATGAGCATGTAACATGTGCACTAGTAAGTTTTGAATAATAGAAATGTGTTATACTAATCCTATGATTATAATTTCAGGGTATCAAAGAAAAATGATCCAACAGTATCAGAATTCAAAAAGTATCCAGAATTAAAGCATGAATATAGAAGTTTGAAAGTTGGTGATTTTACATGGATTGCTCGACATAAAGTTAATACAGATCAGGAATTAGTTTTACCCTATGTTGTTGAAAGGAAAAGAATGGATGACTTAGGTGCTAGTATAAAAGATGGAAGGTTTCATGAACAGAAATTTAGACTCAGAAAGTGTGGTGTAAATCATGTTATTTATTTAGTGGAAAATCATGGAAGTAATAAACATGTGGGGTTGCCTATGCAGTCTCTAATGCAGGCTTTGGCTAACACCAGGGTTCAAGATGGGTTTAAAGTGCATGTTACAGATTCATTGAGCCATTCAGTCAGATTTTTAGCTACAATGACTTTGAGATTGATATTTGAATACAAGGTGATTGTATTATAAAAGTTTAATGAGATTTTCTTTTTATATGATAGTACTTGACTTTAATATCACCTGATTTTAAGTGATAATATTGTCTAAGGTGTCTTAACATAGTAAGAAGTACTTTTAGCTTATTTTAAATGAGTTTTTAAAAGTAGCCTCATTGCACTTAGTCAATACAAGGTCGCACTTCAAATGAGGCAAGGCAAATTGTAGGTATGTCCTGTATTTGTTTCACTTTAAACCATTTTTTTACATGTAATTGTAGGTAAGGAATAATCTTTATGTACTTGAATTAGATGACATTTTTAAATAAAATTATATTTTACAAATGTGCCTGTTAATGTTATTGTAATTTGGATACTCTTGTTATGGTAAAATATGCTTTAAGTCAGTGTTAAGGTCTCATTTTATTTACATATATCTGTATGAGGTTTAAATCTCCCCCTCACAGCCTTTATAGTTTACTGAAACAGAAGACTAGAACATAAAATTTGAAGTAGAATAAAATGTTTTGTACAATCTTTGCTTAGAGGTCGATCTGCTGGTAGCATGGTAACTAGCCATGACCGAAGCATCCCATCATTCACTGCTAAGGCAAATCATTTTCATCATTCATTCATTTAGACACATCAGCATTTTCCAAATTTATTGTGCTGGGAATTAAATCCTTGATAGCAAAGCTAGCACCACTGAAGGCCCTTTCAAAATATTTTCAGAATCGAGCTGAATCTCAATTAACATGAGTTAGTTATTTAATACTTATCAGGAAAAATAGTAACGATTTAATTTACTTTACTGTTTTCAGGATAAAACATTGAAAGGTCACTGCAACGAACCATCAAACAATATCCTCATGACATTTGAATATTTCAATAAATCATCTATAAAGAATAAACCACTCTCTGTTACTGAAACATTTATAAAGTTGCTGTTGCAATTAAAAGGTGTTTCTGTTGAAAAAGCTTTAACAATAACTAATGTTTATAAAACACCACGACTTTTAATAGAGGCTTATGGGAAATGTGATAAGAAAGAGGGTGAAATGTTGTTGGCAAATTTGAAATTTGGCGATCTCATCCGTAGTGTCGGGCCGACTGTAAGCAAAACCATATACCAACTGTTTACATTGGAACATTTTAGTTAGTAATTCTATTAAGACTGGATCATGTTTAATTATGAGTAATAAATTATGTTTTTTAATTAAAGTGAATGTATATTGTAATTTGTTGTTTTTCTATGATATTAGCGAAAACCACGCGTCGCTGAAGCTTATGCTGATTATCAGCTAAAGTTAAAAGATACAAATGAAAATGCGGAGACAGACCATATCCCATCAATACTTATTTTATATTAATTTTATTACAACAGAAATATGACCACAGATTATAAAGAACAGATGAATAAAATAATAGACAATATTTGGAAGCCGTGTTGCGAGATAGGGCGCTATAAGCACAGTTCGTTTTCGGCGGGAAATGAAAAAATGTCAACCATGACTTGTCATTGTTATTTTGCAATGACAAGTTTGATAATACATAATAGTTTCTAAAAACAAAACGCCTAAAGGAAATAAGTATAACATATTTAATTTATAAGACAGTTTTACACATATTAATACATAAGGATATAATAAAATAGTGGCCCGACGACTACATACATATAAAATGATTTGCAAAGTTTAAAGAAATTCTAAGGATGACATTCGCTATCTCGAAAAAGCTCGCCATTTTGTTTCTAATTTGGTACACCGATTTCTCCATTTATAAGTGTATGGAAAATTGTTTATTTTTACTTATAATGAGAGAGTGGATAAATTTGTTTAATTTGATAAGGTTTATTTAATCTAAACAAATATTATAAAGAGCAAACATTTGTGTTTTTGTTTGTATGTTCACAGGAATATAATGTTTCTGCAGTATTATAGAACGTATTAATATCCACAAAATAGTCTGCAATACCATATGTCCAGCTAATGTCGTTAAAGTTATAACTACTCTTTTTGGATTTTTAAAGTTAATAAAAGTGCCGGCTATAATCAAATCATATTATTCATACCTGTCTTAATATTTAAGAATAACTTTAAATGATATTTTATTAAAGACAGTTTCAATATGTGTAAGATACTGTTTAAATTATTAATATCGCATATATTTGTGGTTTAAGAGATTTATTTTTGTTTCAAAAAGAATTACAATTCACTTATTTGAAACAACACATTACAATGTTTGTCAATAATTTACACTACAAGCGCGCGTGCGAGTAGTTTTGTACCATAATAACAAAAACTTGCTCGTTATGTCGAACGCTACAGAGATGTGCGTCGACTAGATGTGCTTTACAGGCGATTGAAAGTTACGTTGGATGTATTTATTATTATGAAGCGTTAGGAATAAGTAGTAATTATTTTTCATTTTGTAAATGTGTCTTAAGGAGTTTTTTATAATTGTAAATACTTTTACATTCTTTAATATTACTTGGCAGATTGTTATATATTTGTACACTTTCAAAGGTGATATTTTTCTTTCCATAATTAGTTCTTGGTTGACCTAAAATGATATCATTAGCACTTCGAAGTCTTTTTAAAATTGAGTATTTATTTTTCTTTATTAAAGATAAATTTGTATGGATGTCACTGTGTAATATTTTTCGATATTTAATTGTTAAAATCGGACAATCCATTCAAAAATATAACGAATTTAAAAATATCAATATAAAGATAAATAAAAATTTTAAAACAAACTTCCAAATATATTGATATGCTCTAAAAAGTAAAAAAATATTTGCGTATTCTTTTTTAGAGTTCTTCGTATTCTTATATTCGGAGTCGGCTTCAACCAAGGTCCTATAAAAAAACAATCGTCGAAATCGGTAGAAGTGATCTCAAGTTATTTGTTGAGCACATGCTTAGTGAAAATTTAACACTTATCCGTTTTTTTCATGGATGCCATCAGAACTGGATTTTAAAAAATGGGACCCTACCAAGCATCACCTGTCATATAAAAAAATCATCAAGATCGGTTCATTCAGTCGTAAAGTTATGAGGTAACAATACAGACGATTTGATAACCTCCTCTTTTTTTTGACGTCGTTTAAAAATAATATATCCCGGAGTCGAGCTCCAGCGTACCAAATGTTGTGTATAGGGAAGTTCTGAGAAACTAAAATATTACAAACAAAACTCTTCACTAATATTATAGAAGAATTTTGCATTTTGAATTTCTTTTTATTTTTGACAATAAAAAAATGTTTAATACCTGTAGAGTATTTTTAAATTTGCTAATGTCGAACATTCTACGTAAATAATGTTATGAATTTAAGTTAGCTATATATTCGTTATAACGTAAAATCTCTATATTGATTATATTCATATACCACTCGCACCCCCCCACACAAACACACGCCCACTTACACGTGATGCATGCATACCTTTATACTTTCTTTTTTTTTATTTGCACAAAACCTAAAATTGAAATTTTATTTTTGAATACGTTGTTATTATATACCATGTACATTGTTTGGGTAGGCACTGACACCTAAAAATGTATAGTTAAAAAAAAATGTATAGTCCAGACTTTAAAAAATATTATTTAAAAATATAACTTAATTCAAATGCGATAAGATCCTTTTTTATCTACAATTATTTGTTAAAAATTGAAACCAAAACGAGATGTTCCTACAATACGCCTCGCCTCATTTATAGCGGCTCAGAGCAAAGAAGCTCTTACAAACTCATACAGTTTTGTTATATATGAAAAAAAAAAACAATTTTGGTACATATACTTTATTAACACAACTATTGCCTGTGACATGTCTAACATAACTTTTTAGAATAATCTGTAAATAGTTCAGATTTAAGAGCACTTCAGGATGGAATCAACTTTACAAAGTTTACAAAACCATCTTAATAAAAAAAAAACAATGCAAATTGGTTCGGCACAAGCATTAATTAGCGATAGATTCAGTGCAAGGAGATTCAAATTATTGAATTATGCTAAATCAAGCGAGATTGGCTGCTATATGAGTAATAAAGGAGATTCGGGAGTTGTTTGTGCCCAACCAATAATAATTACTTCTAGCTTTACCATCACAATGTTTCCCTTATCAGTTAAATAATTTGCTTAAAACTACTCAGCTGTTCAAACTAAAAAAACAAATAACTCCATTTTATAAATAACAGAATCGTGGATTGTGATAAGATAAAATGGTCCATTTGTTGTAGAATATGGTATGAAGTACATATAACTATATGCCTAAACCTGAACAAACAATTATATGCGTTTTAGAGTAATATGAACCATTTATTTTCAACAATGGAATGAAGAATATATTTTTGCTTTAAGGTAATCTATATTTATTCATAACTGTAGAGATGCTGTACATGAAAACAATTATGTCTCAAATTGAACGGAGAAGATATATATGTTGAGGTAAGAAAGTCCAGGTCTTATCCACAATAGACTGGAGTAGGTGTAGTTTAGTGTGATATGGTCCAATTTTTTACCCACAATGGAATATATGAGGTATGTGGTAATATAAGATGGTCTATTTTTACTCACAATGGAGTAGAGATATACACTTTAAATTGACACATACTGTTTCATACCCAAAGCAGAACGGAAAGTTTGTTTTAAAAAGGAATGTTTTTTTTTATTATCTCCTAAGCTGTTTGATTGATTTTAATACAATTTTTAAAGAGGTATTTTTTTTGAATTTGTGTTAATTTCAACAATATTACAATGAAAATTGAGTAATTTATTTTAAAGTTAGAACAGTCATGCTTTTGGTGTAGACTTTCACATGCAGATCTATTTGAAAGATATCATATAAAATTTTTAGAAATCAGTGTCATGGCACAGTGAAATAAAAAAATTCAAACCCTTACACTAAATTGCACTTGAAATTTTCCTTTAAACTTTATATATTTCAAAACAGATGATAAATTTTTTTTTCAATCAAAATATTTAATTACTTTTATATATAATTTTTCCCTATATTATAGCAAATTTCAAGCGAAAATCATTCAGAGGCGAAAATTGAGGAAAACATCGAATCACAAATATATACACACAATACCGCTTATTTTCAAAGAAAGGTTTAAAATAAATGCTTGACAACTGAAGAACTTATCATCTAAAGCTTACAATAATATGTGAGTAATAAAATATATTAAAAAATAGACTACAAATTCGAAGGGAAAAATAATAGTTACCATTCACCTTAAGAATTTAGGTACAAAGTCTCAAGACTATAGGGACCCTGTCAATATCAGTTTTACATAAAATTACCCATGTGTAAAGTGCACTAAACATAAAAACATTAACTTCCTGTATAACAAAATTGTTGGTTACATAGTAAACAAAAATTAAAATTTATAACACATAGCTTGGGGTGCACTTACAGAGTTAAATAATTAAAGTATATTTAATTTAGAGAGTGTGGTAGTTCCTCTCGGTTTGGTTTTTGTAGTATTTGAAACCCATGAAACCGATTGCAAGCATACCGAGGGTCAATATGATGCCACCAATAAAGCTGGGGCCGTCGAAGCTGAAATAGACACAATAAAAAAATTACACTATATAATGTTTCATGTACATTTTTAAGACTCAATAAAAAATAGCGCCATCTATTACAAGTTTCGCCACATCTCAGTAGTCTGTACAACAATGGTAATATTTTATGAAATGAAATTCATTTTATATTTACAGTTTATAGCATGCAATGTTAGCTAATTTCTTTCATACGACATTTAGAGACAAAAGGTAAAAGTAATAAAATAAAATATAATTATAGGTATAAGAACAATAGGAATTGTTATTTATAATTTCATATATCCATATTACAAAGTCATATTACGACTGCTGTTACTAATAGCACATTAAAATTGGGGCTAATTGATAATTTAAGGACAAAATTTATATCACACTTTGGAAGGACACTACAAAGTAATAAAAAAGTCAATTATATAATAAATGCGAGAAAAACGATAATATACGATTCCTTTTGTATGTAACGTATAACTTGAGTGAAAAAAAGGGAAAAAGTGAGATTCCAGTCTGGGCGAATGGTCAGTTTGAAGGTTTTTACAAAAAAAGTACCAGCATCTACTGATCAAAGCCAGATACTAATATAGAACTAGACAAAGCATATTGCTGTTATAAGTAATTAACTTATAAATGTTTTATTGATGAATTTTCGGTCAATATTTCAAGGGAAATGTAAAAAAGTACAAGTAATAGGCAAATGTAGCTGGGTGTACTAGTGTAGAATAATGATTAATCAATATAAATTTATCGCGCAACTGATTTCTGTAACTAACTTGGTCAATTGGCTAAGAACCATATAATTTCTAATCAACCGTAACGAAAGAGTCGAAATTTGTAATAAGAGGACAAATCGAAATTATTTTTGGAATCTTTGTGTAACTACAGAAAAAGTGTTGCCCAATACATACATACTTGAAAATTTATATATACTAGTTTATAATAAAACCCAAATCGTTGTGATAAGCAACATCTAATTTCCTACTATTAGCTTGTTTTGTCGTAGTCTGCTAGTGACATGACTTTTTTAGAATTCCATACAAATGAATGGGCACCCCCATTCGAATCACAGAAAAATATTACAGCAGTGCAAATGTACAATTAACAACCGAAGGAGGTGAATAATATGGGCTTGTTTAGCTGTTGTCTATTGATGAATGGCAATATTTTGATAGATGGAGAAAAATAGGAAGAGGTAAAAGAATTTGTATACTTGGGATGTAAATTTACAAAAGATGGAACATGTGAAATGTTATGAATCGCCAGACGGTGTCTCAAAGGGCCAGACTGGCTGTGCATGCAGGAGTGTTGGTACCAACACTCCTGCATGCACAATAATACCAAAATTAAAATAAATGCGGTAGAGGTGAGACTGTTGTAGTATAAAAGAAGATGTAGTGCCTAAAATTGAGAAAGATATGCTTAGATGGTTTGGGCACGTAGAAAGAAAGGAATGAAAGGAGACTGACAAAAAGGATTTATGAGTCAAGAGTGAATCGAAAAGTTGTTTTAAATAAGGGCCAGGTCAAGAGTACTCTAAACAGATAAACTTGTATGAAAGGTTTAATGAGCATGAGAGAGGCTAAGGAGAAGTGCGAGAATTGTGGCAATTGGAAGGATGTGGCCTCTGCTTATCCCTATGGCAATGAGGCTTGATGCTATGTCTGTATGTATGTTTAGCATATTTATAAACTCAAAAAATTCAATAAATTAATTTGTGATGGTACATTCAAGTTCTACATTATAAACAAATTGATAGTTTATAGTCTATGATTTATCATTATTGAGTTTATTTGTAATTCTATTAACCTAATATCATATTTAGTTACAATAAAGCGTTAGATTTCTAATTAGGTAATTACTTACCCTCGGGCCTGTACAATGTGTTTGTCCTTATCTGTCATGGGTGCTTCGGTAGTCTTGGGGATCTCGTTAGGTTTAATTGTTACATCTTTAGCATCAGTGCTGGTCCCATTTTTGGCTTTACCTTCTTCTGGTTTAATATCACTGCTCGTCTTATCAGTGGCTGCTTTAGTCTCATTATTTTTGGTTGGTTCAGTTACATCTTTGGGTTTAGGAGGTACTTCTTTGTCTGTAGTTTTGTTGTCGCCAGCTTTGGCTGTTTCGGCAGGTTTTGCTGGTGATGCGGGAGTTTCAGTCTCTTTCGGTGCCACTGGTGTGACTACTGCAGTTGCATTAACCTTTTCTGATTGCGCTTTTTCTGTTTGAGCAGACTGTTCTTTTATAGGAGCTGTTGCGTTTGGTGCAGATACGGGTGATTGTTCAGTTGGTTTAACTGTTTTGGTGTCAACAGTTGGGTTTGTCGGGACTGGGCTGGGTGCAGCTAAAATACGAGAATTGTCAGATTATCATAACTATTTATTTGTATGATTTTTTTATGTATAAAAAAGCTTAAGAGTTAAGTAGTAAAAGGCAAATAAACGTTTTCTTCTAAATATTTCTTAATCGCAATTTTAAATGTCTGGTGTAGGAGAAGCAGGAAATTATAATCTTGTTAAACCAATATTTAAAGAACTAATTTCATACTAGTTTTCCATTAATTATTAATAATAAGATCCTGAGTTGGTCAATATTTGCCTGTAACTCGCATTGTGAATACCTTAATTACCCGTCTTTATGGTGTAAACTTTCCTGTGAGTTATGCAATTTACTTACATAAACGGCTACACTTATGTAATGGTAACATGAAGTTACTAGCTTAACTATAAAGTTTGAAACTAGTCCAACTAAAACCGTTCCTCTGCAAACAACCAACAAAAGCTTTCAGCAGAATATTGTTATAATATATTGATGCGTATTTATAATATTAACAGTGTTACCTCTCACAAAATATTCAATATTTACTGTTCCCCACATGAGATGGATCTCTTCGTTTAACATAACTAGATATCATTTAAATATAAAACAACATTGGCATTCAAATTAGTGCTAAATAACTATAAATAACCGAATGTATTTTAGCATAGACACTGGATAATGCATTCGTCGATATTTTCAAATATCGGCATTACAGAAATACCATTGTAGGCGGCTATCGTTTGGTGTTATATTTTTACAAAAATATTTGGCTATTAGAAAAGAAACGGTACATTGACTTTTAGAATTAAATCAATGCTTCGCATTTTGTTGTACTGAACCGACAAGCTCGGCCATTTTGAATGTTCATTTAATTGTTGACAGCTGCTTTGCTTGCACGTGTTTTGGATCGTCTTCGATTTTTACCTATTCAAAAAAATGGATCAAAGAACCTGTATCAAATTTTGTGTGAAAAACGAAATTAAGTGCGCGGATGCATTCCGAATGTTGACTGTGGCATACGGAGAAGCTACCTTGGACCGAAGCAACGTTTATCGGTGGTACAAAATGTTCTCAGAAGGCCGAGAAGATGTGAACGACGAAGAGCGTGCCGGACGCCCGAGCACTTCAACAACAGACGAAAAAATTAATGAAGTGGAGAAAATGGTATTGGCCAATCGTCGAATCACCGTTAGAGAAGTTGCTGAGGACCTAAACATATCGATTGGCTCGTGCCATTCGATTTTTATCAATGATTTGGGCATGAGACGGGTCGCCGCGAAATTCGTACCAAAATTGCTCAATTGTGACCAAAAACAGCATCGCATGAACATTGCTAATGAGATGTTAAACTCTGTCCGCGACGACCCAAATTTGCTCCAGAGGGTCATAACTGGTGACGAATCGTGGGTTTATGGTTATGACGTGGAAACCAAAGCTCAATCATCTCAATGGAAGCTGCCGCACGAACCAAGACCGAAAAAAGCGCGCCAAGTTCGATCGAATGTGAAAGTTTTGCTGACAGTTTTCTTTGATTGCAGGGGCGTGGTGCATCATGAGTTCTTGCCACAGGGAAGAACGGTCAATAAGGAATATTACCTGCAAGTTATGCGCAATTTGCGCGAAGCAATCCGCCAGAAACGCCCGGATTTGTGGAAGAACAAAAATTGGCTTTTGCACCACGATAACGCCCCTGCTCACACATCGTTGCTTGTGCGCGACTTTTTGGCCAAAAACAACACACTAATGATGCCGCAGCCACCGTATTCCCCAGATCTGGCCCCCTGTGACTTTTTCTTGTTCCCTAAACTGAAGAGGCCCATGAAAGGACGACGTTACTCTTCTCTTGACGAGATAAAGACGGCATCGAAGGAGGAGCTGAACAAGATAAAAAAAAATGATTTTTTGAAGTGCTTCGAAGATTGGAAAAACCGTTGGCACAAGTGTATAATATCTCATGGGGATTACTTTGAAGGGGACAAAATAGATATTCATGAATAAATAAATAATTTTTGAAAAAACACAAAATTCGCGATACCGTTTGAACACACAGCGTATACCTGAACTTTACAAACTGCTAATATTTCTGATAAATTTACAAACCACTCCCCATACAATAACCTACTCTTTATTTGAACTTTCATACAAAATACTCGAAAGAAAATGTTAGTTTGGCTTCTCTACGTGTAAAAGCCACGTATATTCTTTTAGGGCAGAAATGAAAAACTTTTGGAAGCAATTAAAAACATACAAATAAATATTTGCAAATAATTAATATGTAAAAAAAGTAAGTAAGTAGCAGTCCCATTAACGTCCCACAGCTGGGCACAGGTCTCCTCGCTCCGAGGAGTAAGGGTTTTTAGAGCATAGACCCACCACGCTGCTCCACCGCGGATTGGCAGGCATAGTACACAAGTTCCCTCTCTATTCCTTCACTCTCATAATCCGATGTGACGAGAATCCGACACGACCGGAGAGAGATCGGGCGCATGACCGACGGCTTAACGTGCACGGGGGTGGATCACACCGCCAACATCCCAACTTCGGGCAAATATTGAGAAAATCTTAATAGAAAACTCAATATTGATTTTTGAATTGGCCCGACCCGGGACTCGAACCCAGGACCTCACGTCTGTAGTCTAACATGCTAACCACTAGACCAATGAGGCAGTTAATATGTATAATTGTTAAAATGTAAATAAGAAGTGAATTTCTTAAAAAAATTGGCGACCCCTACCCCAGATAGTTCGCTAATTAATATAGCCCACGCGAACGTACGTGTATAACACTTGTAACGGCAACTTTTATTAATTGGTTAAAAATAAACACGTAGTCCTTGTACGGATAAATTTAAAGTTACAATCGATGTTACAAAACCAGATGTAAATATAGCGTGTGAATAGCTCTTTAATATTCAACTTGGACTAATTTGTACGAATGATTAGAGCTATCAGCAAAATCAAGGTGTCAATGCGTAAGTTGTATGCTTTAATTTCTCGTATGAGTGAGGAGGCCTGTGCCCAGCAGTGGGATGTTAATGGACTGCTACTTATCTTGTCTTGTTATAACTCTAGTAGATAATATCCGCTATTTCCCCCATATTATCAGACATTATAATATACTACTTTACATATATGACGAGACGCGAAAGTATGGTACAGTAGTAGAACATGTATTTCTTAATATGTAAATTTTAGCGTTGACACAATTTCAGGTAACGGTAAGTGATGTGCATAACATAAATAGAAGTGGGTTATGTTCTAAAATGAGTACATATTATTCTTCAATTTGTACTATTAGTTCACTCTCCCTATGCAGATATATGTTCAAATTTTTAATTATTAATAAAATCCATGCAGTTGTATACATTTTTTTTAATTCGATGATACTTGATGTTAGTTTTCGAAATAAATTTTTTTTACTTTTAACTAACCATATTTATTTATATGACTACTTTTATTGAAAAAAAAAAAAAATGATGATGCATTGTTCTCTAAGCATCATCAACAGTGCAATAAATCTATGAGAAAAGAAAAGAGTATTAAAAAACCTTCAAAATTCCAATACCTAAAGGTAGATAGCACCAGAGTCAATGTAATTAGCTTTAATTGAATCTCTTGCTAGGGCTTAGTCTTTAAGTAGTGTTAACAAGACACACAGTATGACCTCTCGAATGAACAATCAATATGAGAACTGGCAAGGAGGTTATCAGTCTGTATTTATTTTTAACAACAATGAAATATGATGCTAATTTTACGTTTAATTAAAATTAAATCGCAATTTAGTTACACAAAACATATTAGCAATTTAATTATATTAAACATATAAAGAGAAACAATTTATTATCTGTTTATCATTTTCAATCTCAAATACTTGAGTCTATTTATAATGTAGTTTTTGTATAGCACAGTTATGTATATTTACAGATGTAATAAAATAATACCAAACATGATTTTGTCCTAAAGATGTACTTCTTGCATATAAAAAACCTTATTTTAGATATTTTTTTATTTCTAGCTTGAAATATTTAGGGTGTGTCTTATAATGAATATTGTAATATTGGTTTTGGATCTTTTTAGCAACTTAACTATGACATCACTTTATGGTATAGTATTTGGCGGCATATTTTTGCTGGTAGGGTGGTAGATACCCATGGCTGAAGCCTCCCACCAGTTAAGACTTAGACAAATTAGAAAATGCAATTTCCTAAATTAATCAGGAATCAAACCCATGACCTTTTTTAGCAAATATAATACTTGCACCTGCAAGACCACGATAGACTCGTATTATAAGCAATATACACAAAAATATACAAAATTGCTGAGTTAGTAGTATGTAGTGATAACTGGATCACTACAAAAAATAGTGTAAGTAATGGTGATTACTATATAATTTGTGGAATGCTCAACACTTGTGTAAACAATTTTAACAGATGTGATAAGAAAAAAAAACGAAGTTTCCTTACACAATTAGTTGGAGATAAAATTTTACATTTATCACCGTTTTAAAAGATTTCTATTGTCTATTTACGTCATGTAATAGATTAAAAATATTAAAGAAAAATGCGTGCGTACAAAAGTACACATGTCAGAAGTGACACTTCTTGGGCAAACTCATTTTTAAGTTTTGTTTATATTTATACAAATCTAAAACTTTAGATTTCCGAGATTTAGAGGGAGGGAAAAAATGACGAATTTTAATTTTGTGAACATTACAGATTAAATTTTCTTTTTGAAAGTTTGGAAAAGAGAATTGATGATTTTTTTTATATTTCATAAGAAGTAGTATAATAAATTATTTAATGACGAGAGGCAAATCAAAATGCCACATGTTATTTGTAAATATTAAAACTACCTAACGTTCAAACAAATTAGCATAAAAAACGCAGCACCTCTTCGTGACGCTAATCACTCGTTTCATCCGTAAAAATTTTACCCTCATGCCCCTAAAGAAGTTTCACTTCAAAAACTTCACTTACATCAAATATGAGTGATAACAGGAAAAGCTGGTTTGTGGCTCAAAAAGAAGAGTAGTGTATGGAGTAGGCTAAATATTAACAACCTACAATTTCTGTATATCTATGAAGGTAACCATGTCAGACAAAACATATCAATTATTTATACTAATAAACTTAAAAATATATTACAAAACCTTAACACATGGTACTCAGCAACTTGTCACTGTTTGTCAATTCAAGGGAACACCTGAAGTGTTTTATTGTGTTTAAACAAAGACTATACCAATCAATGGCTAAATGTGAAATTACTCAATTATGTGACATTTAAGATGGAAATTAAATTAGCCAAGCTAAGTTAGAAAACCCATGGCCATTCAGAATCAAACCCATGGTCTTTGCAGTATCTAATACTCTTGCAATAAATTATATCCTTAAGATGACGAAAAAAAAGGCCACCTGGCTGAGTTTGTAGTGAGGACTTCTTAAAACGGGCTGCAAAGCAACCCTCATAGCTCTAGATTCCAAATTATTTTTTAATGAAACAATAGTTAATGATTCAAAAGTGCTTTATAACACTACTTAAAGTAATTTTTAAATCAGAATTGAAATATTTGAATTTATTTTACTTGAGAAGAGAGCAGGTGAGTTTCATAACTGCATAAGCTATAATTCAAGTTCAAGGCTTGTCTTGTCATGATTAAGATGTGTCTTATTATACTGGCTTTACAGTTATATAACAGATGTTGCTCTGTTATTATATTAATGAACTAAGAATAATGAATATTAGCAACTCTTTCTTTAATCAGAGATATCTCCCTCACAGTTCCACTCTTTACTCTTAAAGATTCACTCTTAGTGATGGTCTGCATAAAAAAAGATACCACTTTACTCTGTTTAAAGTCAATATGACAATGAAATATCGGCAAAATTAAAAATTGCCATTGTGATATGTACCCATTCAAATAGTCAATATGACATGTGTAAAATTCAACAGAAATTGTGAAGAGTTAGTGAGTAATTTCCTTAAAATATACAATTTCAGTTATCTTTATCATTAGTCAGTCAAAAACTTATATCAACTACATAAGGATTCTAATGGTATACAAAAATGGATGGGTTCAAAAATCCCTTTATTAGCTTGATTATTCAATAATGGAGAAATATTACTAATTAGATTACTCCCTCGTAGGTTTTGACACCTTTTTGAGTATGCTTCAAGTGTATTTAATAATTACATACAATATCTTAATTTATTAGAATGTGAATGCCTATATCACAGCTTAATTGTATAGTACTTCTGAAATATTGTTTATGATGTGCTTTGTGATAAATTATCTCCCTAAGAATATTATATTGCTATTTATTTCATATAATAACACTGATTATGTCTAACACTTTTTAAGTATGTTTCATCTTTATTTCACAATTACCTTCAATATTTCAATTTATTGGAATTTAAAAATTAAACATTAAACACACTACATACATACAAATTGTGCAAATATGAAATATTTATACATGAACAAATATTAGAATAATGATTATATGAAGGTAAAGTGATTAGATATAATTGACTATACTTATTAAATCCATAGTTTGTATTAATATAAGATCTATGTAAGTTAATAGAATGAATACCTACAATAATAGTATCGTAAAAATATAACTTTGTATGTAATACAAACACAAGAGACTGACTTGAGTCATTTACAATCACTATGCCTAGAAATAAATTGGATATATTTCAATTACTGATTTTTGGCCTAAGGGCATTGATTTTAGATGGTACAGTGTAAAGGTCTATCAACAATAGACACATCTGGAGGTTGAATGTTCAAGATAGAATGGAAAATTCTACAAAATATGAATGAAAAAAAAAAGAAGGCTATTAAAATTTTTGTATAACATCTTATAGACAAATAGTATATATAGTATAGTCTTTCATTTTGCAATTTTTACAATGTTCACGAGTTTTAAGAAATATGTAGTTATAAACCCTCAATATATTGTAGTTATAAAGATATTTTGATTCAGTTTGCATATTCTGCCAATAGAACATAAGTTATTGTATATTTTTCTCTTTAGAATGTAAGCAATTTGTTGGTGAATCTTTATTAAATACATTGCACGCCATAACACAGAATTTGACTGTACAACAATGTAAATTTACCTTATCTAAATCAGCAAAAATCATTTTAACTTAGAATAGTATAAATATGGTGTATATATATTTTATATTGCGTATTTAAATAGCAAATCAAAGCATAGTTTTAAGATTAAGCAGTATCCATTTTTGAATTTAACTCGAATAAAATTAGCCAATAGTGACCAATTTCTTTTCTGCCTGCCTTATTACGACGTTAAACAAAATCGTGACGCAATTGTTTTATTGTAACGATTTCTAAGATTTACAAAATGCCGATTTTATAGTAATAATAATACTAAAGTAAGTGATCAGTTTCAATGTCAATAAATTTTAAAATAAATAACGAGATTATTTCCATTACAGCAAATATAGATATGAGGCAATAAGAAGAGAAGCTAAGAAAACAGGTTCCGTAATATCTTGTTCATGAGAAAATTGCCGATAGAACGCAATACTATTGAGACGCCACTGTTTTTGCAATCTTACCTTGGTTCTCAGCTGGTTTGCTTAAACACACAGACAGCGACAACAAACATAAAAATATTACTCTCTTCATGTTTAATTAGTATAATATTAGTCTACTTGAAATATTTTTCGAAAATTTTTACTAATTATGAATACAAATGACGCCTAGCATAAAGTAAGTGCGTGGGAAATTACTGCAAAAGAAAGAAATTAGTGTTGTACTACTTTACATAGTTTAATCAGTACTTTGTTGATTTCGATGTCACAGATACATAATAATCGATATGAGCACGAATATTTAAATAAATCGTTTTAAATACGATATAATAAATCAATACATTTTTTATGCATCATTGAATTACTTAATAATATTAATAAAAATGAACTGTCACTCTTTATATTACATTTCAAAACACGATGTTGGTTTGTAAAACAGCGAAATGTATATGAATATTTATATGATATTAAAATTTAATTAGAAAGATTTATCGCATGTTTCTTACTTCTAATTCTCAAAAGAAATTGACTGAAAATTGACTGATTTTCACTAGGATTTGACTGGCATATCGATGATGGTATTTGGGAAAATATAAGTTATTATTTTTGTACATGTTGGATAGGAACGGGAAAGTCACTTGTTGCAATAATCTTATAAGCTGCATCCTTCTCAGTAAATTTGCATGCGTAACGACTGAATATATTCCGCTCATATAATGTCTGCGAAAAAAATTAAATTTGACGGGATGGCTTGTTGACAATAACCAAAGAAACTTTTTTATACAGAAAATAGTCTATTATCTAAAAGTAATGATTGATATTATAAAAACAGATTGATAAAAAAAACCAAAATTTTTTCGCATTGTAGAAACGCAGCATACCTCACAGACATATTTATGAGAATACCGTGGCGAGAGAAAAGAATCGCGGAACCGTGTCAAGTATCGTTATGAATGCGCGTCGGCATCACTACACGAGATGTTTTGCTGCCAGATTAAAAAAATGTATTATATTAAGAGATTTAAAAATCGATGTGGTAAACTTAATAAACTGAAATCCCAGCCATAATTTACTACTTAGTCCCTTCGAACTCAGGTTAAAGCGCAGTATCTGAAATGGTACTAAATAATAATAATAACAAGTTTTTATTCAAGGCAACATTTGGCCCAAATTGTTAAAATACAAATAACTTATAACTATGTTAGTGACAAATAGAATATAATAATACAGAAAATAAATGAATGAAATTAAAATAAATTAAATTAAAAACAATTAAATTTAAAATTAAAATTATAAAATTAAATCAAATCAAACGACTATCAATTAAACAAATGTGAAAATACTAAAATACCAAAAATTACAGTGTACGCACTTTATCATTATAATAAAACATAATAATTAAAATATCATTATAATAAAAAATAAACATATCTAAAACATTTCCTTTAAAAAACAAAAACAAATGTATAACTTTGCTGTGAAATGTTCACTTTGCAAGATACATTTTTTCTCAGGTTACGTTAGGCGTAAGTTACATCGTAATTAATTGTTTTGTAATTCTTAGCTATTTTAAAGGATGGCGTTTTGATTTTAATATGAATACGAAAGGGAAACTCGACCATGATTCAAATTTATTCAACAATATGAAAAGCGGTGCTCTTCAAAACTCCGTATTTGACAATTTGATTGTTTTGCTATCGGCCTCGAAAGCGCTTGGAACTATGCTGACTTGCTCTTTGTCCAAAATTACTGTTTAAGACAATACAAACTCAAGGAGACATTCGATATTAATTGGACTTAGTTATGGAAATAGATTTCGATTCAACCAGTAAGACTCGGTAAGACTGTTATAAAAACAATGAACGAATTAAAAATGTTTTATTAAATACTAACATGCCAGACTTAGTTAACAAACATAATTACTCTTATGGGATAAAAATGAAAAACAATACAACAGAACTGTATTTCAACTTTTATAAATATAAAGTCACATCAAAATTAGTTCAGACATTGGGTTGGGATTAAAAATTTAATAAACATGAGTTGCTCTCGGTGTAGTTGAAATAATTTTAATTGGAGCATAAGACGAAACGTTTTTATACGCTAATATTCGAAATTACAAATATATTTTTCAATTCTCTTTACATGTATAGTTAAATATAATCTGTGCAATACAAAAATCACATATTCTGTATATAATTTGATGTCAATGGATTAACAATACGTGAGTACACATGTCAGAAGAAATTTCTTTGGTTCTTTGGAGAACTTATTTTTAAATCTTGTGAATATTTATTTAAATCTATAAGTTTATATTTCCGAGACTTAAGAGGGAGGGAAAAAGGAAGATATGTTAGGAATTTAATGAATTTAATTGTCATTAAAATATTAAAAGTGTCGAAAATTAATACAAATAATTAATTGAAATCTCAAATGACGAATTGTGAATAAAAATGCCACGTGTTTTTTTGTCAATATTAGAAATTATTAATTTAATTTGTAAATTTGAAATTTAGAAAAGAGAGTTTATGAAATATAATGTATATATTTTTATGAAAAATAGTATATTAAATGACGTCAAATTAAAATGCCACATATTATTTGTGTAAAATTAAAAGTACCTAACTTTCAAACGAATTAGCATAAAAACGCTGCACTTCTTCTTGACGCTTTACGCGTTTCACCAGTAAAAGTTTCACTTCAGAAGGTTTGTAAATATTATTTTTTAATACATATAAACAATCTTTTTATAACTTACACCTTATACATTATTCGATCTCGGTGAATTAAATTAAACGATTTGCTTGAAGTAAATTGAATATTAAAATTAATTTTATTGTATGCAGTAAATTTTCCAAAATATGCATTTGGCATTTATTAATTCGAGGTCTTTGGCCTTAATACGTATTTTAGGCTATTGATGTAATTATTTCATTGACAAGAAATATACATTTAGAATTGCGACCCCTCCCTTTTTTCGTGACTCACTGCTGATTCGGACGTAACGGTTGCCCCACTTTGCTTCACAGCAGCTATGTGGATGACCTGTGTGGATTTTTATCCAGCTAACTGGTCAGACCATCGTTTGGGGCTTCGACCTCTGGGTTTATTGTCTTCCATTTTCCCCGTGAGAATAGGTTTCTCTATATTACTTGTGAGAAGAGAAATATATCTAAAACATTGTAAGATCCGCTTTAAACGTATCGCGGAAAGGCTTTGTAATCTTCAGCTCTTCTAGAATGGATACATTTGTTGTGTGAGCAGTCCTAGGCATACGCAGCAATCGCGGTGTTTAACTAATTTCACAGGCTTCTGCCCGCCGCCTGTCTGCACCCTCAAAAGTCCAGGCTTCTAGTCACTAAAGACAATTTCGTCAATATTTTTTTTATTGAAACAAATAACATGCGATAAAAAATGCTATGCTTTGCACTAGACATATATACTTAGATAAAAAATTTCTCTGTAAACGATATATTAATAAAAACTCTTTCATCGATTGGTAAATGCCCGCAACAAACAATTTTAATCTATTCTCAATTTGACCGCAGGGTTCAATAATAAACAAAACAGCATATATAAGTTGAAATCAATTAGTTTATGGAACGCCAGCGCCATCTATCGGCGCTGGAGAGAGTCACTAAGTCGCAGGACGGCGGCATCCTCAACAGTTCTCGAAGTTCAGAAGGCGTCTCAACACCTTCCCGTCCGTGCAGGAGTGCCGCAGGGCAGTTGCCAGTCCCCGAGCCTATACGCGGCGTACACAGATGACATCCCAACGATTGGAGATGATGTCCCATCGGGGGATGGAGACGCACTGCTGTCGCTGTACGCGGATGACAGTGCGTACATCACGTCGTCCTCCTCAATTCCCTATGCTATATTCAAAACACAAAAACTTCTGGATCTGCTGCACGCCTGGATGGACAGATGGAGAATGTCGGTCAACGTATCGAAGAACGCTGCCATTATGTTCGGCGGTGGCCGGCGGATACGTTTTGAAATCCGCGGGCTGAGTGTAGAGTGGCAGAGCTCGGTTCGATACCTGGGGTGCATCATAAACCGGTCGCTAAGCATGGAAACCACCGTCGATCAGGCGGTGAACCATGCCTTGGCGGCTAAGGCTATGCTGTACCCGGCGCTTACTTCAAAGCTGCCAACGGGTGCCAAACTGAAGATTTACCTGGCGCCTACATTCTCTCGCGACTAACGTATGCGGCCCCCTCACGGTATTCGTTCTGCTTACAATACCAGAGGAGGAGGCTACAGGTCACACATTCACCTCCACCCGGTAACCTGCCAGCGACCGGGCGTCCCCAACCTCGGGAGCTCCTCGCATCTCCATCCAATCCAGGCGAAGAAGATGGCGTAGTAGAGGACGAAGCAACCACCGGACTTGACAACAACTAAGAATACCGACCTCAACTATCCAATCCAGACCAAGACTCAAAAGAAGACACCAGGGCGCGCCCCAGCCCCGTTTGGCTAAAATCAACCGCGTGCTACAAAAGCACGTGAGAGCAACGGCCCGGGTAATGAGGCTAGCCTCGAGGCCCGCAACCGCTTGCATTAAGCTAGTGAAGAAACGGACAGCCAGAGCGGTCGACAATAATGTGTTTGTGCAATTTGATATAGGAAACATTAAGTGATTGGACATTATATTATGAGCTATTTAATAAAGTGTTTGGTAGCACCCACATTACCCACCGACGCCAACATTGTGGAAATTGAATTATGAAACCAACTAATGACAATGTCGGCGGGAACTTAGCTTCTCCGAAATATATATATATATATATATATATATATATATATATATATGTTCTCTTGTTTATGCATAGGCATATGCCTGTGTTTGTCACATACGTGTGTGTGTAATCATTTTTTTATCAATTTAACCTTTGAATCTCGTAATAATTTTTTTGAAAGTAAGCAAATAACTCGGAATTTTTTTACGCTTGCTCCAAATAAATTTGTTTGTTAGGATATGTGTTTCAATGTAACTATAAGACTTACTAACCTTAAATTATGCATTTCTAAACATATTCCCTGAATACACCCCTGGGAATGTGGCCATGTAATATTTAATTTTCAACATGTCTATATTGTCTCTAAATTGATTTTGTCTTTATTGAAACTAATAAGAATACTTAGCTACGTAATGACATTCTAAGAAATGTCATCAATTTGTCGTTAAGTCGCTCTTCCTTATCACTACTTGATGGGCTACCAGGAAGTTTGGAGGATTTTATATAATTTCTTATAAGTTTATCAACCAATTGCCGAACAAATTATAAGTGCGTCATGGGGCGATTATTTTGGCGACGTTTGTTGATTTTGTGTAACAAAAATGTATTCACGCTGCCATTTAAAAGATTTACGCAAAAAGTAGTACGAAGCAGCAGTCAGCTCTATCAACGCCCTTGCATATATTTGTTGTGGTAAATAACAATAGTGGGCTTAATCACTTCCTGAAAATTTCTTCCACGTACTGATCTATTTATTGGCTGAGTACCCGAAACATCTGTTTGTCAGGGTTATAAGTCAAAACCTTATCCTGCCTTTGAATCCAACTACAGACTAATCCACGGAAATTTTCTTGATGGAACAAAATGTTCCTTGAACTTTCTCTCAAAAAATCTAAATAATGACTGACGTTTTGCACCCGCCTCTGAAGGCTTCGATTGTTTGGATCTGTCTCATGCAAATGAAGCATACAAAGATTCTCGAGAAGAAAGAAGAAGAGTCATTCTCTTCTACACATTCTCTTCTGTGGCACTCAATTTTAGCGTTGAAGTTATGGGGCCAATATGGCCAACAGTTACTGTACCCATATTTAGAATTACTCCTAGAAATGTTTTCATTTTGCTACTGTAAGATCTACCCATGAATTCTGCGCGAATCTCTTTGATAACCTTTTTTGTCTAATCTTAATGCGTGCATAATGATTTGTCTCTTCTACAATTTTTCAAATAACTCATCCACAAAAAAGTTGAGAACGTCAATTGGCTTTGTACAGTTCTCAGGAATTAGTCACTTCATCTTCTTCTTCTCCTTTATCCTTTTCACCAGAAATAAAATCTATCCTATGCGGCAGATTATCCTACGTTGTAACATTCACCCATGACGCACAATTCTCTTCTTTTGCATCGTCGTCGCTGCTGCTTGTACTGGGCAAAGGTATTGTCCGGATTTATTTGATAACTATTATGTCACTACCAACAAAATCATTTCCTGCAGCTTCTTCGCTATTGTCTTTGTCACTATTTTCATTGAATTCAAATTCTCGAAAACTATCGGCCATATAAAATTCATCGTCACTGCTCTCATTTTCAATGTGGCTTTATCAGTGTCGCTCAGGCATTGATTAGGCATTCATTTTATTGCACGTTTACGATACTTATCTACAATAAAAAATATGTACACACTATTAATAAATAAGTAATTATTAGGTACATGTGTATAATAATTTATATCGTAAAACAAGAAATGAGATAAGAAATGAATTATTCTACATCATTAGTTACTACGCCTAAAACTTGCGTGTTTAAATTATCGTGTACAAATGCAATAAAGTAACTAAGTCCCAAAAAAGTAGGTCGTTTCCTCTTTTTTTATGTTCTACAATATAAATCGACACGTTTTTTATTTCACACAAAATAATTTAAAGACAAATATAATAATATAATTATATATATAATTGTCGTTTGGATAGTGCAAACCTGCGATGGAGTAACATATTGGTCTAAACCTTCAAAACTTCTCTTAAAAATAAGTAGGTCTTTATCTCATTTGTAAATCAGCTCTATAATAGCAAGTTCTATAATATTTTGGGAATCGCAGCCTAAGATAGTAAAGAACTAGCCTGGTAAGAGGTCATCTACCTGTTAATGGTTACAAAGCATTATATTTGAATATAGTTTGCTTAGCAACACCACTTTGCTTCTATCCTATCAAAAAACTGTTATACTAGATATAACATTTCCTAAAATTAGAAGATTTAAAGACAAGCATAGAGTTAGTGGTATTAGTAACATCAGTACAGACTAACACAATAGTATTGGACAACTTGGCCACATGACCTATATTCAAAGTCGTTGTGAATTAATTACAAATTTCTTAAAGCGGCTTAATTAAAAACCGTGGTAAAATAACTAGAGGAACGTCAAAAGATTCCACGTTAACGAAAGCGTATAATCAATTCGATGCATAATTCCTAGTACATTTGCAATTCCTTTGAAACGATGCCACTTTTAAATGAGGCATGTCTACAATTTTCGATTTAATTGGCGTACACCTGAATATAAAAACGTTAGAATGAAAACAGAAATGTATACTTAACGCACTAGTGATGTAAAATGTTTATGAACTTTAACAAAATGTCAAAAGTTTGCGGAATTGCATAAAAATGGGATTTCAGGCTATTCTGCATAATCCGCGAAACAGTTGTAATTGTGTAAGAGTGCGCTCGTCGTTCTTTTCGTCTCGTAACCCGAGCATCCTCATGAGAAATTGCAGCTTTTTCTTGTTTAATCGATAGTGACGCTACTTTTGGCAGTTTGGTTAATTTGGTGGTGCCGCGTAACAATGTTTTTTTCACTCGCGTGTTTGCAACCGCCGCGACAAGGTGTGCGCCTATCGCCGAGAATATCACAGAAGTCTTCCGCGAATCGTCTAGAATACGAGCGAAAGTGCTTCGCTAACCGCCAAGACGACCGGCAGTTCTTTGATAACTGCCAGAACTATTATATGAGTGAGTTGCAGTGTAGACTAAGTGATTGTGGTCAACCGCTTCTGCAACCACGCTCGTACACAGCCCTACTTCTAAGTTCTGTAGGCCACACTGTCTATAAGCTAGTCCGCAGCCTTGTTGACCAGCGATCCTATATCTATGACATGCTACAATTTTATTTTTATTACATTTAATAGTACGCTGAGAGATTGTCCCTAACAGGCAAACACTTCACATGTAAGCAAGCCCACAAGATCAGTGTTCATTTGTCCATCACTGCTACGCAGAAGCCTACTCAACGCCTAGCACCATTCGGTCATGGCTCCAGCTCTACTGATAAACGACGACAATGCTTATAGCGCCGAATCATCAATCAGTAACATTTCAGGAACCACAATGTACTAGCACTACTCTAGTGTCCTAGGCGTTCAAAGTTATGCAAGGCGCACTGCTCTAACCGAGGTTATAACAGGCTTGAAACACAACCCGTATGACCCAAAACAACTACAGTAATTACAGTAGCACAAAGGCCACAGGCCAATATCCCAGCCCTTACAACGAACAGCCTGAGGAAGCCTTTGAGGGAGTCGAATGATAATGATCGAAATTAATACTGGCCTGAAACCCACAGTATGCACCAAAGTAATATTCGGTACGATGTCTTACACTACTTCGTGGAGTTGCCCCCATAAAGTATCATTCAAGGTACCATAATAAGCTGGAGTGGAACCCCAACCTCTCCTAGTGAAAGGTAGAATCGCAACACCAACTATAGGCATGCCGAAGCACGCTCGTTCGAAATAACAAGATATACTTAATTAATACCGTCTCCAATACCACGAATGTTAATGTTATATAACATATGTGTGAAACAAGCACTGGAGATAGATATTGCCAATAGATATAGCCAATGTATTGTAGTTTTATTTTATATTTTTAATATTTATTTGTACTTAACATCTTTCCTTTAACTACTATGTTTATTTTTAATTTAATTTAATTTTTATTTTTGATTAAAATTTTCTTATGGCATTATATATAATTTAATTTAAACTGACTTCATGTATAATAATTATCGCACGCTGTGATAACCTATTATTAGTTGGACATATTCAATGTATCTTAGTTTTTTTTTTATCATAAATGAAACGTATATTATGTACCTGCTGTTGGCTGTCCAAAATAAATAAATAATTAATATACATGTATATGTTACTACAGTACATGTCTATATATATATTACAACATCTTACCCCAGTCCCTCTATGTTTACGAGCACTTCATTAATTTATTAATTTACACGAAACTATAATTAAAGAGATTAAACAATATTCGTAAAAAACTAGAAGAGAAAACGTCATCCCCCGTCTTCCCGCGCAAAAAACCTCATGCACTCTCGTTTTGTTGATGTTTTTTCTTTTTTCAAAATAACAAGGCTTCTGTAGGTTGCCAGTATCACCTATATATCATTCATTAAAAAGGATGTATAAAAATAATATTTCTGAATACATATAATGAATTTAATTATTTTTATATATGCATATATCTATGTCTGGATATATATAATTTTTTTATGTAGGAACGTGTTCGTCACAATAGGGCTTTTTAGAGGTTCATTACCACTTGGCAGGCATAGTCCCTCACTATCACAGTCCGATGGAACGGCAAGCCGGGATCACCGGAGACCGATGTTGCCTTCCAAGATCATCACGAGGCCAGTGAGGCCTTTAACTGAATATGCTTAACGTAATTACACTCGATTTAATTAATTTTTCCTTTTCAATCTATTTCATTAAGTTTTCTCTAGTAAATATTAAGTAGCAAAAATAAAATTATTATATTTTTACTTATAAATATAACGCAACTTCAAGCTTTCGGAAAGGTTGTTTGTTCTCAAAAGGATTGCCTAGAAGAGATCACTATGCAGTGATAAGGCCGCCCGTTGCATTCTTTGACATCATTAATTTTTTAGGTGTTTTGTTTTACTTATATTAAAAGTAAAGTATTGTTCAAAGTAGAATGCAATAAAGAGTTCCATCTATCTATATAACACTAAAAGCAATGTAGTTACGTCGTGATATTGAAGTTCTTCTTATTCAAAAACATTCTTAGTAAAGTCTCGAAGCATTTATCGTGACAAATTTAAAAGACTTGAAAAATTTCTTTCAGCTTTTGGAACTGGAAAATGTAATTGAAATGTCAAGTTAAGAGACGGCAAACCCGCATACACATTTTTAATATTATTTTAAATCCATTTGGAATAAATGTCTTTTGCAAAATAAGTTATTATGACGGACGGACGAGTATAGAAGTTCTTTATGGGATTTAATATGCTATTAAAAATTATAAATCATTTTAAGTGAAAAGCAATTCAATCGTAATGACAGGTAAGGTAAGGTAAGTAGCAGCCCATTAATGTCCCACTGCTGGGCACATGCCTCTTCACTTATATGAGAGAGGGTATTAGAGCATAGACCCACCACGCTGCTCCACTGCGGATTGCTGCGGATTGGCAGGCATAGTACACAAATGCACTCTGTATTCCTTCACTCTCATAGTCCAATGTAACGGTGATCCGACACGATTGGAGAGAGATCAGGCGCAGGACCGACGGCTTAACGTGCTCTCCGAGGCACGGGGGTGGATCACACCGCCAAATTTTTCCCAACTTCGGGCAAATATTGAGAAATTCTTAATAGAAACCTCATTATCGATTTAGAATTGGCCCGACCCGGGACTCGAACCCAGGACCTCATGTCTGTAGTTGAACATGCTAACCACTAGACCAATGAGGCAGTCAATGACAGGTAATCGGAATAATTATCAGTAGATTACACTGTACAGAATAATTGCAGATCAGCTTTTTTTGCTTCTTATAATAATGATTTACAGCAAATTAATTAATTTCTTATAAGTGAAATAGATTAATCTTATATTGTCTATAACTTTCACGTTATATAATCTGTGGTGTTTATGGCCACGGGAACGAAAACTATTAATTATCTATATTATCTAACAAAATCGATATATGCATAAGAAAAAAATCGATAAATCAGTATTCGATATTTATCAAAGAGGTTGTAATGAAAAATTTTATCAAAATAATCGGAGGTTCAGTTACATCCGTGAAAAAACTCATTATTTTTAATTTAAAATAACTTATCATATACCACAGGCCGTAATGTAATGTAGATAAAAGAGAGATGAAATAAAAATTGCTTTCATTAGGAGTTAATTGAAATTTAGCTAATACACAAAACGTTTTTGCGATCTAAAATATATTTTTGGTTTATTTGCTCAGGATCGTACTGGCGCGAATCTTTAAATATCTCTGTTAATGATAATGAATTTGGGGATTGGTGGTAATAAATTTACTAAGGTTCGTTGAGTGCTGATTACACAAAAGCAGGCAGTAAACTAAATTACCTTGGTTAGGTATTTTGATGACTATGTTTTTAACTTCTGGTAATATATAAGTAAATGAAGTTGTAACTGATGTACGGTGAAACCATAATGACGAAGCGGTAACACTCTTATTGTATTCTGAAAGTCGAAAAAAAATATTTACTATAGTTCGTTCGCGTTAAGAATGCAGTGAGTCATTTTTTCCGCCAGTCTAGCCCCGCCCCCTAACCAATCAAATCTTTTCAAATGTTGAAGGCATAGCAAGTGACTCACTGCATTCTTAATGCGAACGAACTATAAAGTGTTGTATAAAATGTGTCACTTGCTATTCGGTGTTGTGAAGCATACTGAGGAAAACTGAATATGCCATATTCATATTTGAGATATGTGGAGCTTACAAACCCAAATTTGGAGCAGCGTGGTGGGTACCAGTTCCAATTTTCCCTCTTATGAATGAAGAGCTCCGTGCCAGTGAGAGAATAGGCTGTTTCTTACTATTTTATTGTAATTTTTTTTTTTTACTTATGTTCAAACCGATAAAACTTACACATCTAAGGTAAGCTTAAGGTAAGGACGTTAAATGTAGCATCGAATGATGTATGATGAGCTCCTTTTCAATAATACTTTTATGAACATAGCTCTTATCAGATATACCAAGAAAATTCGCTGTCGAATTTACTAGATCGATTTTGAGGGGACATTCATATATATTTAATATAGAGTATAATATTGGTTGCTCTTGACTTCCACATTTATAATGACTGTAATAAGATATTCGATAGATGGAAAAAAATTTTGAGTCGATGGAGTTTATAAAATTATTACGATGTTTGTCCGCAGATATTGAAATAGGTTAACGTCGTTCGTCGTTAATGACACGGTAAGTGTGGTGATCTTAACGTATTTGTTTATTGAATTTAAACGGTAGATTGATTGTTTTTAAATTACTGACAGGTTAACGCTTGGCTATGATTACACCTGATGGTAAATGATGATACAGTCTAAGATGGAAGAGCGCTAACCTGGTAAGAGGCAATTTACCTCTTATGGTTTCTACACAGACCTTGTTGCTTGGTGGTATGACTTTGCTATTAGGGAGATAACTAGATACGGCTGAAGAATTAATTAAAAATTAGAAAATGCAATTTAAGGGTAACTGTATACGTTTCTATAATAAACTCCCACAAGACGTTCTAGTGATGTCAATTAATAAATTCAAAGACTTTGTTAAAAGAAAGTTGATAGAAAAATCGTATTATAAGTTGTAAGAGTGCTTAGACGATAGAAACGCGTGGCTGAGTTTGTTGTGGGCTTTTCTCGGATCAGGGCGCGAAGGAACCCTCGTAAGTTTAGATTTTAAGTCCTTCTTTAATACCATCATCAGACTTATATTAGAATCAGAATGTGGAAAAAAATATTATTTGTGCTGTAATATGCGATTCAAAAGTGCTGTAATATTCCTGCTTGAATAAAGATATTTTGATTTGAATTACTAAATCGATCGAAATTGGAATCTCTGGTAGCAGAGCGAGGACTCGCACCACTGTTCCAGCGAGGCTGTGAATGATTTTGAATGCAAAAATAGTAGGTATTACAATTCTTTACTACAAGTAGGTATTACTTAGCTTTCACTAAAGAGCCTATCTCTTATCAATTTTCAAACGGTAAAAGAAACTGTGAGGTAAAACGGAAAGTTACGATAACGCAGCTTCGCTGACAGGGTGATAATGTCTCAATAAATTTGTTTTTTAGAGTCGATGGAATCCGGGTCAAGAGATAATATTAATACGGGTACATTGATTTATGCATCTTCCACTTAAAATGTGTAATAAAATATATTATAGTTTAAAAATACCTTCTGTGCAATTCACATATAGAAGTAGAGAAATCTGAAAATTTTAGCTTCAAGATAAACGATTGTAAAATTTCGGCAAAGGGATAATTGTAGGTCTTAGTGTGTGATAAGAGACCGTTGTGGTATAAAAGATGTAGTGATTAAAATTGAGAAAGATATGCTTAGATGGTTTGGGCACGTAGAGAGAATGAATGAAAGGAGACCGATAAAAAGGATTTATGAGTCAAGAGTGAATGGGAAAGGTGGAAGGGGAAGACCAAGGCTGACGTTCCTGGACTAAATCCAGGTCATTGTAAATAAGGGCCAGGTCAAGAGTAGTCTAAACCAATGAACTTGTATGAAAGGTTTAATGCGAATGAAAGAAGCGAAGGATATATGCAAGGATCGTGGCAAGTGGATGGATATGTCTACCCCTATGAGAATGAGGCGTGATGCGATGTATTTATGTATGTTTAATAATGATTTCATTTTAACTCTCACTATTCCTTGTTGAACACAATTGGAGTACGAAGCAGAGTACATAACCACGAACATAACAAACACTGTATGTTTCCTAACTCATTCCCTCCCACGTTAAATATTATGAATTTATAAGTCTGTCTCTTTTTAATGTCGCTTTTTCGTTACATCGACTATTAAATCACAACAACGCTAAAGAAGTTTGTGGATAATCAAGTTAAAAATTATTCTTAACATAAGTATTAAATTACTGACTAGAATAATTAATGTCACTGTTTCAAAGGCTTTGTAAGATATTTTTTAAATACACTTCGCAATGAAAATAGTGAGAAATAACGATGGATATCGAGCATTTTGTTATATGGGCAATAGTATAATCCCGATAGTTTTATCAGTTTTTATAAAACTGTTAAGCTATATTACACATGTTATAATTACAATTTTCTTTTACCGACATGCAGAGTTAATAAAATTATCCCACTTTATTATTGTATTACATTTTGTTGTTATTAACGTTTTCTCATAAAAAGTTCAGGATCGACTTCAAAATTTTTTTTGCCTTTAGAAAGCTGCATTTTCACATAGGGAATAATTTTTTTTTATTGCTGACAGATTAGCGCTTGACTGTGATCTCACCTGATGGTAAGTGATGATACAGTCTAAGATGAAAGCGCGCTATTCTGTTAAGAGGCGATATACCCCTTACGGTTTCTACACAGCATCGTACCGGAACACAAATCTCTTTGTTTGGCGGTACGTTTTTGCTGGTAGGGTGGTAACTAGCCACGGCCGAAGTCTCCCACCAGTCCAGATTCCAGACAAATTAGAAAATACAATTTCCTAAATTCGTCCTACTTGGGATCGAACCCGGGACCTCAACTAGCAAAGCGAATACTCGCACCACTGCGCGAGGTCGTCGAATAGTACTTTCTCAAAAAAAAAAAAAATAGGGATTCCTAATAAAAATGCATTAATGTAACCCAAGGTGCGAAAAAATTAATCACAACAAATCTGTCATATCGTGCGCTGCAGAAACTGTTTATGATAGAACAAATAGATGTTCTATAATATAGATCTTACAACTGTAATTTTGTCATTGTAACTATTTTTTACATTTTAAAAGTCAATTAAATTGACGACAATAATCAAACCATATTATTCATACTTCTGTATTAATCCCTCCTCTTAAATATATTATTAAACACCTTTTCAATACCTGTAAAATACTATTTAAATGATTAAAATCGGACATTCCATTCAAAAGATATAACCAATTTTAAAACGTCAATCTAAGAAAATAAGTTCCACTTAGTAAACTTTCCATTGCCTCGAGATCGGTATCTAAGTGGGTGGAACCGCGGGTCATTGCTAGTATTCACATGTTTTATATTTAATAAAGTCTACGTATTTCTATACGTATTGTTTGAGTTTATTGTTGGGAGGAGAGGTAAAATGATCTTATTTAGGTAATAAGTTAACCTTAAAAGCTTAAGCACTAACTCAAATGGCGCCACGTTGCAGCATCATATTCTTTTCATGAAACTTTCCTTGACCAATAAAAGATTGCACTATCTAGCCCTGATTATTGATATTTTAAGGCCGGAACTGAAAGATATTGATGTGGATGATGTTTTGCAATCGAAATTTTCTGGACGTGTTATTTTACGAAGAGGTTACATTTGGCTCTAGAGATCTTATGATTTAACACATGACATAAATATGAACAAGACTTATAAATTTGTTTGCCAAAGATGTTTCAGGTCTGACATGTGTACTTTCTACGCACGTACTTTTAATTTTTCGACATCAAAATGTATAGTCATCATATACATAAGTAAGTAGCAGCCCATTAACGTCGCACTACTGGGCACAGGCCTTCTCACTCCGAAGAGCGAGGGTTTTTAGAGCATAGACCCACCACGCTTCTCCAGTGGGATTGGCAGGCATAGTACACAAGTGCACTCTATACACCGGACCGGCTTAACGTGGTCTCCGAGGCAAGGGGGTGGATCACACCGCCAACTTCCCAACTTCGGACAAATATTGAGAAAATCTTAAATAGAAAACAATATTGATTTTTGAATTGGCCCGACTCAGGACTCGGGCCCAGGACCTCATGTCTGTAGTCGAACATGCTAACCACTAGATCAATGAGGCAGTTATATACATATACTTATGTAAATATCAAATGTCTTGCACTACCACTAACCAACCAACAAATTAGACCAGTATATTGATGTATTCCAAACTACATTAGGGACTATATTCGACTTCATCAGTATACAACATGAAAGTGACAGTATACCCTACATCAATCACAGAAGTCATTTCTCGGCCGTCGGACAGGCCGTGCATTATACAACGAGCCAGTACTCAACTAGCTTAGAATTGAAATGGACTGATTATAGAGAGAGCTTGATTTATTATACAGTTGTTATACATTTCTGAGGGAAGGTAAAGGTGGTGCAGGTTTAAGGATCGTTTTCAAATGCAAAAGAACTTTGTACAAAAATTAAAATTACTGATAGTCTTCTTAAGAAAGTTAAGTCTACAGTATTCTTAGGAATGCAGGGTGTTAGGCAGATTGACCCTATAACACCAAAAATCTTCGCTTCAGCACTAGAAACAGTATTCAGGTCACTTGACTGTGAAGATAAAGGAATCAAAATTGACGGCGAATATCTTAGTCACCTCCGTTTCGCAGATGACATTGTTGTTTTTGCAGAAAACCATTTAGACCTAGAATGTATGATACAAGAATTGGCAACAAGAACTAAACAACAAATGCGACTATTGAAAATGTTTCTGTAAGGGGTGAAGAAATCGATTTTATAAACGAATATAAGATATATTCGTTTATAAAATCTTGGCCAGTTGATTTCTAAAACCAACCAGCGAAAGAAATACAGAGACGAGTTGCACTTGCTTGGAATATGTATTGGAATTTCAAAGATATAATGATAAATAAACAAATGAATATTAATGTAAAGAAAATACTTTATGAAACTGTTATTATGTACTCTTTAAGTTACGGTTGTCAAACGTGATCGCTTAGAAGGAAAGACGAAGATGAAATAGCAATCTGCCAATGAAATATGGAGAGAAATATGACAGGAATAAAATTAATGGATAAAGTTAGGAATAAAACAATTAGAAAAAGAACTAAATTATATGATATTAGGACAACAATCCGTTCACTAAAATGGCAATGGGCAGGACATATCTCCAGATTGGACAACTGTCGTTGGGCAAAAAAATTAACAGAATGGGTGCCAGAAAAAGAAAACACATGGAGAGACATCTTTACTCAAAAGGTAGGACCAGGATGGATGACTATAAGTCGGGACCGCGATACTTAGAGGAAACTAGGGGAGGCCTACGCCCAAGAGGCGACTTCTACCTAAGAAGAAAAAATGATAATAATAAATATAGCATTAGAATTAAATTGTAATATTGGTAATATTTTAATATAATTGACTTTTCTTATTTTATTGTAATTTTAAATGAACTGTTCTAAATTATTGTAATAGTATGAATTCGGCAGAATAAACAACGCTGATGATTATGCTCGAAAAACGGGGAATGCGTCATCTCTGTGCAGGGATCGGTTAGATTGACGGTTTTCGAAAAATCTTGGGCACTATGTGTGCGCTTCGAGAACCGTTGCACTGAGGGTTTTGCCAAAGGATTCTTCTAGCGCCTCGCCCACGAGAATGACGCACACCCCGTGTCGAACGTTTATTGAATGAGTAAAACCGTCGCCTACAGTTGTGACTACTTATCACGCACCAGGTTATTAGGGTATAAGATTGTTTCATTACAAACGCCTTCCTCAGTCTGATTCATCCGAGAAACCAGGTAGAAATGGTCAAGCTGATCCTCTCGTGTTTACTCCTGGTGGAGAGGGTTCCGTTTGGTTTTAGTGGTTATTGCGAGATTTCCTTCCTCCCCGAGTCCCACACTCCCGATCTATGAGTCGGGGCTTGTGCGTAAAGAATTTCCAGCGAAAAAAAAACAAAATCACAGTTATTATAAATAATAAAATACAAAACGTCTTCATTTTAATGCCTGCTATAGATGTGCTTAGTTTTTTTGCTATTCTAAATTTAATATTGTTTTATGAGAGATATGAAACTATACGCTTAGAATCCATGATAAACATATTTCTAAATTGTATTACAGCGTAAGTAATAAATTGCTCAAGATGGCAACTTGAAACGTTGTTCTTGGTAGACCGGTAAAAATGTTATATAAGTTGCGTCTAAGGTAACCTAAACTTTCAGTTATGAAATACCTTTTTTTGGGGACCAAGTGACAAGAGGAAATATCTGATAACAGCTTATGATTTGGAAGGTTTACACGGAGAGGTCTTTTAAAACGCGCTGCTCTCTGACGAATTGGTGGTAACTAAATAGAACTAACAGCTTTTGTGAGATCTTCCTTATGATGACACGGTCTAGAACGGTAACGAAGAAACGATATTTATAAAGAATCGCTTAAAATCCTACCGATTTTTATTTAACTTGAATAACATTCTAGCTTAGTGTTATTTGTGTGTGTGTGGTTTCGTCCGCGTGGAATATTGTTTTTGGGTAGCATTTTTAATAACATAAACTAATATTACAAATACAACAGTGTCGTCGTCGTCATCTCAACCGATGGACGTCCACTGCTGGACAAAGGTCTCTCTTAATGAATTCCAATGGGTCCGATCTTGCGCCGCTTGTAACCCGCCTGATGTCATCGGTCCACCTAGTGGGGGGTCTGCCGATGCTGCGTTTTCCATTGCGAGGCCGCCACTCTAGCACCTTCGGGCCCCAACGTCCATCGGTTCTGCTAACTATGTGCCCTGCACATTGCCACTTCAGCTTTGCAATTCGGTAGGCTACGCCAGTGACTTTAGTTCTCCTACGGATCTCCTCATTTCTAATTTGATGACGTAGGGAAACCCCGAGCATAGCCCTCTCCATTGCCCGCTGAGTGACTCTGAGTCTTCTTACGATCCTCATAGTACGCCCCATACATGCACTGTTCGAAGACCTTAGTCTTCAGGCACTGAAGAATTATGGAAAGATGTCCCGTAGTTTTCCGAACACTGCCACTCTCTAAAGTTTTCAATACGGCCCAGGTTTGCAATGAATCGAAGGCTTTTTCATAGTCCACAAACGCCAAGCAAAGTGGCTGGCAATACTCTTCAGTCTTGTGTATAACCTGCCGCAGCTTATGTATGTGGTCTATGGTGCTACAGCCTTTTCGGAAGCCGGCTTTTTCGGAAGGCTGGAAGTCGTCGAACCTATGAGCGAGACGATTCGTTATGACTCTTGAGAACAATTTGTAGACTTGGCATATAGCAGCGCGATAGGTCTATAGTTCTTCAGCAAAGTGTTATCACCTTTTTTGTAAAACAGAACCACCACGCTTCTATGCCAAGCCTTTGGCACCGTGTCCTCATGGATGACGGAATTAAACATACGTATAGTTATTTTAATAAGCTATTTTCAATGTTCCATTGGTAAGAGCTTATTGTCCTTTCTCAGGATCTTGACTATCTCTGTTCCAAACTTTATTAAAATTGCTTCAGTAGTTTTGCTTTGAAAACGAGATAGAGTTACTTTCACATTTATAATATTAGTAAGGATTGTTATGTCACGCCATTGAGAGTAACACTTTTACAAAATTTTAAGGTTTTATATATTTATATCGAATCAACAACCTAATAATAAATTTCAAGCTTCTAGCTCTAAAAATGATGATGCCTCCATCACTTGCAATCATTTCGCATTTCTCAGGCTCTAGAGTTTCTGTTTACCATCTTTAATTGAAATTGGTTCAATAGTTTTGTCGTGAATCCGCGACAGACTGAGTTACTGTAGCATTATAATATTAGGTAAAGATTATGTATTTCATACTGAAACGCCTCGCATTAAAATGTCCGCAATGTTCGAATGCGCTAAATTTGCTGGATTTATCAAGCTTAACTGTACGGTATTATAAGTTTAACTTTTAACATCCTTTTATAATACTCGGAAGCGTAAATTTATATTTATACTAGCTGTGCCCGTTACTACATCCGTGTAGAATAGTTTTTGGGTAGCATTTGTAATTACATGAAATACGTTTAAAAGCTTATTGCCTTTTTTATTATCCAGACCAAGTTACATTTAAATCGGTTCAGTAGTTTTAGCGTGAAAGCGCGATAGATAAAATTACAATCGCATTAAAAATAGGAGTAAGGATATCATATCAATAGCCTAAAATATTGACAATACTATCATCCCTCACAACCTTTGCTTCACATTTAAAAGTAGCCTACATCCTTTTCAGGTTCTAGACTATCTGTGTACTAAATTTCATTAAAATCGGTTCATATGTTTTAACATGAAAGTGCGACAGGCAGACAGTTATTTTCGTATTTATAATATTAGTAACGACTAATAAGGATAGATTCACTAGTGTGTGATTCACAAATGTTTTTGGTTCGATTTCCAGCTCTGAATGAAATGAACGAAATGAACCAAATGTACGAAATGAATGAAATGAACAAAATGAACGAAATGAGTAAAATGAATGGAATTAAGCGAGTGAAACGAATGAAACAGGTTATGAAATAATATTTTTGAAATCAACTATATTAATTGTGGGTGGCTTCGGTCATGACTTAATACCGCTCTACTAGTCAATTATATTCGTCTTTCACTTGTCACGATCCTTGCATATCTCCTTCGCTTCTTTCATTCTCATTAAAGCTTTCATAAAAGTTCGTCGGTTTAGAGTACTCTTGACCTGGCCCTTATTAAAAATGTCCTGGATTTGGTCCAGGAACATTCGCCTTGGTCTTCCCCTTCCAACTTTCGCATTTACTCTTGACTCATAAATCGTTTTTGTCAGTCTCCTTTCATTCATTCTCTCTACATGCCCAAACCATCTAAGCATACAGTTACTAAGCATTTCTCAATTTTAGTCACTGCATCTTCCTTTATACCACAACCTTCTCTTATCACACTATTTCTTACATTATCACTCAGTTTCAATCCACTCATACTTCTCAACGCTCTCATCTCTACCGCATTTATTTTACTTATGTGATTCTTCTGCAATACTCAACTTTCATTACCATACATAACTGTTGGTACCAACACTCCTGCATGCACAGCCAGTCTGGTCCTTTGAGACACCATCTCCATATATTCCCTGCATTCACTGTCCTTTCAATATCACTTTCACATGTTCCATCTTTTGTAAATTTAAATCCCAAATATACAAATTCTTTCACCTCGTCTACTTGTTCCCTATCAATCAAAATATTGTCATTCATCATAGATTCATCTCTTTCAACAAGCATAACTTTCTTTTTGTTTACATTCTCTTTCTTTCTTTTTCCTTTCAATGCTTTATTCATAATATTTACCATCTCCTGTAGCTCATTAGCGGATGACGCAAGTATTACTTGACCATCAGCGTAAAGTAAACATTTGATGAGTAATTCCTTAATTCTTAACCCATACATACTTTCTTTTAAATCTGTCAAACAGTTATCTATGAATAGATTGAACATACATGGTGACGCAAAACATCCCGGTCGAAGACCTCTTTTTACAGGAAACCACTCCGTGTACGCCCCGTTTATTCTGACACAAGCACTAGAACCCTCAAAGAGAGACCTCAATGCTTGAATCAGACAACCGTTCACCCCATACTTAAATAACGTTGAACACAGCTCATTCCTCACCACTCGATAAATATAAAGAGGAAACATCTGTGTTTTTATACGTTAGTATGTATGTATATTTGTAATGTTTTCACATAAAACTGCTGGAGTGATTTAAAATATTTTTTCACCATTAGAGAGCTACATTTTCACTGAGTGACACTTTTTCGAAAAAAAACAAATTGGGATCCCTAAGAAAAATATATTAATGTAACCCAAGGTCTGAAACAAATAATATTTTATCGAGTGCGCTGGGAAAACTATTGAAGATTGAACGAAAAATTGTTCTACAATATTTTAGAACGCTTTAATATCTATAAAAAAGTCTGTGTTCTGTAGTTATGCCACTATAGCTACTTTTTTAAATTATAAATGTTAATAATAGTGACGACAATAATCAAACCATATTATTTACTCCTGTGTATTAATCCTTGTTTAATAAAGGGCGTTCCAATACCTATAAAATACTTTAAAATTAAAATTGGACATTCCATTCAAAGATATAACGAATTAAAAAATATCAATAAGTCTGATTTAGTATACTTTCCACTACCACAAGATCGTTATCTACGTGGGTGAAATTGCTTGTGGTATTATAGAAAAAAAAAACAGGTAAATATTAACTTGAGAAAATAAAGCCAGAGTTCCAATAACATTTTGCTTTTACTGAGCTTATATTTTCACCCACACTCGACACGTCATTTTAACAATGTAATCCAACATATATTTCGCTATACCAATTCCCGTCTCAGTTCTGCACAACTAAATCCTTGTGTGAAAATACGTCGGAAAATATGAAATTCAATTTCCTTCAAGCATTCTTGCGTTTAACCTTTATATCTGTTATTTCTCAGGTTTCATTTGAAGTGAAGTCTGACATATCTGTAATGCGAGTTCTTAAAGAAATTCACTTTAAGTTTAAGTCACTTTACAATAAGTGCATTTTGTAAGAATGACGCCTCAGCAATTTTCCGTGTTTTCTTTGTTTCAGTCTTTTTATATTGTTTTACCAAAGGCGTATAGTTTTCAGTTTAATTGATGACATGATTTCAAATTCTAGTTGCATATTGGTATGAAGTACTTGGATTTTTGTGATGCTAAATTAGGCGGTGTAGAGAGAGTACATTTAACAATTACCATCTTAAGACAGGTTAGTTTTAGTTAGGGTTTGGGCAACGATCTAAAATTTGGTTAGATGGACATTATATGTTTTATTTTTCCGGATATGTTCCGTTTAATCTATTGTTTTGTACCTCAAAGATGTGAGGGTAAACAATAAAATTGCGTTATGATACGATGCTGTGATGAAACTAGGGTTGTGCGAATATCGTTCGAATCGAATATCTCGAATAATTCGAAAAAAAATTCACGAGTTAATGAAATATCTCTGGGTTTTCTATTTAAATAGTGTATCGATATATTCGTCTTACGAATAATATACTTTTCGTTTAAAAATATATTAGGTAGAGAATACAACTGCTCATTTTCAATACATGTTTATCACTGTCGGTACCATAAAAAATCTAGATGGTAATATTGGCAAGAGATTCCGAAAAAATTTCACCAGAAAGTGAAAGATTTTTTTCCACTACTGGCAATATTGTATCTGATAAACCAACTTCATTATCACCCGATTCAGTATCGTATTTATTATTTTAAAAAATTGTAGCACGTTTTCAAATGTTGTACTTTTTAGAAAACTGTATTTGCTGTGATATCATTTCGTTTATTTTATACTCTTTAAAATAAAATAAAAACTATAATAATTTCATGGGTTGAGTAAAATGTGTATAGACTGTTAAATTTATATTTGAATATTGAACATACGAAACTCTAAATTGATCATACTCGAAAATTCACTAATATTTTAATAGTTTACGAATAACTCGGCATAATTCCAAATTTTTCGAATTATTCGTTTGCTTTCAATTTATGCGAATTATTCGATTCTAGTTTCGAATCGAATATTATCATTCGATTCGGAACGATTAAATCGTAAGTTCCAATTATTCGCACACCCCTAGTAGAAACCCTAAAAGGCAAATTACCTTACATCAGCTTAACATGCTTCCATCTTAGATAGTATCATTACTTACCATCAGTTTAAAAAAATCTATTATATAATTCTTGCTTTAGTAAAGGCACGAATGAAAACTGTGAAGTGGTACATCTTACAAAGCAAGATAACCATTTCATTTATATAATTTGCATACGAAGCCGGTTAACTTATTTCAAGATCACGGTGTCATGTCATAACATCTATTAACCCTTAATGACGTTAATGAGCGATAAGGTATATAATTAATCACAATAACAATCTTTGATCTGTTTGTAGTTGCAGATTGATTACGCAAGCGAATTTATCGAGATAATGTTTTTTAACGTCACACATATGTGATGACGCTTGTACTTTTTGCGTCCATGTGCTACTTCCGATTATCCCTGCTTGTGAAACTCCCCACTCGAAAAAATTAACTCCACCAATCAAGTCTTCAAACTGAAATTGCAATTAAATTTGAGAATATTTCCGGAATAGCAAGCATTAAACCGTAAGTAGCACGTGTGAAAGTTATACTATACAATTACAATGACCGCAAATATAATAATATCTTTAACATTCTATCGCTGTTCCCTATTAAGGTCTGATTTACAAAAACTACAATTCAGGACAGGGAATTAAAGTAAGTTTTATAGCTAAAAACTTTCAAATATGATGTCTGAATCACCCAATCTTCCATCATCAATCATTATTACGAATTACGTCAAAAATATTAAGAAAACATGAAAACAAAGTTTTGTTTGACAAATATTATTACTCTATTGACGAATGATTACGTGTTTTTTGTATGTTCAATATTATTTGACATTTATATAGTTTTTCGACCTCAATGTGTTGTAATTTAGTTCAACCGATTGGAATAATCTGTGTCGGTATAATTTATTAATAAACAAAAATATATTTGCTAAAATGTCTTGTAATTTTAAGAACGTAGATAGATTGATAGAATTGAAACTGTGTGACAAAGTAAGAAATAGTGTGATAAGATACGTTGTGGTATAGATTGTTTGCGTACGTAGAGAAAATGAATGAAAGACTGATAAAAAGGATTTACGAGTCAGGAGTGAAAGGGAAAGTTGGAAGGGGAAGACCAAGGCGAACGTACCTGGACCAAATCCAGGACATTTTAAATGAGGCCTAGGTCAAGGGTACTTTAAACCGACAAACTTGTATGAAAGGTTTAATGAGAATGAAAGAAGCGAAAGAGAAATGCAAAAATTGTAGCAAGTGGAAGGACCTGGTCTCTGCCTACCCTTATGGCAATGAGGTGTGATTCTATGTATGTAGAATAGTACAACACACATGAAACAAGTAATACAGAAACAAACCTAATAAGAAATTATATGAGGTAAAGAGGGTAGTTCATATTCACTAATACATACAAATATTCAGTTATATTCCTAATTCTAAATATTCTTAACGAGCAAGCTCGGTACTATAAAAAGCTAGTGACAGGCTAAAGTTTACATACACTGTATTAGAGTCGCTCACTAATTTGTAGGTTAAGTAACACTATTCTCATTATATTACACACTTTAAATGACTTTTAACACAATACTAACGTTGATATAAACTAAGAACTGTCACTAGGCGAATATCCCTTTCATTCTCCTGTGCTATGTTTCTTATACCAAAAGCCTCACCCAAAAAATAATAAGTCCACCAATCACATTTGTCGTGAAAACGACGACCAAACAAATGTTTATTAAATATGTGAATTTCCGGAATAGCGTTAAACCGTGCATGTAAATGTTTCACCGATCTAATAACACAGACCTCAGCATAATAAACAAATATAGAAATTTAATAGCAATCTTCAAATATAATTATAATGATCACTAACCATAGTGAGGTCATTTTTATTTTTACATAGTTAGGACATCTCCTATCGAACATTACTTAACGCCTGCCTTTATATATATCAGTTTTTAACTTAATATAAAAAATTCCTGACGAGTTCGTTTTGTTATGCTACAAAAGTTTTATCTCAGCAACATAAAGTTTTTTAAAGAAAATAAAACGAACGTGTGGAAATTTCTTATTTCTATCACGTATCGACATATTCATATTGCCGACGAAAAATCAAAAATTCGCTCGTTCTTCTCCCACGAGTATTGTTTTTACTCAATAAATAAAATATATCAGACTCATGTAGAATTATTTTGTATTATCCGCGATTTCTTCCGTGTTATATTTTACTTAATAAAAGTAACCAAAATTTATATGATCACAGGAAAAATGTATGACTGCCCATTTCCTAATTATTGCTTGCCGTCACAAGAGACAATGGATAGATTCATTGTTGACCCTTACTTCTACTGATTATAAGAAGTTCTGGTCATGTGCTGCCTCTAACTTATTACGAAGATTAGTCTAAATAAAAATTAAAAGTGCGTGCGTATAAAGCACAACTCTCAGAACTAAACTTCTTTGGCAAACTAATTTGTAATTCTTGTTTATACAAATCTAACATTTTAGATTTCTGAGACTTCGACGAAGATTTGTGAGGAATTTAATTGTCATTGAAATATTAAAAGTGTCGGAAATTAATACAAATATTTTATTGAAATCTCAAATAACGAAATGTAAATGAAATTGCCACCTGTTTTTTGTCAATATTAGGAATTATTAATTAAATTTTTTTATGAATTTAAAATTCAGAAAAGAGAATTTATCAAATATTTTTATTTTATATTTTATGAAAGAAAGTATATTAAATGTGGAGTGACAAATTAAAATACCACATGTTATTTGTAAATGTTAAAACTACCTAACCTTCAAAGGAATTAGCTTAAAAAACGTTGCACATCTTCGTGACTCTAATCACATGATTCTTCCGTAAACATTTTATGCTTATGCGTCTAAAGAAGTCGGAAAATTAAGATTCTACACTACTCTGGTTCACACCAAGTCTGGAATGGAGATTCTTTCTTTGCATGGTAATTTTAGATGTGAATTTCATTTGGAGGCATATCATTATATTCTGGGTGAATATTCAGAATATAATGATGATGACATGCCGGGCATCACTTTTGTTGTTAAGAAATTGTGGTTGGGCGATATTTCTTATAAAATCCAGTTGCAGCGGTAATATCAGTAGCAGCCTATTAACATGACATTGCTGTGCAAAGGACTCCTTATTCGATAGATAGAGGGTTTTTAGGCATCACATAGTCCAGATTTGCTCCCGTGATATGCAGGTTACCTTATGGTGTTCCTTTACCAATAAATATATGACAGAAGGGGCTGGCTGATGTCAATCTTTTAATTATTCACGTAATCCTCCATAGTAACGATAAATATTAACTTCTTTGCTTTTAGTTAATCTCTTTATTACATTTAATTTAAACACATTATAGTCTAAGAGTGGGGAGCTTGCTTGTAGAAGTGAAGGTAGATACAATAAATATTGACATGTCGACATATATGATTTGAACTGAAATGAATATGGCCAGACAACTTTTATTGTTTTAAAACTGCCAGTGTCGAACTTTGGACTCTAATGTAAGATTTCCTATAAAATGCAGTAATGTTGAAACGGTATTGTCAGTAGCAGCCTATTCACATGACACTGCTGTGTAAAGGACTCCTTATTCGATAGATAGAGGATTTTTAGGCATCACATACTCCAGATTTGCTCCCCTGATATGCAGGTTACCTTATGGTGTTCCTTTACCAATAAATATATGACAGAAGGGGCTGGCTGATGTCAATCTTTTAATTATTCACGTAATCCTCCATAGTAACGATAAATATTAACTTGTTTGCTTTTAGTTAATCACTTTATTACATTTAATTTAAACACATTATAGTCTAAGAGTGGGGAGCGTGCTTGTAGAAGTGAAGGTAGATACAATAAATATTGACATGCCGACATATATGATGATTTGAACTGAAATTAATATGGCCAGCCAACTTTGTCCCATTTTTATTGTTTTTAAACTGCTAGTGTCGAACTTTGGACTCTGACGTAAGATTTAGCTATTTATTAAGATTTCCTGTAAAATGCAGTAATATTGGAACGGTATTGTCAGTAGCAACCTATTAACATGACACTGCTACCTCCTTATTCGATAGAGCCAGGGTTTTTACATCACATACTCCAGAATTGCTCCCGGGATATGCAGGTTACCTTGTGATCTATCTTCGCCAACATTTATATTGTTGTTTTAAAACTTCCAATGCTGGTCTTTGGACTCTAACGTAAGATTTAGCCATTTTGTAGTACTAATTATTTTATTATACACCGTCTGTGACGTCTTCTCAAACAATATCATTTTGATGAGATTTATTTCAAACTAAAGCCATTTACCTAATACAAATAAAAGAAAGTGAACATTAATGAAGCGTGATAAACGCTTTAACTTCTAAGAGTTGTATAATTTAAACATTTACTAGTATATCCTTTGAAAACAGGCACCATTCCAAACAATAGGTTCCAGTATATCCCCGCAGTTACAACAAAGACGATGCTTAAGGAACATTATATCATAACCATTTGAAAAGGGCTGTAGCTGGTGAATAATATTCATAGCTCGTATTGTTTAGGTGTAGTGAAACTAAGTCCGTGCATACGTGAATAAAATATCCATTATCCTTAGTATATTGTATGCGTTTCCGCGTCTAACTCTGTATAATCGAAAGCAACCCCCTTTATTGTTCCCACTTGTGTACATGTATAGAGAAGTAGTTAGACAGTGTCAACAGTCTTAGAACAAGAGCTATCTATATATATGTCGGAGAATAAGAGAGAAAGGAACATAAAGCATAGTGGCGTAGGGTTCTACATTGTCATTACTGGCATCCATAATTCCATACTGTGGGCTTTGGTGGGTAATGTTAGTGCAAACAAACAATGTTTTTTTTTAATTATCTCAGATTATAATGTTCAATCACTTAATGTTTCCGATATCAATTTACACAAACTCATTAATAATAAAAGCTAGGAACGCGACAGTTTCAATAGTCGACCACTCTGGCGGACCGTCACCAGAGAACTACCGAGAGACGTGCGCCGGATTGTCACCATTGACTCTGCCCCACGCCGATAGACAGATGGCGCCAGCGTCCCACAGACTATTGCACTCCGACATATATAAATCAATTACTGTTCGTTAGTCTCTACTGAAGTTATTAACTCAGTTTTGGCAAAAGCAATTATGAGTGACTTTTGTCTACAAAGTATCTTGTGATCAGATTCGATATAAAGTTTCCCTTCAAGTGTCATCTTGCTTTAACTAGTTCATCTATATATATAAGAGATATCCAGGTATATATTGACTCATCACCATATCTCGGGAACCATAAGGCGTAGAGACTTAAAATTTGGTCGGAATATTTCTTTTGCCGAGTAGAGGTCAGTTAAAAACGGATTTTTTGGATATAAAAAAAAATCAAATTTTCATATAAAAAAATATTAAAACTTCACATTTACAAACTATATATTTTATGATATGTAAAACATGGTCAGAAATTCTTTATGATGTAATGGAAACTATGAAAAGTAAATTTTACAAAATTCCACCTTCAAAGGGCAGTGATACAAAATATATATCTTTTAATCTATAGCTCTTAGAGCTGCGAAACTTTGACTGTTATACGTATGTTTCTTATTTGTAAAACAATTTCTCTAAATTAATTAAATGCTACCCAAAAAACATTTCACGCAGACCAAGTCGCGGTTTCAGCTAGTTGTATATATAAACAAATAGTACATAAATAAAAATTTTAACAAACAAAGAACCGCCTTCAAAACAGACTTACAAATATATAAATATGCTCTAAAAAGTAAGGAATAATTGCGTATTCTTTTATAGTGTTCTTCGTATTCTTATATTCGGAGTCGGTTTCAACCAAGGCAGGTTTCCCGCAGGTCTACTTGGCAGCTCTTGCGTCTCTCCCACTTATAGCTATATACGAGTAGGTATCTTGGCTGACACCGACTCCAAATAGAATACGAGGAATACTATAAAAGAATACGCAATTATTTTTAGAGCATATTAATATTTTTGTAAGTCTGTTTTGAAGGCGGTTCTTTTTTTGTTAGAATTTTTATTTATTTTTTGATTTTTAGTGAATCTGAAGTAAACCTGTTGCAATGCCGCAACAAATGTAAGCTCATTGCTAATTGATTACAGACACATATTTTCTGTCATAACCCTTATTGTAAGCCTTTGAGGAGATCCATTGATCTTCATATTTAACTACGACTAGCACTTGACCATACCGAAGTTACGGTAGACAACTCAAATATCTGGATAGCCTATAGAAATTTCTGTCGAGAATCGTTCATTTGCTCTTAAGAATTGGGGAGTTCCGTCACTTTGTCATGGATTCCATCATCAGAACCTAACCAAACTATCACAAAACAACCCTTAAAGTATATTCTTTCCAATAAAAAAAGAATCATCGAAATCAGTTGACGTGATCTTGAGTTATTCGTCCATTTGTCGCACACATGCTTAATGCAAATTTAACACATCCGGTTTTCTCATGGATGCCATGATCATAACTAGATTAAAAAAAAATGGGACACACAAGTCACAATTTTTATTACGAATACTTTTTGTTTCAGTTAAATTTTGACCACATTTTTTACTAAAGTTGAAACATTCGGCAATTTTTCATTTATTGATTCTGAGGCGGTACGAAGTTTTCCAGATCAGCTGGTTATTCGATAATTTAAATACATTGTACAGAGGGGTTGACTTTGATTCATTGTTTAAGTAGCAATATTTTTTCAATTGAACTAGGTTTCCAACCTCCGATATAACTTGTTCAAGTTTTCGATGGTTAATAAACACGTTTTATTTACTCACTCTAGGTCAAGTAGTTTTATTGGCCAGATAGCGGCATGTCCTTACTGGTAGGGTGGTAAGTACCCTCGGTTCCTAAATTTGCCCCGACCGAAGTCGAACCCAGAATTTTTGCTAGTGAAGGGAAATCGCATATTATTAAGCCAGAAAGCCCCTTAAAAAATACTGTTTATCCTTTAGTTACAAAAGAAACAATAATTTTTTGTTTCAGAAATTAAATTTTAAGGTAAACGACACAGACTATTCTGTCGCTTTTGGGTCAAGTGTATATTGAAACAGTATATTGAAACAAAACAATCAAAAACTTTGAGGAACACCGGCCGCATTTGTGTAGGCTTGTGATAGCCAATTTCATTGGAAATTTGAAACCAATTGATAACTAAAGTTGATAGAATAATTGGGTAAACCAAACAGAAAATATTTTTACAGGTTATTGAAAAAAGATTATTTTAACCCATGTTTATTTAGCTCGTAGTATATGTAACTTCAAATAAACAAGTTATTTTTTTCTATAGTTATGGCAGACAAACGAGCTGGCGGGTCACCTGCTGTTAAGTGAAACCCGCCGCCCATGGACACCTATAGCAACATAGGGACCGCTGATGCGTTGCCGGCCTAATAAGCCTAATAACTAAGTTTTACTGAATCCTATAGACGATCCGATCCGATCGAATCCGATAGACGGCCTCGTTGCTGGGTTCGATGTCCGGTAGGGCAATTTAGGAAATTGCATTTTATAATTTGTGTGCCTAGTTGAGCCAAAGAGATTTCAGTTGCAGTACGATGCTGCGTAGAAATCACAAAAGGTAAATTGGCACTTCCATCTTAGATTGTATAATAACTCACCATCAGGGTTTATCGCCCGATGATAAATAATCATAGATGCATAAATTGGAGAGTGCTAGCCTGGTAAGACGTAATTTACCATGTGGTTTCTACACAGCATCGTATAAACACCGGAAACCAAGTTTTTTTGATTATGAGCACATCTTTCCCCACAGGTTGGTAATAAGTTACTGTCGAAGCTATCAGTGTAGAATAAGACAAATCAGAAAATACAATTTTCTAAAGCTGTCCTACCGAAATTCGAGTCCAGGACCTTCGCAAGTACTAGCTTCGAGTACTCATTTGGTGCTCTATTAACAGGCTTTATCATATTAATTTATACATCATCAATAACATTTTCTATACCGTCTAAAGTTAATAACTTGAATTCCTCAAAGACCTTGTAAAGTGATCGAACCTGATCACTCTTCAATCGTATCGAATTTCAATCAAAGTGGACTAGTGTGAAATAGTAATAGTAAAAGTATTTTTGTGTTCATTTATACACTTGTTAATTTTGAGATAGAAGTCCAGTCAGAAATTAAACCAAAGCCAAGTTTCAATTGAAATTAAATATAAATTTAATTTATACTAGCTGACACTACAAATTTCGTACCGCCTCAGAATCAATAAAAACAACGCTGTAAAATAATTGCAGAATGGACAACCGGAACAAAAATATTATGCTATCAAAAAAAAAATCGTTCACATTTCCGCCAAAGTCCGTAAAATATTATAGTTGCGATCAGAAATTGTTGATATAAAAAAAATAAACAAAACTTGTAAATGTAATTGATTACTAAACGACGGGAGGACCATTTAACGTTTAACAGGAAGGAATCCAAGCATTTTTTTCTGATTTACCCACCTTCAAACCTTTTCTGGACTTAACGAAATTAAAGAACAGCAATTGTTCTTTATCTGTATAGTTATTGTATTCCGTATGATAAATATTAAGTTATAATATGATAAAAATTATAATTTATTATCGATTCTAAAATTTCCTACAAAATAACAGTATATAACTGTTCGCGACTTTTCCCTTTAAGTAGAAATAATATAATTTGTTTTAATTTAAAGTCAATATTATTGTTAAAATCGTTCGTTTTCGTATAGTATATTTTTATTTAACTTTGAGTCCCGTTATAGATATTTATAGATTTGTATACAAGATGTTTTGTTGACCTATAGCATTTATATATTTATATGATTGTCATTTCCTAGAAAAAAGTCCCTGCGATTGGTAGGAAATAAAACGCCAACCATAGGACGTTCTTTTTATCGAATAAAGTACCAGCCACGTCGTTTGCTTGTCACTAGTGTACGTTTGCCAGTCGCAAACACCATAGATTAATAGGTCAATTTGGTAAACACGTTCCTGCTGAACAACAGTTCGAATCGCGATACATAAATCCTCGTCTGGTGACAAGTAGACGGCGGAGTGAAGATTCTGGTGGCATTTTCATTTATCCTGAACCGGCAAATCTTCGCAAGAGTGAGCTGCTCAAGGGGCTTACAATAATGGTTAATAACAGCAGCATATGAGTCATGCTATTTCTTGTTACTGTTCCTGGCGGTTTCATTCACATAGTTCTCGATCCCGTGGAAATATTGTGTAATTCATTACTTATTGGACCGAATTGTCAATTTAAACCATTGCGAAATCCACATTTTTATTCAAATTTTCCAGCTATTGATAAGGAATTCCGTCACTTTCACAGACGCGTGAAGCAGAACGTTTATTTCTTTTGTCGAATAAAAAAAATATACATCAATAAAAAACAGATAGCATAAGTATAAAGAGTATATCAGTGCAGCACACTCTGCCAGAATGCCCGGCGTGGGGACCCCAGCGGTATCTATTGACGTCGTTGGTCGGAGGAAACCTTTCGCTGGAGGGCATAGTTGGGGCAATGCTCACCGGTGAAAGGGAGTGGAGGGCAGTGGTGTTATTTCGCTGAAGGAGGCACATGAGAGGCACGGGAAGAACGCTGTAGACGCTCCTTTACTTCGGCGCAGGAGGTTGGGAGGTAGGAGGCGTCGATTTGCGCTTCGCCTTCTTCCTTCTTAAGTCCCTAGAGGAATCTTCCGGAGTGCCAGGGTAGATTGCGTCTACCGATCCTCTGGTGCTCCAGTAAAGGAAGCGGAGGGTATTGCAGGGTGTTAGTGGGTATTCTGGTTTACCAGCGAGTCCCACACTGCCGATAAGATTTTATCTAATCGGCGTGCATAAAGGAATTTCCCAGCGAAAAAAAAAAAGCATATAGAGTATATATGCGTATTTGTCAATCACTGTCAAAGATCTCAAAAGCAATAAGGTTACATTAAAAGAGTATATATTGTCAAAAGTAATAAAAAGGTTACATTAGAAAGCGGTTGTTTTTTTTTTAAATTATGCTGTTTTACAAAAGAATTATTGAAATTGGTCCAGCCGTGGATGCGTGATGTCGTGAGTATAGTCTCTGATTAACCGGTAGACTCTGAATTTATAATATTATATTATTTGATTATAGTCTCTGACAATAAGACCTTATTAATAATCAATTTAAAACGAGGGACGAAATTTACTCTTCTTGTGTTAATATATCGAAGATTTTAAATTGTTATCTATAATTTTAATAAAGAAAGCCAGTATATTTATACCAAAAGATTTGTTAGATCTACGCCTCAAACAGGAAGTCTAAGTGGAAAATTGAATATAAACAACGTTGACATTCATCAGTTTTGATGTTATTAAACATTTATCTAATAAAATGTCTGTGTATCATGTACAACGGTGTTGTTGTATTTATTATTACGCACACGATCATGTCGCCATGAACTTGTCTCGTGCTAGACTTAGGTATTTATTGCGCCTGTTTCTGTAGGGTTGTCAATTTACATAAGCGAGAATCTAAAAATCATATATTTTGAAGTGAAACTTCTTTAGGTGCATGGGGGTAAAATTTTTACGAATGTAACACGTGATTAGCGTCACGAATTTGTTGTCAGGTGTCACGTTTTTTATGCAAATTCGTTCAAGGTTAGGTAGTTTTAATATTTACAAATAACACGTGGCATTTTAATTTGCCACTCGTCATTTAATATACTATTTTTCACAAAATATAAATCTTAACTTCAAAAATAAAATTTAATTTATAATTTCTAATGTTGTCAAAAAACACGTGGTATTTTCCATAAATTATTTGTATTAAATTTCGACACTTAATATTTTAAAGACAATTAAATTCATTAAATTCCTGACATATCTTCCTTCTACCCTCCCTGGAAGTCTCGGAAGTCTAAAGTTTTAAAGTTGTATAAATATAAATGAGACTTTAAAATTAGTTTGCTAAAGAAGTCTTACTTCGAACATGTGTACTTTGTACGCACGCATTTTTAAAGTTTTAAAATTTATTCTTCATTGTAACGACACCACACTTATTAGGTACATAAAAAAGGAAACTTAAACTAAATAGATTAGCGTCTTACTTGCGGCCTTGAAGCGATTTCTTACACACCTTAAAAAGGGAGACAAAGTTAAGAGTTACAGGTGAATTTTTGCCCCAGTAAACTGTTAACGTCCCATTGCTAGGCAAGGGAGTCTTCAAACTTGGACAGTAAAGTATAGTATCATATTCAAACTAAGGATATAACACCTGTAGTGTGCGCATAGAATGTTTTATTCCTTAATGAACTTTGTTTATCTCTTAACTTCAGACTACTGCTTAACTAAAGACTGCATATATTTTCAAAAACAATTGAAAGATTCTTTTTAAAATCCTCGTGGAGCTAAAACCTAGTGGAGCTCCTACATCACTCGGAGACAGGGACACGAGAACGCGATTGACAAACATTCACAACCCCGTCAGCGACATGCCCGTTTAGGCCCAACCTGGTCTAAATTACCAAAAACAAACTTCGAAGGTGGCTTGTCTGGAGCACTAGCCAAGCCACCTAGGCAGCTAATGGAACTAACCACCTCGCGGAATCTGTCCTTTTTGGGCAACTGACCCCGCATCCGTTACCCAAAGGTAACTAAAGGTACTAAAGAGGGAGGCGGCGATAGTGTGCTTCTCGCCTCATTCCCGGCCTTCTTCTGCGAATGGTCGAAGTGTTCACGTCCGGCTCCCTTAACCATTTTGCCATCTCCCTCCACATCATGATATACTCGCATAAGGAAAGCATAGCACACCATGTTCTCTTTGCTGCTCATTATTATTGTAATTATGGTGGGGTCCACCCCGATGACCGCCATGAGTGCGACACGCCTCGAGCGTGTTGGGTCATGTCACCAGCGAAGCCACACTCGTGCCATTCCTCAGTAGGCTCACACTTAGTCACTCTGCACAGGTACTTGCCAAAGCTACCGTGGCCCAAAAGAATCTACGCCAAACGGAAAATCACTGCACCATCTGCCCTGCGACACTTCGTGGCCTGCTTTCGGCTGACAGAGCCGCTCCCTCCATTTGACTATCAGGGCGGTCTATGCCGCCCTTTGCCACCCCCTTTCCTCCGCAAATTGTGGCGGAGATTCATCCCGCAGCCGTGCTTCCATCCTTCCGTCATGCATCGTCGTCGTCTGAGTGAAAGTTTACTATACCGTTTAAGCTGTAATAGAGACAAGATTTGGTTTTAACTGCTTGTAAATAAGAGATTAGAATTGATATTTCGATTTTATGTATTCTAAATTTATTACTAATGAAGGTTAATTGATAGCGGAGGTTAAAAGTAGTAACATGGCCTACTTTTTACGTAAGAATTCCTAGAGGAAATCCAAGTATAATGAAAATGAAAAATGAGACCAATTGTTGTACTAATTCGTTTAATGTGTAAACAGTAAACTCCATCTACATTACGGTGTAATTTATTTTAGAGGTCCCGGGTTCGATCACCGTTAGGGCGAATTTAGGAAATTGCATTTCCTAATTTGTCTGGTCTTGTCTTGTCGACAGGTATAACTTGTCAGCAATAAAAAAACTAAATTTGGATCACAGCAAATCGAGGCCTTTGCTATGATACATTAACTGTTGTTAAACGTGTTATTGTGGCAACCTTACATATCACTGATGTCTCCATAGTTCATTCATTATAGGAAAAATACCGAGAGGAAAGTTTTTAAAGATATTCAAATCATGTCTGTAGCATTTCAAATAGTGGCTCATGTGATGAGATAACTGGAAAGATATCAATTTTACCAGTTATAAGATTTGCTGTTCGTCTGAATTATGGAAGTAAGGAAATAGAGATTGCATAATTATATCTTTAGAGGTTTGTCTGTCGACCGTTGCCATCTGACCTCTTCTCGGTTCAAACAATTTAGGGCGTGCACTATCCGTTGTTTACTGTGACAAACGATTTAACGTCATTTCCTGGAGACAAATAGTAACCGAATTATTTAACAAAGGTCGTTATCCCTTTATATAAATTATAGCTTATATAATTTATGATTAATTTGTGTTAGGGTCTACTCCTTGCTCGTTTAATATATGCTAGTGTTTTATCACTTACTAACTGTTCCCTGTGTAGTTTTTGATCCTTTGGCAATACCGGGAAACTAATTATAAGTAATAGTGTTAGTTCCAAGAGGTCGATCAGGTGAAAAGTTTTAAAGATTACGCGATAAGTTACTAAGTGATACTATTTCGCTATTACTTAAACAATATTACGAACCTTTGACCGAAAGTAACATCGCCCGTATGATAATTGTTAAAAAATTTAAATAATAAAGTTAAAAATAGTATGAACTAAATTGAGATACTGAATCAAAAGCTTGCATGCTTTGTCTACGTAACTAATGCATAAGTTGTTTACTCATTTATTTATGACAACTTTCAAATACAAACTATATTATAGTCTAAAATTTAGATATGGAATCAAAAACACATTAAATTTGCGAAACTTAATAATATATTTTAAATAAGTTTATTAGAACTTATAATCTTTATAAGTTCTAATGAGTCGCAAGAAGAATTAATTGAAGAAGTGAATCAAATGAATTACAAATTTTGATGACGCACTAAAACAAATTGTCAAATATTTTAACATATAAAACAAGCGCGCATGCGTGCAAAATTTGAAGTACGCGCGCTAAAATACGCATTTATTTAATCTGAAAGCAATGTGGCACTTTCCTCACTCAAAATAACGCCCAAATTACGAACTTTCAATACGGATATCGATTCAATCAATCGATTTGACAGTAGTTTCATTTGGACGCTCAATGTCAATTATATAATATCATTGCTATTAAAACAGCAGTTTAACAACAACATATTTATGTTTACTAAATTTATTATTTCGACTGTATTTCATAGAAATAACTAGTGCTTCTAAGAAATTGTGGATGCAAAATAAATATAACATTTCCAATAAAGCAGCTAGTTACAGGAAGTCCCTATTAAGTGAAATATTTTTCATTAATTGCACCGTTCAAAGTACAATTTCCTAGTATATATTGTATTATTCCTTGATACATTACACGTGTAACTTGCTTACTTGTGTTGCTAGTAGAGAGAGAGAGAGAGAGAGAGAGAGAACATACTTTATTGCACACAATTTTGAGTTGACACAAATTCTTACAATAAATTATTATATTACAATAAACTATGTGCAAGGGCGGCCTTATTGCTTAAAGCAATCTCTTCCAGGCAACCCTTGAATAAATACTATATAATATATATATATNTGTGTGTGTGTGTGTGTGTGTGTGTGTGTGTGTGTGTGTGTGTGTGTGTGTGTGTGTGTGTGTGTGTGTGTGTGTGTGTGTGTGTGTGTGTGTGTGTGTGTGTGTGTGTGTGTGTGTGTGTGTGTGTGTGTGTGTGTGTGTGTGTGTGTGTGTGTGTGTGTGTGTGTGTGTGTGTGTGTGTGTGTGTGTGTGTGTGTGTGTGTGTGTGTGTGTGTGTGTGTGTGTGTGTGTGTGTGTGTGTGTGTGTGTGTGTGTGTGTGTGTGTGTGTGTGTGTGTGTGTGTGTGTGTGTGTGTGTGTGTGTGTGTGTGTGTGTGTGTGTGTGTGTGTGTGTGTGTGTGTGTGTGTGTGTGTGTGTGTGTGTGTGTGTGTGTGTGTGTGTGTGTGTGTGTGAGTATATACACCTATATGAGTAGAAGGCGAGTAACATCATTATTCCGACAAGTAATATTCTTTTAAGCGACTATTGACGTATAATTATTATATAAGACTTAACATTAACATTTTAAAAGAAACATCTAAATTTATTCATTCCCTTGGCGTATAGTCACAAATGGGCTACAAATAAAATGATTTATATATATGTCGGAGAATCAGAGAGAACGGAGAAGCATAAAGCAAAGGGGCGTAGGGTTCTCCGCCGACATCGTTATTAATTGGATCCATTATTTAATTTCTTATTCTGTGGGCGTTCGTGGGTAATGTTGGTGCAATGAAACACTTTATTAATTAACTTGGATTATAATGTTCAATCACTTAATATTCCCGATATTAATTTACACAACCTCATTAACAATAATAGCTAGGAACGCGACAGTTTCAATAGTCGACCACTCCGGCCGACCGACGCTCGAGAATTGCCGAGAGACGGGTCGGACTGCCACTTATTGCCCCCACGCCGATACAAAGATGGCGCCAGCGTTCCACAGGCTATTACACACGGACCAGTGATCCAAAGACTCTTGCACTCCGACATATATATGAAAATCCATTGTTGTACGGTAGTCTCCCTAAAACATAAGAACGACTGCACTGATATGGTTCATTTTAGTTTTGCATTATTTGTGGAAGTCCAGTGAAGGTATAAAAGGTGAGTAAATAGGAAAAAATTATTAGAATATTGTAAAAAAAAAAACAAGTCAAATCTTCTTCAAACTCTTAGAAATAATTCCTACCTGTTTGCTAGCGTTTGATATTCTCCCCGTCGTTTAGAAATCAATTAAAGTTACAACTCGTTCAGAAATCAAATTAAATTGAAGTTTTTGTTTTCACTTTTTTTTAATTTAATGTTAAGCGTTTGATGTTCGTCCAATCGTTTAGAAATCAAATTAAATTTAAAGCAATACTTTTGTTATATTTTAAAATTTGTTTTTGACGTTTGTCATTGACAACCAACAGTTTCTGATCGCATCTGTGATATTTTACGGACTTTGGCGGGATTTTGGGCGTAAAGGTCGCGTTTTCTTGATTACTTTTTTTTTGCCGGTTAAGTTTTGAACACATTTTATACTAAAGTAGAAACGTTCTGCAAATATCATTCAGCTTTTTTTATTTATTAATTCTGAGGCCGTACGAATTTTGATGAATTAGATAGTGAGATATAATTGAAACAATTTTAAATCCATTTATACACCCTGGATTTTCCAAGTATCACTAGCTACTCTAGAACACTGTAAGGCATAAGGAAAATATCTACCCTCTATTTTATGATGAATAGGACAGTCGTATTGCAATATCAAATGTACAACACACCATCTACCACAGAATAGCATCCAAAATCTATAATAAGATAAAATAACGTCATTTTGAAATATTTCCTTATTAAATTTATTATAATACCAGTGACAGAGTAAGAAATAGTGTAATAAGAGAAGGTTGTGGTATAAAAGAAGACGTAGTGACTAAAATTGAGAAAGGTATGCTTAGATGGTTTGGGCATGTAGAGAGAATGAATGAAAGGAGACTGACAAAAAGGATTTATGAGTCAAGAGTGAATGCGAAAGTTGGAAGGGGAAGACCAAGGCGAACGTTCCTGGACCAAATCCAGGACATTTTAAATAACGGCCAGGTCAAGAGTACTCTAAACCGACGAACTTGTATGAAAGGTTTAATGAGAATGAAAGAAGCGAAGGAGATATGCAAGGATCGTGGCAAGTGGAAGGACGTTGTCTCTGCCTACCCCTATGGGAATGAGGCGTGATGCTATGTATGTATGTAAATTTAGGAGTGAGCTTAAAATCAATCCTTATTAAAGTAATACGTTTTAGATATTAGCCATTTTTTTTAATTTGTTTATAAAGCTGTGTTATTGTACAGGGTCTTACTAAGTTATTTTCAAATCTAAATCGAAGTCTACAGGAAATTATTGGGCTCTCATCGCATATATTCCTTATACATCGTTTTGAGCTACAAAGAACTTATTAATATTACCAGAATCTCCCCCTTTTTTATGATATCAAATATTTTTGTATATTTCCTTTTTAAATTTGTAAAATTTAAATATAAATCGCAGAGATTTTGCGATTTATAAAATGCACACTGTTTCTGTCAGTTAGTGTAGGACACGTTTAAAGTCATACGAATAATTAGCAGCGTGGACTTTGATCTCATATAAGTTGACATCATACATTATTATGCGGATATTATATCATTTGTTATATGTATTATACAATAGAACTTCAGCTGCATTTTGTTATGTAAACATGCTGCTTTTAGTTGTCCGAAATCTTTTCTAGTTTAAACCTATCAAGTCTAAAACTTACAATATTTCTATTATATTTGTTAATAGCCTTTTTTTCCGCTGGGAAATACTTTTACGCATTCCTGCCACGGGGTATGGAGTGTGGGAGTCGCCAGCGAGGTCAGAATATCCACTAAAACTTAGCGACACTCACCTTACCCTCAGTTAGGAGTGTCAGAGGCTCTCTTGCGCATTCGCCCTGACATTCCCGGATGAAACCGACTGAGGATATTCAGGAAGGAGACAAAAGGTGTTTGCGAAGACGCCTCCTGCCGCCAATCCTCCTCCTCCAAAAGGGAGCGGCATCTGCTGCAGCGTCTCGTTCTTGCTCCATTGCCTCCTTCAATGAAATGACGGCCTCGCAGAAAGAGGCAACTGCATTCCATCCTATCTCACTTTCAAGCATGGCGCCTACTATACTTGGCAGTGAGAGATTCGCTCCGACCAGGGACACCAGAGGATATTGCTGTAGTTCCCAAGTCGGACATTCTGCCACAGTGTGGGTGCCGTATCAATGACAAACATTTAAGTCTTGTTTATATTTATGCAAATCTAAAACTTTAGATTTCCGAGACTTAGAGGGGGAATAAAGGAAGGTATGTTAGCAATTTAATTGTCATTAAAATATTAATAGTGTCGAAAATTAATACAAATAATTAATTGAAACCTCTCTCTCTCATGTCTATATAAAAATGATTAATTAAATTTAAAATTTAGAAAAGAGAATTTATGAAATATTTTTAAGTTTCGTGAAAAATGGTATAATATTAATTGACGAATGGCAAATTAAAATGTCACATGCTAAAACTACCTAATATTCAACGAATTAGCATAAAATTAGCTGCAATTTTCGTGATGCTAATCACGTGTTTCATGCGTTAAAATTTTCCCCTAATGCGCTGCAGAAAGAAAATTAAGCTATTTGCTTATTATTAAAAATGCTACCCAAAAATACTATACAACACGGAAGAAGTCGCAGTCACAGTTAGTATTTTGTTACCTTTAATTTGGTCTTCTATTTAGGCGTGGATTTTTTAGGGTTTTGCCTGTGTTCCAAGTTGATATCGACCATGAAAACCCAAGAAATAGTAATCAATTAGTCCAAAATTGTTCATCAGAACAGAATAACTTTTCATCAACGCAAAACAAATTATTAACTTCTGCATTTATCGGACTATTTTAGTTGTTTTTGGACACTACTTATATTTTATTGTTAAACAGATTGTTTTTAGCAGCACTTTTCTAAAGTTTTGTTAAAACAGTATTACGGGGATACTACATGTTTGCTTTCGCGTCGATTTGTATGCTATATCTCCCAATATTGACATACTACGAGACGTGATAAGGTAATTTGCTATATATGCATATACGCAGTCATAATGTGCATGTTGCATAATGCATATGATTATATAGTGAATGTATCCACTTAAAAGCCATATGACATCTAATTAGCTAACTTTGTATTACCATAACAATTGCATAATAAGATTATATATATTGCATGTTAGTAGAAGTGGCAACAAGTCAATATAATTAATTACAAATAAACATAAGTATACATAATCGCCTCTCGTTAATATTATTGTTGAATTGTCGGGAAATAGAATAGTTGATAACAAATGTTATCGGCAATTACACGGGCTTCTTTTTTATGGAAATTTGCTCGGGAATGGAAAATTCCAAATATTATGTTAGTTTTAATTAGTTGTATTACGTAAGCAAGTAAGCTGTTGCTTGGAAGCAGCCTAATAACGTCTCACTGCTGCGCACAGGCCTCCTGACTCATAGGTTAAAGTGTTTTTAGAACATAGATCCACCACGCTGCTTCACTGCGGATTGGCAGGCATAGTACACAAATGCACTCTCTATTCCTTCAGTCTCATGGTCCGATGTGACGGGTATCTGAATTGGCCCGACCCGGGAATCGAACCAAAGGACCTCATGTCTGTAGTCGAACACGCTAACCACTAGACCAATCTGGCAGTTACAATACTTTCTTAACGCTTTACTAATACACTTAATAGCAAAACCACAACTGTCGTACTCGACGAACAAGCACCGCCAGCCTGCCAACGCGAAGTCATGATTCGCGCCGCTTAACTTAGTCAATACAAAAACTAATATCATGACGCAAACATATTTTAACTTGTTATACATTCCTTTAACGCATTTATTCAAATATTTCACCACTGTACATTTATTATTTAGTGAAGATCCTGCTAAATAAACTTTATTATACTTGTATCGATAAATTTAAATACTTTCCAATCGTATAACGAAAGTGGCGTAGGTAGCGAAAACTATAAGTAGGCGAAAGCTATAAGTCAAAAAGGTATATAATTAAAGTCGTTTCTTAAATAACCATCGAATGTGTGCGCTAACACAAGTACCCTTTATTCCTACACTCTCACAGTTCAATGTGATGACTCTCCGAGGTACGGAGGTCGGAGGTGGAACACACAGCCAACTTTCCAACTTCGGATAAATATTGAGAAAACCTTAAAAGAAAACTCAATATCGCTTTATTAATTCGCCCGACCCGTGACTCGAACCCAGGACCTCATGTCTGTAGTCGAACAAAATGACCAGACCAATGAGGCAGTCATTCACATGACATTACTTCAGAATAACAGACGGAACTCGAACCTAAGACCACATGATATATAGCCGAATGAGCTGATCAAACTTAACAATTAATATCAGATTGACACACGACGAATACTGGCAGCGAATACCGACATTTACGTAAACAAGTAATAATAGAATAAGACGTAATATTTGAACAATATTTACATATTACAGTAAATATTTTTCAATTTACGAAAACAAACAATAATATTATTGTATTTGTTTTTGCTAGCATAATTATATGTTAATAAACAAGTAAATATTAAATAATATGAAAGTTGCTTGATTGATAGGTACATCAGGTAAGAACATATTAAAGTGCTAAACTATACATAATAAACAAATTAATACCTTAAGAAAACCTTATCTCGATACAATACAAAATTTAAAATCAACCAAATGAATAATTGAGCGAAAATTAATACTTTGAACACCGTCGCCACTTTCATATTTCTGGTGTCTCATTAGCAATTAGTGTAAGAGAGATCAATTTATGTTTATTCCAAAAAAATCTCACTAATTTCGATGTACCCCACGAAAGAGGATAATGGTAACGCTTTTATTAAAACACAATAATTGTCCAATTCTAGTAGACAACGTTGATATAACTGAGAACCCCCTAACTTCTAAGATACAGAGCCTTTTATAGCTTTTGGATAATAGCCAATTACAGCCATCCACCAATCAGAGCGCTTCCCTCCAAATGTTTTTGTCACTTATATTTAACATCTATAATATTTCGGAGTGCAATAGTCTGTGGAACGCTGGCGTCATCTATCTATCGGCGTGGGGCAGAGTCAATACTGACTATCCGGCGCGCGTCTCGCCAGTTGTCGAGTGACGGTCCGCCAGAGCGGTCGACTACTGTAACTGTCGCATTCCTAGCTATTATTGTAAATGAGTTTGAGTAAATTGATATCGGGAACATTAAGTGATTGAACTGAGTTAATTAATAAAGTTTTTGATTGCACTAACATTACCCACCAACGCCCACAGTATAGAAATTGAATTATTGCTGCTATTAATGACGATGTCGGCGGAGAACCCTATGCCTATATGCTTTATGATTCTCTTCTTCTCTATTTTTCTCCGACAAATATATTTCCCAGTTAGTTGATTATTGTTATAATGAATATAATATGTCTAGTTGTAATTATTTATCAAACATTACGATGATATTATAGCGAGTAGACTTTAATTTCTACATTTAGAAATCATCCAATCACAAGCCTTGCCTGTTCTACATCTTAAAATAGTCAAATGACGAACCGTATTCTATTTTAATAATTATTTAACAAATGTGATAATGATAGCCATTTTTCATCATTGCCATCGGAATGGAATTCTCGATAATGTTTCTATGGCTTTTAAATTAGATAAAATGTATGTTACACAATAACGCAAGTGGTGTCCTTCAATGATTGAGATTTTAGAAAAGTAGTAGTGCTGTTATTTACGCACAAGGGACTAAGCATGGGACTTATTTTTCAATAATAGTAACTAGTGTTGTTATAGGGCCGATAGTTTATTAAGTTATTTGTTACTGAAAAGTTATTTTTTTCGTAGACTAGATATTAGGTACTAGGTATTTATACATATTTAGTATATAAAGATACACAACATTTTTGATAGACACAAATTATGAGGATGGTATTAGAATCTCAAACTGAAGACGAGTTTTAATGGTCTAATACTTTGCTCTTCCCATTATTACTAGTTATGGCAGTATAGTATTAAGAAAACACTAAAATTAAAATATGGACATTAAACATCTTTTGGATTAAAGTTAAAGTTATTACTTGTAAGTTTATCAGTAGAGTAGCAAATAATGTATATGTTTATTAGTTATCCCATGCTTAAAAGGGAGTATTGATATTCGTCAATATCTTTATTTACCCTACAATGTACAAATGTTTCCACAATGTCCATCTGTCTAATATATAATATCTCATGGTATACATAATTCATGTTGACAGAAGACACACTGAGGAGATTTAATACCCACATAATTGGGGAATGCACAAATTGGTCGTCAAATGCAAGCTTAAGGTTCGGACACTGAGTTACTGGCGTTGCTAATTGCTGTGTGCAATGTTGATGTGACAAAGCGACGATTATCAGATTTATGGTACGAACACAGCTTAAATTAGTCCTTCGAGAGAATTAAAAGTCCATTTCCGAGCAATAAAGATGAACATATAGCAGAATCTTTTAAATTAAAGAACTAGGTAGAAACCATTCGTCTATGAATTTGTATATATTCGAATTTTAAGGTATGTCCAACATTATTATGTATATATATATTCTAGGTAATATCTGTGTCGTGATTCGATGTTTATTTAAAGAACGAATTTAATGAAATACCTTTTTGATTTATAGTGTTTGACTACGTTCGCCACTTTAGTTATACGATTGGAAAGTATTTATATTGATCATTATGATTTAATTATCATAATCGTCGATACTAGTAATGGTGGTGAAATATTTGATTGAATACCTTAATAGAATGTATATCAAGTTTAAATATGTTTGCGTCATGATATTAGTTTTTGTATTGACTTAGTTAAGCGGCGTGAATGATGACGGTGGCAGGCTGGCGAAGCTTGTTAGTTGAGTACGACAGTTTTGATATTAAATGATTATAACGCATGAAGAAAGTATTGGGTTTAATATTTAATAGAAATGTGTGTATAAATCAGGATTAATACAATTATACTAATGAATAAAAGAATATGTGATATTAATCTCAACATTTGTATGTTTACTTAATTACAAACACCGCCTACCTTCTCTCTCTCATTTCTGAGATGCTCTTCCTAACCGTAAGGTGATCTTGAACAGAGTGCTAATTGTCGGCAAAACAGCCCATTGCACATTATAATTAGTTATGTAATTGCATTCTTCTTCCTATTTGGTGTATATTAAAGCATCATCCTTCATTTTGGAGGTGTGTCTCACACACTGTAATAGGTATAGGAAAACTAAGAAATAATTTTAATTTAATTCAATTTAAATTATAAGAGCTATGACGGCCTAAAGGTTTGTAGATTCTTGTTAAGAGTAACAGCTTTGAAACTTGGACTGGCAACATTAAGTGTGTAAATATTGTTTCAAATTCGTCATTGTGTAATTCGCTGCAGAATTATAGCTTCCTCTGGTAAAATTGTAGGATATCTTGTGCTTGTAAGCCTTCAGCGGAGCAATGTGGTGGGTCCATACTCTAAATATCCTCAAAGAAGAAGAAGAAGGCATGTCCTCAGCAGTAGGGCCAATAGAGGTGGCTGTTTGCCTTTGTTTTAATAAATTTATAAACAAGTTAGATAAATGGCGATAACAAAATTAAATAAAAAGCAAAATGTTATCTAGGGTAGCTATTCCTATAAAATATAATACAAGCAACCATGGTAGCACACCAAAATATAGTAATATTGTATCAAGTGTATTCTACAAATTGAAACAAAACGTTATTACGCTTTGAAAAGTCATCGACGTTCACAAACATGTTTACAGTGCCCGAAACTCCAATTAAACGGTGGCACAAATAATTCATGGATTGTATTTGTAAATATTAATTAGGAACAATGTCATTAAAAGATAACACTATCAGTTTTGCTATGAACTAAGTCAAGTTCAATTTGTATATGCGATTACGTTACAAGTTCACGGAAAAATTTGTTGCGAAAACAGAGGAAAGTTTTGTCAGCACCAAGTTGTGTACAGATGTGTAAAACACTTCTTTCTTTATTTTTATGTGGTCGCAAATGTTAGGGATGCTCCTATTTGCTCAAATATTGGGATAATGTATGTAGTAGTACAACAGAATTTCATTTCTTTAAGTAAAGTCCGATCGGATCGAAGTATTGGCATCATTAAATTTGCAATCACGGTTCCATAATTAACCGTGTGAATTATAAATATATATTTGTATAAGAAAAGAATAATAAGGTATTATTAGATATTCCAAGTTTGATATTTTAATTCCTGATTGCGAAAATATGATATAAATCAAAATATTCTCTATTCAAGTATGCTCAAACAGCCCTTTTGAATCGTCGGTAGTGTCTGTTGGTTAGAAATTTACCACAGGTTCGGAACGATGATTTCGCTGAGAAGAAACCAAAAAACTCACCGGTTACTCTTTTAAATATAGATCTGTATGTTATAATGTATAATATTTTGCTTGTGTGCGCAACTGGAATCAAGTTCAATCATTTTTATCGTTTAAATAATCTGCAACATTATAATACGCCTTTAGTAGAAGGATGTTTTTGACATATTTTTTAAAATTATGTAGAGGCAAATCCAAAACTGATTGTATAAATGTATAAATAAATTCGTGTGAAGAGCTGAAAAAATTGAAGAGCTGAAAAAAATTGCATTTTTAGGATCTAAATTAACAGAAGATGGAACATGTGAAAGTTTTATTGAAAGGAGAGTGAAAGCAGAGAATATGGTAAATGGTGTTCTGCACGCCTTTATAAATGGAAATAATCTCCATAATGCGGTACTGGTATGCCAATCAGATTAATACCATCCGCTGGGGAAACACGCAGTCTTTGCCGTTCAAATTGGAGTGTGGGGTAAGGCAGGGTGGACTGACATCACCTAAACTATTTAACCTCTACATTAATAACTTAATTGTTGGGTTAAGTAAAATGCGTACGGGCTGTTGGGTGGATAATGTCAGTGTGAACAGTGTTAGCTACGCCGATGATATGGTGTTATTGGGTCCCTCGGCAGGATCGGTTAGAGAGCTACTCAAATACAGTGAAGATTATGCAACCACTCACGGTCTTGTGTATAATGTCAAAAAAAGTGTGTACATGATCTTTAAGGCCCCTGGGAAGAAATGTGACCTTACCTCGACAATTAAACTGAATGGCGAAAAGCTGAAAAAAGTTGACGAATTTAAATACCTAGGTCATGTTCTTACCGAGGACCTTAAAGATAATAGAGACATTGAACGAGAGCGTAGAGCTCTGGCGGTGCGATGCAATATGCTAGTGCACAGATTTGCCCGATGCAGTAAGGAAGTTAAAATTATACTATTTAAGGCTTACTGCCAGTCCCTTTACTCGGGCGGTCTGTGGGCTAGCTATACGCGAGCATCGATGGATGCTCTTCGTGTGCAATATAATAATGGTTTCAGAATGCTGTTGGGACTACCGCGGTTTTGCAGTGCGTCTGGCATGTTTGCCGTCCTCCATACAAATGATTTTCATTGTCTAAGAAGAAAAAGGGTAACGGCACTGCTAGACAGAATATGTTCTAGTAACAACAGCATTCTGAAAACATTATCGGACAAAATGAACACACAATTGTATAAACATTGTGTCCGAATTATATTTAGATGTTAAGTTTATGTTAATTTATATAATACTAACACTAGTTTATAAGATTTTAGATTTAAGAACTAACAACTGGACCTTGATGTCTTTAATAAAGATTATTATTATTATTATTATTATACTACTTTTACACTCACGCCCGTTGACTAAAGAATATATATATTTATTATTAAATATAAATAAATTTATAATAATTACTTGAATACATAAATATGAAATAATACATATATCTACATAAACAATTACATAAATATATATAACGGGCGGAGGATACACCCCGGCAGGGAGACCAAACGGCCGGGGGTCAGGGCTACAGGCTGAGAAACCGCCGGACTATCCTAGCCGAGTCCAGCAACACCGCCTTTTGCATCCTTGCTGCGAGCGAACTGCCACGGAACCCCAGTCGTCTCAGATGGTGAGCGAGACTGACTGGGATGAGACCATTCGCAGATATTACGATTGGGATGGTTTCAGCGGATCCCACTCCCCACATGGCGGTAATCTCGTGCGCCAGATCCAGATATTTACGTTTTTTCTCTGTCTCAGCTCGCACGAGATTCTCGTCATACGGGATCGTGATATCCACTAAAAACACCCGAGACTGTGCCCGGTCCATTATCACGATATCAGGCTTGTTGGCCAGTATGGTCCTGTCCGTGATAATGGACCGGTCCCAATAGAGTCGGACACCGTCGCGTTCGAGTACTGGCACCGGCTGGTACCTATAATACGGCAGTCTCTCATCAAGAAGACCGTACATCAGGGCGAGCTCTTGATGAAGGATTTTGGCCGCTTGATTATGTCTGTGGAGATACTCAGTGTTGGCAAGCGCGGAACATCCCGAAAGCACATGTCTGAGTGACTCGCCGGGATGGCGACAAGCTCGACATATGTCGTGAGTGCCATCCTTCAGAATGTACTTTCGATAGTTCCTCGTCTTGACCACCTGATCCTGTATCGCACAGACAAATCCTTCGGTTTCCCCAAAGAGGTCCCCGAAGCGCAGCCATTGCACGGAGGCTTTTCGGTTTACGTGAGGCTCGTGTAGAGCCTTGATTATTATTATTATTATTATTATTTATGAATAGCCAGATGGTGTCTCACAGGGCCAGACAGGCTGTCTATGCAGGAGTGTTGGTGCAAACACTTATGTATGTAAGTGAAAGTTGGGTATGGCAGAAGAATCACACAAGTAAAATAAATGCGGAAGAGATGAAATCGTTGGGCAGTATGAGTGGATTAAAACTGAGTGACAGAGTAAGAAATAGTGAGACAAGAGAACGTTGTGGTATGAAAGAAGAAGTAGTGATTAAAATTGAGAAACGTGTGCTTAGCTGGATTGGGCAGGTAGAGAGAATGATTGAAAGAAGACTGACAAAAAGGACTTGTGATTTAAATGTGAATGGGAATGTAGGAAGGAAAAGACCAAGGCGAACGTTTCTGGACCATATCTAAGACATTTTAAATAAGGCCCAGGTCAAGAGGACTTTAAACCGACGAACTTGTATGAAAGGTTTAAAGAGAATGAAAGAAGCGAAGGAGATGTGCAAGGATCGTGACAAGTGGAAGGACGTAGTATCTGCTTCCCCCTATAGGATTGAGGCGTGATGCTATAAATACATATTAATATTTATTTTAAAATTCCCATTTGTATAATTGTTATAAGTGGACATTGTTATTTATGGATTAGAAATCTCAACAAGCGAGTTAAATATACAATTGGAAAAGCAACTTGTCAAGTGTTTTCTAATGAACATCTTATCAATAACAAAAAGTTTCCATTTCAGTAAAACCCGCACGTAGTTTACTTATTATGCAACACATATGATGCTTTAGACGATTGTTAGTCTATTATACTGTTCATATTTTTAATATGTAAAGAGAACTTTTTATTGTACATATTTTTTTTTATTAAAAATGAAAGTTTTAATAATACATTTTAGTGGTACCTGTTTCAATCTCGCTTTTTGATTTTTGATGATGTTGCTGGCGTGGTGATGTGAATATTTGCTTTGAGCAGTGGTCCGAACTGGACTGGTGGGAGGCTTCGGCTGTGGCTAATTATCACTCCACCAGCAAAGGCGTACCACCAAGCAAAGAGGTTTGTGTTCCGGTACGATAAGATGTAAATTGCCTCTTACCAGGTCATTGGGCTTCTTGCTTAGACTGTATCATTAGGTGTGATTACAGTCAATCGCTACACTGTCAGCAATTAAAAAAATGACTTTCTTAGCTTTACTATAAAAACGTATTAATACGTTTAAATATATGACATCGTAAGAGAAAAGATGGTGTCTCAAAGGGCTAGACTGGCAGTGCATGCTGGAGTGTTTGTGCCAACACTTATGTATGGTAGTGAAAGTTGGGTATGGCAGAAGAATCACAAAAGTAAAATAAATGCGGTAGAGATGAGAGCGTTGAGAAGCATGAGTGGATTAAAACTGAGTGACAGAGTGAGAAATAGTGTGATAAGAGAACGTTGTGGTATAAAAGAAGACGTAGTGACTAAAATTGAAAAAGGTATGCTTAGATGGTTTGGGCATGTAGAGAGAATGAATGAAAGGAGACTGACAAAAAGGATTTATGAGTCAAGAGTGAATGCGAAAGTTGGAAGGGGAAGACCGAGGCGAACGTTCCTGGACCAAATCCAGGACATTTTAAATAACGGCCAGGTCAAGAGTACTCTAAGCCGACGAACTTGTATGAAAGGTTTAATGAGAATGTAAGAAGCGAAGGAGATATGCAAGGATCGTGGCAAGTAGAAGGATGTTGTCTCTGCCTACCCCAAAGGGAATGAGGCGTGATGCTATGTATGTATGTATGTATGTAAGAGAAAACATTTGAGTTTTGTATGTATGTACATTAAAACTACTGGACTGATTTCAAGATTTTTTTTACTATTAGAAAGCTGCATTTTCGCTGAGCAACATAGGCTATATTACTGTCTCAAAAAAAATAGGGATCTCTAATAAAAATGCATTAATGTAACTTAAGGTGGTGAAACAATCAAATTATTTTGCTGCCACAAAACAAAACTACGTCAAATGTTGTGTATAGGGAAGTTCTGAGACAATAAAGTATTACAAATAAATCTCTTCTCTAATATTATAGAAGAAAGTTTTGCATTTTGAATTTCTCTCTTTATTTTAAACAATTTATTATAATCAAGCTTAAAATTACTGGAGTGATTTAAATGATTCTTTCCAATACATGTAGTATTTTTAAATTTGCTAATGTCAGACAGTCAACGTAAATGATGTTCAGAATTTAAAAATGTATTAGTTAGATATATGTATATTCGTTGTAAAGTAAAATCTGTATCTATATTGATTAGATTACTGAAAGGAAGTAATTAAAAACTAAGTGAAATAAAACTTTTATGTTAACAATAATAAATCTTATAGTCCGACTTAGTAGATTTTCTACTACCAACGAGATTGATTATGATGTGCTACGCTCTCCTTCTGCGGGGAAGTCATGATGCGAAAGGAGATGGCGAAACGGTTGAGGGAGACGAACGTGACCAGTTCGACCATTCGCAAGAGAAGGCCGGGAAGGAGGCGAGAGGCCCACGTTCGCCGTTTCCCTCCTTAGTGGTGACCTTTGGGTAACGGAAGCGCCTAACAAAGAGAGATCCCGTGAGGTGGTTGGTGGCTTGCTAGGTGCTCCACGCAATCCACTTTCGGAGTAAGCTTTGGTCATTAACCGAGTTAGGCCTAAACAGGCACATCGCTGGCGGGGTTGCGAATGTCTGTCAGTCGCGTTCTCGTGACCCCGTCTAACCTAACCGTAACCTTAGCGTGTATGAGTCCGGCATACCCTGGAACATCCTCCCGAGTATTCCAGGTATCCACGAGGATTACCCAGCGTTAAAAAAAAACCAATGAGATCTATATTTGGAACTGGGATTAAATCAAAGCATTACCGTGTTAGGTGTATATATAATAAAAGCTGAACCCGCGACTTCGTCTGCGTTAAATGTTTTTTTCATTGATTTTAATGGATAGCATTTTCATTAATTTAGGCAAATTGCTTTACAAATAAAAAACATACGTATAAATATTTTATTGAGTTATTTTTAGTGTTACTGAAAAGAACTTATAGTCCGTTTTCAGGCTCTAGATTATCGCTGTACCAAATTTCAATCAAATTCATAAAATCCGTTCTTAGCTGACCTCTACTCGGCAAAAGGAATATTCCTACCAAATTTCAAGTCTTTACGTCTTATGTGATGAGTCAATAGTTAACTCCCCCGCAACCCCTATTGCGGGTGGAATTTCGTAAAATCCGGTCTTAGCTGGCCTCTACTCGTAAAAAGGAATAATCCTACCAAATTTCAAGTCTCTACGCCTTATGGTTCCAGAAATATCGTGATGAGTAAATAGATACCTGGATATCTCTTTTATATATATAGATATACATAATGTTTCCGTTAAACAAATCTTCATCGAAGAATATGAATGTGTATTTTACGAGAGTATGCATGTTAAAGATAACATTAAATATTTGGACCGTCATTGAATAAATATATCTTTTAAAGTATGACTTTCTCATAATATATTAGCATATCCCTGCTGATTTTCGCCGGCAGTCGTTTAACGTGAATATGCCTATTATTGCCGACACTTTCCTCATGGAAAATCGGCCGTTCTCTCCAGGCGGTACAATATTAAATTCCGTACAAAGCTTCCAATAATATTATAAAGATGTAAATATATTCCTTGTATCGTTTGCCCTCAATTCCTCGCCTTTTAAAGGAAGTAGGCTAATTTCTGTGGAAACATGTTTTGTTACAGTAATTCAATAAAGACGCCGTTACTAAGATAGCTAAATCTTTCTTTACTGTGGCGTTTGTAACATAATATGGCGTTCAGCATATACTTTAAGTTTTGCACTACATTGTGCTGCCACACTGCTGTTTATCAACATTAGCAAACATTTTCTAACAAACATTTTATCACAATGTTTAAAAACGTTTTCATGTTAGATAATATCAGTAAACATTATTAAACAAAATTGTTAGTTAACAATTTGTAGGAAGTGCCACATTGCTCAGGCAAAACTGCCTCATTGATCTTGTGGTTAGCAGGTTCGACTACAGACATGAGATCCTCGGTTTGAGTCCCGGGTCGGGTCAATTCAGAAATCAATATTGAGTTTTCTGTTAAGATTTTCTCAATATTTGCCCGAAGTTGGGAAGTTGGCGATGTTATCCACCCCCGTGCCTCGGAGAGCACGTTAAGCCGTCGGTCCTGCGCCTGATCTCTCTCCGGTCGTGTCGGATTCCCGTCACATCGGACTATGAGAGTGAAGGAATAGAGAGTGCATTTGTGTACCATGCCTGCTAATCCGCAGTGGAGCAGCGTGGTGGGTCTATGCTCTTAAACAAAAACCCTCGCTCCTCGGAGTGAGAAAGCCTGTGCCCAGCAGTGGGACCTTAAGAAAGAAATAAGAAAGAAAGAAAAATCTTTATTCGGTGCATAATGCGTGGTACAACTATAAATTTATAGTATACTAATATCTTATACAAATATATTTCATTAATGTATAAATATATACATTAATGAAATATATTAGTGTAGATGTTATGCAACTTCCACATAACCCCGAACAGGCAGAACAGCTCGGTATTGCCGTGTGCCATAAACTTGACACACGGTGCCGATTTTCAGCTGCAGCCCTATAGCCAGCTCTGACGTCACAGACAGATCATCAATCGACTAAGAAAAGACTTAAATACTAATCTTAATAGAACTCTTAACTACTCTACTACTAACATTAAATTATTACAGAAAATTGTATGCGGTGGAATAGCCAAATATAAAATAAATATGTAATGAAAAAACACTATTATTATTATTACTTACTTTTACTTACTTGTATCATTTGTTATATTTTGTTAGTAAACATAAATGCAGACGACAGCAGGATATGCGGAGAGTGCGAACCACACACCGCGAGGCAATGGTCACGGGAACAAAAACTTTACTTCTCTTCACACTTCGAAGGGAGTCATAGGTTTAGTTTAGAAAGAAAGAAAGAAAAAGCATTTATTCAATGATGGTGTAACAAACAGCATTATCACAAACAGCATTACTGTCTGTAACACCACCTCGAAAGGGTTTCCAGCTCAGCATATTATCGTGTGTAGTACAAACACACAACGTTGATTTTCATCTGAGACCCCGGTGACGCCACAGCATACAAAATTTAAAATTAACAGAGAACGTATACAAACAGGTATTAGAAACAGTAGTAACAACAAAAAATAAAGTTACCAAAAAACATCGTTGACAAATATTAATTTTTACATACATACCGTATTAAAAATAAATAATAATTAATGTAAATATATTAAGATATTATAAATGAGATAGATATATGTGCATATATAAAGGACACAGAAAGAAAAGAAAAAAAAAACGTAATATCTTATGAGACCAAAGACACTAAAGAATGGAAAGTTCTGCCACTAGATTGCCATGCTCCTTTTGCTTTATTAAAAGAAATTGTTTTAAATGGTATTTAAAACTTAACTTGCTTTTTGCATTCTTGATCGGCGGAGGAATATTGTTCCAGCATTTAGTGGCAGAGTACTTAAATGACCCTCTAAATGCAGCGGTTCTATGAAATGGGACGCTGAGGTGTTCGCAAGCTCTTAATCGCTCTGACTGTACCCACTTCAATTTTTTATGGAGAAAAATAAGGTTGACCTGACTTTATAACACCGAAAAGTAATACGGCTAGATGGAGTTTTCTTCTAAGTTGCATTTTTAGTTGACCTTTATTATTTATATAGGGTGTTACATGATCACGTGGTGGAATATCGAAACAGATACGTGTACATACATTTTGAACACGCTGGATGATACGTTTAGTTCTCGATAAAAGTATTAGTTAGTAATTATTTTGTAATTTTTATTAATTAAAGTATTTAATAAGTCAGAAGACTTTTTCTTGAACACGCCTGTGTCGGCAAACATAAATAGTGTTATAAATGTTTATAAAATTTTCCCTCAGTGCACTCAAAACATGTAACAATTCCTAACATTTGAATGTTTGCAAACATTTTTAAACAGCCGTGTGGCAGCAACGTCTACATTGAGATAAGTATTGGTTAAATCATACAGTAAAGCATTAAACTCTTAGCAATAAAAATATATCATAAGTATTGTGTTATTACTTATATATATTATAACTTCAGTGGCTAGCGGTTTATGAAAGACTAAACTGAAAAAAGTTGTTACACTTCACGCCTCTGCGATTGCTTAGTTGGAGGAAAGTTGAACCCTTGTTGCCTCATTGATGGATAAAGAGGGTTCCGTCGGGTTTTAGTGGGTATTGCATGGCCTTCTTGCTCGCCGAGTCCCAGGTTGTTGATAAAAGCATTTTCCAGCGAAAAAGTATCTATTTAAATAAAGATGAGACCATATATCCCTATGTCACGGCTTCATGCGTACCAATTTTTATAATTATTTTGTTGTTCTATTTGTTATAGTCAGGTATGTAGAACATTATACATTTTAAGAAAACTTAACCACCATAGGAACTTTTCTAATGTAACCTCCTTAGTGTTTTTGACCATATAAACTTTTTTTAATCTAACCTTATGACGTTTGACATAATTGTTATCGATTGACAAATACGTATATATAATCTTTATGCGTGTTATGTCAAATATTAGCATTCTGCACTTGTGTTATTATATAATATATTCATGTGGTTATGTTTGTTGGTCTTGGGTAGTTTAAAGTAATGGATTAACATGTAGAAAGTGCAAGTACCCCTATTTTTTTCAAGTAAATTAAAAAAATATACAAATACAAGTTACGTTTACCAAAAAATTCTTATACGTGCGTCTTCTACTTCTACGTGACACTGGCGAAGTAAATTGTGCCAGTCTGGCACAGGAAAAAGCCATAACTCCAAACAATAATAATAAGCATTCTGCATTCCTACATATACATTATTATTGTGGTAATTTTTGAACTCCTCCGACAAAGTTTTTGTTTCACGTATTAATATGGCGATGCTTTACATAATTAATAAGAAAATTAAATTAGATGACGACACCACAGCCGGTAAAATCGAGAGTAATCGAGTATATGCCATGTAAATAATATTATCTCACTATCATGAACACTACGAAGGGAAACTAATATTTGCACTGTAAATATAACGTGAAATAATAGTTAAAGTTTTTATTTGCTGAAATTATATGAGACTTTAAACCATGTTATACAAAAACGAGGTTATCTATGCTAGACATTATGGCGCGATGTTTCTTGTCTGACAAAAAGTTTAACATTTTATTTTGGTATTTACATATCTACGTCGATATTGTATATTATTAGAACGTTGTGATATAAAAGAAGATGTAGTGACTAAAATTGTGAATGGTATGATTAGATGGATTGGACATGTAGAGAGAATGAATGAAAGGAGACTGACAAAAAGGGTTTATGAGTCAAGAGTGAATGGGAAAGTTGCAAGGGAAGATCAAGGCGAAAGTTCTTGGACCAAATCCAGGACATTTTGAACAAGGGCCAGGTCACGAGTACTCTAAACCGAAGAAATTGTAAGAAAGGTTTAATGAGAATGAAAGAAGCGAAGGAGATATACAAGGATCGTGGTAAGTGGAAGGACGTGGTCTCTGCCTACCCCTATGGGAATGAGGCGTGATGCTATGTATTTATGTATGTAGACATTGTACGTCTTTTATGTTTTGATATACTCGTATTTACCATTGAATCATATATAAAAAAAGTCACATAAAATGCAGTAATTGGAAAGTTATACAGACTCATAATAATAGTAATAAAAGGTTAGGTAAGTAGCTGCCAATTAATGTGCCAATGCTGGGCACCGGCTTCCTCACTTATAGGAGAGAGGGTTTTTAGAGCATAGACCCACCACGTTGCTCTACTGCGGGCTGGTAGGCTCAGGGCCGACTACTTAACGTGCTCTCCGCGGCACTGGGGTGGAGCACAGCGCCAACAACACAACATATTGAGAAAATCGTAATAGAAAACTCAATATCAATTTAATGCTTATGAAAAAACGCTTGATGCCAATGAACTAATTTTACACAAAATCTTTTATAAATAAATTATACGGAGGGTTTTTGTAAGTTTAAATTTTGTTACTATTGTTCAAAACAGAGATATACTATATTGACTATTTGAACGGGTACATATCACGATGGCGATTTTTAATTTTTAATTTTTAATTTTGCCGATATTTTAAAAATTAAAAATCGCCATCGTGATATGTACCCGTTCAAATAGTCAATATGTTAATAAACCACGAAAATTTAAGTTTAAAACAGAGATATACTAATATTATGGTAAATAACTGTTTGAAACTAAAACTTTCGTGGTTTATCAACATATTTATAAATATTATTTACGGATACATACTACATTTCTATGTGTGTTCATACAATTCGTCGATACTTCGACCCAATTACAAGCTGGACTATAAATATGACGTTAATGTCTGAAAAATTCAAATTCTAGTATCTAAAGCTTCGTAGAATCGTTTTTATTTCATTATATTACTGCAATGTACGACTGATGATGAGTCGCTAATAATGTTTAACCTGCTACCGTTATATCTAATGCAAATGGGTTATGTTGAAATTGTCACGTAATATAGAACATTTGAAGAGACTAGCGCCTAAGTGACAGGCTCGGCCTAGTTTAGTTGCTAGTGCTCATACCTAGTTGTATACAAAATATGTCTGATATATATAAGTTCATAGTTTTAAGTACCTATTGTTTATCTGGTGCCAATAAATGCATTTTTATTTCGTTTTTTATTAAAGAACAACTTAGAATCCAAAGTTACGAGGGCCCGTTCACGCCCTGTTCTAAGAGGAGCCCACTACAAACTCAGCCGGTGTCTCCATTTGTGTCCTTATCATTACAATATATATTTTTAATTTATTCTATTTGGATTAGAGCAATTTATTCGTTCCCACACATTTTTATCTTCTAAATTATGAAACGATTTCTCAGTTAGTTTTCTTTTAATAAAATATTTAAATTTGTCATGTGACATCTTTGTAACTTCGTCTGAGAGTTTCTTATAGAAAGGTTTACAGTTACCATCTTTATTTTTTACGCTGGGAAATGCCTTTACGCACCCGATCAAACCTAAAATCTTATTGGGAGTGTGGGGACTCATTGGCAAGCCAGAATACCCAGTAAAGCCCAGTGATACCCTCCACGTCCTTTTGTAGAGCACCAGAGGATAGGTAGACGCAATCTACACTGGGACTCCGGAAGATTCCTCTGGTAAACTTAAGGAGGAGGAAGAAGAAGTGCAAATCTACGCCTCCAACCTCCCAACCTCCTGCTTCGCAGTAAAGGTTCTCCTTCTGCTTCTTATGTGCCTCCTTCAGCGAAATCACAGAAAACGGCTACTGTCCTACACTGTACTATCACCGGTGAGTACTAGCCTATATATTTGTTTCTTTAGTTATATGAGATGCATTCACTTTTTATGGACGTACAACAAGTCTTCGAATATACAAAGTAGACTGTGTCTATTTCAAAGATAATGTTTGTTGTTTTTATTAAAGTTTTAGCATTTATTTTTTACAATGAAATCCTTCAATATGTATCAATATAACTATATTTTGAAGTGAAACTTTTTTAGGCTCATGGGTGTAAATTTTTTATGGATAAAAAGCGTGATTAGCGTCACAAAGATGTGCAGCGTTTTTCATGCTAGGTAGTTTTAATATTTATAAATAATATGTGACATTATAATTTGCCACTTGTCGTTTAATATAAGTACTTTTTTATAAAATATAAAATGTCACCGGTGAGTATTAGCCTATATATTTGTTTCTTTAGTTATATGAAATGCATTCACTTTTTATGGACGTACAACAAGTCTTCGAATATGTAGACAAAGTAGACTGAGTCTATTTCAAAGATAATGTTTGTTGTTTTTATTAAAGTTTAGCATTTATTTTTTAAACTGAAATCCTTCAATATGTATCAATATAACTATATTTTGAAGTGAAACTTTTTTAGGCTCATGGGGGTAAAATTTTTATGGATGAAAAGCGTGATTAGCGTTACAAAGATGTGCAGCGTTTTTTATGCTAGGTAGTTTTAATATTTATAAATAATATGTGACATTATAATTTGCCACTTGTCGTCTAATACTTTTTTCATAAAATATAAAATATTACCGGTGAGTATTAACCTGTATATTTGTTTCTTTAGTTATAAGAGATGCATTCACTTTTTATGGACGTACAACAAGTCTTCGAATATGTATACAAAGTAGACTGTGTCTATTTCAAAGATAATGTTTGTTGTTTCGTATGAGGATGTAATTGATATTGTGACGTTTGTTTATTTATTTTCTCGTGTAATCTATTTGTTAATTGAGCACGCGTCTGCACAGTGCGAAGTTTATACTCACACATGCGTATATTGATAAAGTATATCGTCATTCTACTCAGCGATTCAGTATATAAGGCGGAACAAAACATATAATTTTATAGAACAAAACAGAGTAAGCTCTGCAGTTGTTTATAATACGTGCTCCTTTATAAAAAGGGTTTCAAACCTTATATTTAATTTGACTGCAATACAAAGGCTGTTTATTATATTCCTCTGGAATACCGAACGAAGTTTAAAGCCTTTTTTTGCTGATTTTGAAAAGAAAACGTATTGAAAATGGACAAGAGACAACTGATCGGAAGTGCTACACGTTATATTGCTGGTAGACATGCAGTTCAAACGGTCTACTGGAGGCGATCTACTGCAGATGGTAAGGGTCTTCTGAAGACTTCAAAAATGACGTTTTTCGGGAAAAATGAAGGTCCGAACAGAGTGGATACAGCAGAAATGTTTGCTAAAGTACGGGACAGATACACGTAGGTTTATCAGTGAAATCTATATAAAATCTGTGATAGATAGTTTAATATTTAAGGTATAGTAAGTATTTTTAAACTGTACTAAAGTTTTAAGACAAGTACAAATAGGTGTGTTATATTGTTATTTATTTTGTCGATAAATTGTTGTGATTTGCGTATATTTATTGTGATATGATGTATTGTAATTGTGAATTTGACAATATTCTGAAGCCTGTAATGTACGAAATGAAAATATAATGAAATAACAATTATAAAACTTGTTTTTTGGTAATTACACTTCACCAAGACATTGCTATAGTTTTACTATTTTTGTTAAAGTTTTAGCATTTATTTTTTACAATCAAATCCTTCAATATAACTATATTTTGAAGTGAAACTTCTTTAGGCGCATGAGGGTAAAATTGTTATGGATGAAACGCATGATTAGCGTCATGATGATGTGCAGCGTTTTTTATGCTAAGTAGTTTGTAGTTTAGGTAGTTTTAATATTTGCAAATAACATGTGACATTATAATTTGCCACTTGTCGTTTAATAAAAATACTTTTATCATAAAATATAAAATAAAAATTTTTCATAAATTCTCTTTACTCAATATTAAATTCAAAAACGAAATTTTATTAATTTTCTGATATTAAGAAAAAACACGTGGCATTTTAATTTACAATTCGTCATTTGAGATTTCAATAAATTATTTGTAACACTTAGTCGACACTTAATATTTTAATGACAATTAAATTCATTAAATTCCTAACTTACCTCTAAGTCTCAGAAATCTAAAGTTTTCGATTTGTATAAATATAAACAAGATTTAAAAATTAGTTTGTCAAAGAATTTTCACTTTTTTTTATCAAGGATCGTGTTATATTTTTAACAGAAAGCAAGGGTCATATTTAGATCCTCGATGTTTCTTTACTTAGAATTCTGAGTCTAATACTACTAATACAAATAACAAACTCACTCACGAGGAATTAGTTAAAGCCACGTCCAATAATATAAAAGCATTACATTATTTGCTTTGCAAATAAGAACAGCAAAGTGTTAGTTATTTGTGTTTTAATAGTCAACGTATATACTTGCTAATTGAATTTTCTATTAAATTCTTGTTTATTAAAGAATATACAGATACATAGCATTCCCATAAGGGTAGTAAGAAACCACGTCCTTCCACTTGTCACGATCCTTGCATATTTCCTTCGCTTCTTTCATTCTCATTAAACCTTTTATACAAGTTCGTCGGTGAAGAGTACTCTTGACCTGGCCCTTATTTGAAATGGCCTGGATTTGGTCCAGGAACGTTCGCCTTCGTCTTCCCATTCCAACTTTCCTATTCTCTCTTGACTCATAAATCCATTTTGTCAGTCTCCTTTCATTCATTCTCTCTACGTGCTTAAACCATCTAAGCATAACTATCTCAAAGTTAGTCACTATATCTTCTTTACGGTGAGTTCATCACTCATTTACGGTTTGTCGATGACGTCATCATTCAGGCAGAGACTCTCGAAGATCTCAAAATAATGCTCGATGACCTCAGCAGAGTTTCTCAATAGGTGGGCCTGAAAATGAACATGGATAACACGAAAATTATGTCTAATATCCATGTACCCAGTCATCGCTGAGAACTCAGCTCTCGAAATTGTTGATGAGCACATAAAGGCCACCTAGGTAGGTCCAATTTCGAGAAGGAGGTCAACCGCCGAATCCATCTCGGCTAGGCAGCTTTAGGGAAACTACGCCAGATATTTTCGTCCGATACTCCTCAGTGCCTGAAGACCAAAGTCTTCGAACAGTGCGTGTTGCCAGTGATAACCTACGGTTCTGAGATATGGTCGCTGACTATGGGCCTCATGCGGAAGCTCAGAGTCACTCAGCGTGCGATGGAGAGGGCTATGCTCGGAGTTTCTCTACGTGATCGAATTAAAAATGAAGAGATCCGTAGTAGAATCACAGTCATTGACATAGTTCTACGAATAGCGAACCTGAAGTGGCAATGGGCGGGGCACATAGTCCGAAGGACCGATGGACGTTGGGGCCGAAGGTGCTGGAGTGGCGACCTCGCACCGGACGCCGCAGTGTAGGCAGACCCCCCAAAAGGTGGACCGATGATATAAAGAGGGTCGCCAGTAGAGCCAGGCGGCGCAAGTTCGGGCCTTGTGGACGTCATTACGTGAGACCTATGTCCAGCAGTGGACGTCCATCGGTTGAAGCGACGGCAACTTCTTTTATACCACAACGTTCTCTTATCAAACTATTTCTTACTTCATTACTCAGTTTCAATCCACACATACTTCTCAATGCTCTTATTTCTACCGCATTTAGTTTACTTATGTGACTCTTCTGCCATTTCCAACTTTCACTACTACACATAAGTGTTGGCATCAACACTTCTCTATGCACAGCCAGTATGCCCCTTTGAGACAACGTCTGGCTATTCATAAAGGCGTGCAGAGCACCATTTACCATATTCCTTGCATTCACTCCTTTCGATATCACTTTCACATGTTCCATCTATTGTAAATTTAGATCCTAAGTATACAAATTCGTTGTAAACATTTTATAATATTGCTTACATACTACTTCTCATACATTTACACTGTACAATCGATAATTATTAATATACTGTATAAATTTTCAGTTAAATTGGTCATTTTATTATTTTTCATCATATTTATCGAAAATTTGTACTTTCGGCACTGTGTTCAGTGAAGAAAGTGACGCATTACCTTTCGATTAAGTTAATGCGATATTTAGTGCGCGTGCTTCAAATTTTCGACGGATGCGCTCTTCTTTTATATGTTAAAGTATTTGGCAATTTGTTTGTGTTGCATATAATTCTTCCAACGATTCAAGACAACTTATTTTTTTTAAGTTATTTAAAATATTTTATTAGGTTTCGTAAATTTATTGTATTTTTGATTATATACTTATTTTTAGGCTATAATACAGTTTGTGTTTGAATGTTGTCATAAATAAATGAATAAACAGTTATTGCTTAGTTACGTAGTCTTATCTTGCGAGCTATTGATTTAACATCGAACTTTATTTCATATTATTTTAAACTTTATTGTTTACATTTTATTCTGCCTCATTGGTCTAGTGATTAGCATGTTCGACTACAGACATGAGGTCCTGGGTTCGAGTCCCGGGTCGGGCCAATTAAAAAAATCAATATTGAGTTTTCTATTAAGATTTTATCAATATTTACCCGAAGTTGGGAAGCTGGCGGTGTGATCCACCCCCGTGCCTCGGAGAGCACGTTAAGCCGTCGATCCTGCGCCTGATCTCTCTCCGGTCGTGTCGGATTCCCGTCATACCGGACTATGAGAGTGAAGGAATAGAGAGTGCACCTGTGTAGTATCCCTGCTAATCTGCAGTGGAGCTGCGTGGTAGATCTATGCTCTAAAAATCTTCCCTCATGCGAGTGAGGAGGCCTGCAGTGGGACGTTAATGGGGTGTTACTTACCTTAACTTTTTATTTACATTTTTATCGAACTTTAGACCCCTATTTGATGAACATTTATGTATGCACCACGGTACGAAAGTATGACGTTGCCACCCGCGTTTTTATCAACCTCGTCTTCGGCTTGGGTGAAAATTATTATGCGGACGGCGATGACTTACTTTCGGCCCTAGGTGCGTAATATACTAATATTATTTTCTTTGATATTTATTAAGTAGGTCTTTTGCCACAGGGATCAACTCCTAAAAGAAGGCTTCATATTTATATATGTCAGTGCTGTAGTGTGTCGATGAAATGAACCTTTAAATTTGAATTTTCTTATTAATTACAATATTTTATAATTTTTCGTACCAGAATCATGTTTTCATCTTAGTTCACGTTAATTAAAAACACGTGAGGATATATAGTTAACTTATATGAAAATAACAAAAATAAAATATTATATATTCATTTATCACACAATGAATGTTATTATTTAATATTAGCTTGTGTATTATGATTCACAATGAGCGTTAATGAAGAGTCATGAGATTACAAGCTTCTAGAAACTACTGCAGTAAATTCACTTACATAAGATAATATAACGTTATAAGATATATTAATTGCTGTGTATTAATTGAATTTATAAAACTAAATGCAAGTACAAATATAACTCATTTTATGCCTTATGAAATCAGCCATCTTTAAGTAAAGATGCTGTCAGAATCATTAGACTTGTTTCGAAGATGACCAGGAAAAAGAGGTGATAGAGACAATTAAATTTTATGCTGTTATTTCGACAACAATATTTGAAACAGTATATTTGTATGTAAAGATGATGTAATTAATTATTTCTTTTGTGATAAAGAATAGATTCAAGCTCGGTTTTTCTGGAAAATATTAATTGTGTAATAATCAGGAAACATGATAATGAACATTGTGAGAAAAACCAAACAGTGTTCCTATAAGTGTTTAGTTACACGATATCATTGATAAAGGTATTGTTACATTAGATGTCTTGTAGTATATCTATAAGTATTTATATGTATGTTTTTGTCTTTGTGTTCTGTCTCCTCTCACTGACGGTCTCCCTTTACGTTGGGTTGTCTTGAAGAGATTGTGCAGTAGAAGTCTTGAAGTCATAGTATTATAAATTTTGTTGTGGTGGTCAATAAAGCATACTATCTATTTATTTATTTCCATGAAAAAGTTCATACAAATATTTCTTGTAAATGTTTAAATATGGCCAAGATAAGGTAAGTAGCGTCCCATTATCGTTCCTTTGCCGGGAACAGGCCTTCTCTCTCATAGAAATGGCCTCTATTGGGGAGGGGTTCAGGTTCAATCAACCCCCCCCCCAGTTTTTAGTGGACTGTATGAGGTTCGATACTTCGGTTCTTCTTTGCTTGGGTCTTCGGAGGTCAGCTGTTCAGGCTTGGGTCTTCGGGTTTCAAGTTTCGTGGTTCGGTTCAGGTTCACTTCCAAGTTCTTCAGATTTCTAGTTCTTGATGTTCAGAACTCGCGCTTATTAGGGGATCTAATCCGCTCGGTAGTTGTAAGACGAATCTCCCACCCGATAATCACATGCGGTCGGGCGAGTGGGAGAAAGGGCAATCGCGGGTGCTGAGGTAGGTACGGGAGGGGGATCGCGGACGGTTCACCAATCAGAATTAGTCGCCGCCGGGGACGTACTTGGCTCGCTGATCCAGTTCGCAACAGTCTCATTGGTCTTTCTTTTATCGGGGTAAGGGTTGGGGGGAATCTTCATAGGATACCGGAATATTTTCGGGGGAAACATCAGGTTATGTGGAATTTTTCCACTAAAAAGGCTGTTACGGATGGCTGAGCGTTGGCTGCCACATGTAGGCTAACGGACCTTTTTAAGGTCCGTTTATTATAAGAAATACTTTAAGAATCTATAGTTAATAATTGCTTAAGATTTTGAAACAATAGCGCAGACGCTTTCTACGACAGCAAAAGGATCCATACATAGAAAGGTTAGAAATGTGCGCTATTATTTAAGGACCGCTTGGCCGGGGGAAACACTTGATTATGTGACTTGATAACACTATCGAAGCTATCTAAGATTTCGTCGAGGAATCCCCCCGAGATCGCAGGGATAACTTTGAGAACTTCGTCGAGGGACCCCTCCGAGTTCGCAGTCATTATCGAGGCGCATCATCTTGATATATTACGAAGAATATATCAACACACTCCCGCCGGCACTGTGCAGACAACGCCCGGCCCGCACGAAGGACGTGCAGCCTTCGAGAAGAAGCGAACCGAACGATAGAAGCTGTGCGGAACGGAAGTTTGAAGACCGAAGTCTGAAGACAACCAATTGCCTTTGGCCGATATTACCTTAGTCCGAAGAGTGGGGCATACATCGTCAAAGGCTGGTCCTTCGAGAACATAGGACAGAAGTTGGTCTATAATATACCAGTCCGAAGAGTGGTATATATAGCGCCAATAACGCCCTCGGAGGCCTTCTACGTGTAACGTAGAGCCTAGGGTGGTTCGCGCTTGCCTAGGAGATGCCCTTTCACCCTGCCTTTAAAAATACCCGGATTGTAAAAGTCAGGAAACACGGAAGCTGATTGACCATTTCGTTCCATTGCAGTGTGTTTCAGAAACAATTGGGTAAACCGCTTGTTACAGATCCGTGGGATGTCCACCACGTACCGATGCCAATCGTTTCTGTGCCCTGATGATCTAAAGTAAAAACGCGACGGAGGAACAAGATCATACAGTTTCTACGCACACTCTTCGAATTAATACTGTAGAATACCGTCAGACAGGCAAGGTTAAATCGATGCTGTAGGCTTGCCATTCTCCGATCGAGATTTTTGTCGGTTATGAGTCTCCTAGCTCGGCGATCCACCGAATTCCAAGCATCAAGCTGGTACTTGGCGAAAATTCGAAGATCTCCGGAGAATCCTCCGATGGGTCCGCCACGTGGTACTTTTTGGACTCTTCCTTTTAGGCCACTGCTCTTGCTAGCAATAGGTGTTGATATGGTAGATTAATACCACATTAATTTGTCGTCTTTCTGAAATTGAGGCTTCATTGCTCTTGTGGTCAGCTTGTTCAGGTTCAGACATGAGGTCTTGGGTCGGGCGAATTCAAGAACTGATATTGTGTTTTCTGTTAAGAAATTCTCAGTTTTTACCCAAAGTTGATAGTTGGTTACGTGTTCTACCTCCGTGCCTCGAAGAGCACGTTAAGCCATCAGTCCTGCGTCTTTATTTTCGCTGGGAATAGTTTTTATGCACAAACCCATAAGCTCTTTCTGGTCGTGTCATCTCTACAGCTATCTTAAATTCCCCGAGTATTTATGATATTCAATCTCAGTATATTCTTTTTCCCATAAATGTTGAGTACTATGACCATTGCAGCTTCTGATGCCGAGGGAATATGAGGAAATCTGTTGTTTGGATATTTTCTGGTAGATACAACTACGATTTAGATTTAATGATTCCATCCGATAATTATTAAAAAATACAGACTTTTACAAATTTCTGAAGATAAATCTTTATCCTAAAATAGGCACTTACGGGTGTGACATCTACATTTATTTTGAATTATTTTCAGCTTAACGTTTTACTAATTTAAAGTACAGTATTTCCAATTGCAACGTAATATTTACTGTTTGTAATAAATAATTTGTTTCCGTTAATGTGAAATGTTTCAGTTCATTAAGTTTCAAAGGACCATGTTTGTGGTAGCGTATTCGAATATAATTAAGTTTGTATTTAATAAACCACAGTTTTGATTAGATTTATTAAAGCCTGTATTAATAAAGCTTGTAGTATTTTTGTGTAACATCTAATAGTTATAATAAGTTCAGGAGTTAATTTTGGTGAGAGGTCTATATAGAGATACATGTGGCTTAATATATTTTTTTATCTATAAACTAACTATTTCAGAATCAATTTCAAAAACTCTATAATCATGGAGACTTTCACAGCACTTTTGAATAATTAAATATAGTTCTTTCTATATTTCATTCAAACCTAAAACTAGGAGAGTTCCTTAGCCTTAGAGAAGAACCCGCAACAAACTCAGTAAATTTCATGGGTTCATTAGAAAATTCGTTCTCAGTCAACATTTTCGTTCCAAAAGGAATTTCGAGAAAATCGTTTATGTATTCCGATCCCACGGGAATATGGGATAATCCGATTCAGGCCATAGTCGTAATTTTTTTTAGGTATTGGTTAGACAGTTTTTGTGATTGCGGCTGAATTTGTAAATACCAATTAAATACTAAGTTTCTTTAAGAATTATTATCTATGTCTGAGTGCCTCATAGTCTATGTCTAGTGGTTAGCATGTTCGGATACCCCTTCGCTTGTCCAAAAAAAAAAATCTTTTTGATTGTTATTTTCAACTACCATTTCCCAACAAAAGGAAAAAGATAATGAGTAATTTGTCCAACGCAAATCGAGTTAAACTCAGTCGCTTGCCCCGCCGCGCACGGACATTTATGCGTCGCTTGCCCCGCGGATCGAATGATGCTAAAGTGGCTCTTGGGACTTAAAAGTTCATGAAAGTAAAATTATGATTTTTATGTTTGCTAATAGTTAAACTATACTATCTTTTGTTTATTAAATTAAGATTCTGGTGTAGCGTCATGTTGCGCCAAACTTTGAGGTTGTGAAAAAAGTCCGTTTTGTATTTATAGGCTCATATGTTAAAAATTAAAACTTACCACAAGGGTTTTCATTGTTATTCACATCACTAATAATCAATCACAGATAATGAAATACCACAAAAAAAACTTAACGAACTTCGACGCGACACTCTACACACATTTTGTTACGGCAATTACCGAAAAGCGAAATAGATAATAGACATTATGGCCTAAAAAGAAAGAGAAACTTATATTTCCGATTGCCCGAGTTGAGACAGTACTATAATGTCAACTAGTAGTTGATACGGGCAGGAGGACATGAGGACTTGGGGTAGAGTCCTGGGTCGGGCAAAACCAAAAATCAATATCGAGTTTTCTAATTTAGATTTTCTCAATATTTGCCCGAAGTTGGGAAGTTGGCGGTGTGTTCCACCCCCAAGCCCCGGAGAGCACGTTAAGCCGTCGGTCCTGCGCCTGATCTCTCTTCGGTTGTGTCGGATTCCGGTCACGTTGGACTGTTAGAATAGAGAGTGCACTTGTGTACTATGCCTGCTCATCCGCAGTGGAGAGGCCTGTGCCCAGCAGTGGGACGTTAATGGGCTGCTAGTTATTTTACTTACTTTAACCAAGTCATAATAGCCCAGTGCCTGAAGACCAAAGTCTTCGAACAGTGCGTGTTGTCAGTGATGACCTACGGTCCTAAGACGTGGTTGCTGACTATGGGCCTTATGGGGAAGCTCAGAGTCACTCAGCATGCGATAGCGAGGGTTATGCTCGGGGTTTCTCTACGTGATCGAATCAGAAATGAAGAGATCCGTAGAGAACCAAAGTAACCGACATAGTCCTACAAATCGCGAACCTGAAGTGGCACTGGGCGGGGCACATAGTCCGAAGGGCTGATGGACGTTGGGTGCCGAAGGTTGGCGACCCCACACCGGACGGCGCAGTGTAGGCAGACCCCCCACAAGGTGGACCGATGATATAAAGAGTATTGCCGGGAGCCGCTGGAGCCAGGCGAACCGAGATCGGGCATTGTGGAAGTNTGGGAATAAGGCGTGATGCTATGTATGTATGTATGTATAATGTCAACTAGTAGTTGATACGGGCAGGTCTACAGACATGAGGTTTTGGGGTAGAGTCCTGGGTCGGGCCAATACAAAAATCAATATCGAGTTTTCTAATTAAGATTTTCTCAATATTTCCCCGAAGTTAGGAAATTGGCGGTGTGTTCCAGCCCCATGCCCCGGAGAGCACGTTAAGCCGTGGGTCCTGCGCCTGATCTCTCTTCGGTCGTGTCGGATTGCCGTCACGTTGGACTGTGAGAATAGAGAGTGCACTTGTGTACTATGCCTGCTCATCCGCAGTGGAGAAGCGTGGTGGGTCTATGCTCTAAAACCCTCTCTCCTATAAGCCTGTGTCCAGCAGTGCGACGATAATGGGTTATTAGTTATTTTACTTTAACCAAATCATAATACCCCAGTGCCTGAAGACCAAAGTCTTCGAAAAGTGTGTGTTGCCAGTGATGATCTACGGTTCAGAGACGTGGTCGCTGTCTATGGGCCTCATGCAGAAGCTCAGGGTCACTCAGCGTGCGATAGCAAGGGCTATGCTCGGAGTTTCTCCACGTGATCGAATCAGAAATGAAGAGATCCGCAGAGAACCAGAGCAACCGACATAGTCTTACAAATCGCGAACCTGAAGTGGCAATGGGCGGGGCACATAGTCCGAAGGGCTGATGGACGTTGGGGGCCGAAGGTTAGCGACCCCGCACCGGACGGCGCAGTGTAGGCAGACCCCCCACAAGGTGGACCGATGATATAAAGAGTATTGCCGGGAGCCGCTGGAGCCAGGCGAACCGAGATCAGACATTGTGGAAGTCATTACGTGAGACCTATGTCCAGCAGTCGGTAACGTCCATCGGTTGCAGCGAAGTGAACCAAGTCATCTTTCTTAACTAGTTCTTTTGCTTTAAGCCCATAAAACATTGCCTTGTACAGATTTATAATTTGATAAATTAATGAACGACTTATTTAAATTTCACTCACTGAAGAACCCACAGGAACAAATTCTTTTACTATTAATAGCAACCGATATTTTAATGTTAAAATGTGAATAAATTAACAATTGTGAATTCGAAAATTTTTCCTCGTAAAATGATAAGGGAATAATAAATTCCGTTTAACCACAAAGGTTTTATCTAAACGACAGCAATTAATGAAAGTTCGAGTGAGATAATGTTATACAAAAGAGATATTAGTTTATATTTTTATGTACAGATAAATTGCGGCTTTTTGTGCGTTCAGGGTACTTTTTTATTGCTGTCAGGTTAACGCTTTACTGTGATCTGATGGAAAATGATGTACATCTTTGTTGGTAGGGTGGTAATCAGCCCGGCCGGCGACCCCCCTTCGGAGCTCTGGGCGAAAGTCTTGCAATGGAGGGAAAGGTCTCTAACTGCTAGTTAAGTTATGATGGAGGCGATCCGTCCTCTCCTGGACAATTAGCTCACCAGGGGGCACGGATCTACTGTCTGGTGCAGGTGCTGACAGGCCATTGTTGCTTGCGCAAGTACTTGTAGCAGGTCGTCATGAGTGTGGTGCTCCTTTATATACGGCGCACCATACCCTGGTTGAGTGTTCAGCGTGGGCAACCCAGCGGCCTATCTTGTTGTTGTTGGTTAGAGGAGATCTTTCACTGGAGAGCATATTTGCGATAATGCTCGCCAGTGAAGTTGGGTGGAGAACGGTTTCCTTCTTTTGGGAGACCGTCTTCTCGCTGAAGGAGACAAGTGAGAGGCTAAGGGAGCAAGAGGCTGAAGCCCTCTCTCGCCATCGGAGGAGGCTTGGTGGCAGAAGTCACACGTATGCGCTTCATGCTTCACCCTATTGAGTGGTAGGTCCTAATAGTCGGTGTCATCCGGGTCACTAGAGTGGTATACAGCTAGGGAACCTCTAGTGATTTCAATCATGAATGTGGAGGAATATGCTGGGTTTTAGTGGGTATTCTGTAATCTATGAGTCCCACACCCCAGTTTGGTAAAAGTCTTTTATCGGGGTGCGTTAAGGCATTTCCCTGCGTAAAAAAAGGGTGGTAATTAGCCAAGTTTCACCAGTTTAGACTCATTCAAATTAGAAAATATATTTTCTAATTCGCCCTGACGGGGATCGAACTAAGGACCTCTGCTAGTAAAGCGAGTTCTTGCGACATTGCGCCAGCGAGGCCGTCACTTAACGATAAGTTATCGATTTTTTCCCTTAACAATATCTGTAAGAATTAATCTAGTTTTTGCAACTTGTCCGTTAATAACACTTACATTTTTCGCTATATTCATATCAAGCCTATTTTTTCAGAGAAACTACAATAAATATATTTCTTCGAGTTTTCAAATATGATGATAAATCTTTGATTCGAAAGTGTGAGACAGACAGGATTACTTTCGCATTTATAATGTTAGTAAGGATTTCAATTCAATAGGTAAAGATTGCCTCATTAGTCTAGTGGTTAGCATGTTCGACTACGGACATGAGGTTCTGGTTTCGAGGTTTTTATAAAGATTCTGATCTGATGGATCTAAGATTTATTTCTCAATATTTACTCGAAGTTGGAAAGTTGGCGGTGTGCTCCACCCTCGTGCCTCGGAGAGCACTTTAAGCCGTGGATCCTGTGTCTGATCTTTCTCCGGTCGTGTCGGAATTCAGTTACATTGGACAATGGCCTATGCCCAGCCGTGGGACGTTAATAGGCAGCTACTTACATACCTTATTTAACATACAAATCTCTATAACTCAGTAATCAAATTCTAAGCAGGCATCCCTATGTGGGTAAAATTCATCGTTATACTTTTTGATAAAGGAAAATGTCGTTAGAAAATCTACATATCATGGAAGCAATTTTGGGTTATACCAATTTATAATACAGCAACGTGGTTGATCTTAGTTCCAAACCTTGTACCATAATGTTATATACCTATTTAGATGGCGAAAAAACGGCCCGGCAAGAAGTTAAGAGGCCTAGACTTAAGTATTTCCAAGACATTATCTTTCGTCGCATATGTTACTTCAGTAAGTACGCCGGAAACTGCTTCAAGAGCCCTTTAACCAGCCCTAGCCACTAGTGTTAGTGGCTTTTAAGTATCCTTCAGATGTTACTGCTTCCTCTTATATGCGACCTTTTAGAGCATCATTTAAGGAGTTCGTATTATTGGGCATGGTGTTGTATTTAATATTTTTTTGCTGCTGATAGTACAGACTAAGATAGAAGCATTCTTACCTGGTAAGAGGTAATTTACATCTTATGGTTTCGGAACTAATATCTCTTGCTTTACGGTAAATATTTGGTTTAGACCAGATTTCTAAATTCCTTCTTCTACATCCTGAATTCGCTCTACCTGCTAGATTTGCTAGAAAAGTAAGTTCTCGGTCCATTGCGTCAGCGAGGCCGTTATAATTAGGAAGAAACTTTTTATAAACATAATAGAGTGCGTTTCTAGGATTTTGTCCCATAGATTTCTTAGCAAAAATCAACGTTTTCTTGACCAGTGTGGTACCTAGTCACGGCCTAGTCCAAGCCAGCCAGACCCGGTAAAAATAAACTTCTGCTAGTTAATTTCAAACTTGCACTATTGCGCCAACGAGACTGTCTAATATGTATATATTGTAGAATACAGAAAAAACCCCTTTCAAAAGCTAAGCTTTTAACGGGTTATCTACTATTAACGAAATATGAAACACGTATGTCTGTACAGCGCTTTAAACATTTTTATCTGCCGATGTATAAAGTGTAACTCGTAGAAGTTGGCATAACTTATTGTAAATACATACATTCATACATAGCATCATGCTTTATTCGCATAGTACCCCTATGGCAGAGACAACATCCTTCCACTTGCCACGATCCTTGCATATCTCCTTCGCTTCTTTCATTTTCATTAAACCTTTCATACAAGTTCGTCGGTTTAAAGTACTCTTGACTTGGCCCTTATTTAAAAATATCCTGGATTTGATCCAGGAACGGTCGCCTTGGTCTTCCCCTTCCAACTTTCGCATTCACTCTTGACTCATAAATCCTTTTCCCACTCACAACGTTCTTTTATCACACTATTTCTTACTCTGTTACTCACTTTTAATCCATTCATACTTCTCAACGATCTCATCTCTACCGCATTTATTTTACTTATGTGATTCTTTTGCCATACCCAACTTTCACTACCATACATAAGTGTTCGTACCAACACTTCTGCATGCACAGCCAGTCTGGCCCTTTGAGACACCATCTGGCTATGCATAAAGGGGCGCAGGGCACCATTTGCCATATTCCCTGCATTCACTGTCCTGTCAATATCACTTTCACATGTTCCATCTTTTGTATATTTTGATCCCGAGTATACAAATTCTTTCACCTCTTCCGCTTGTTCCCCATCTATCAAAATATTGCCATTCATCATAGATTCATCTCTATCAAAAACATAAATTTCGTTTTGTTTACATTCACTTTCATTCCTTTCACTTTCAAAGCTTTATTCATAATATTTACCATCTCCTGTAGCTCATTAGCGGATGACGCAAGTATTACTTGATCATCAGCGTAAAGTATTGCATATATATTTAAGTTATAATGAAATTTTTATGTATATATGATATAATTCTATTGTATTGAGTCAAGGTTCTCTTTTTTTTTAAAGTTATTTGCACGTCTCCTTCCTATCCTTTGTCCCTTTCACCAAAGGTTGTCTCGAAGAGACTGCTCTTAGTGATAAGCCGCCTTTGAAGAAATTTGTAATAAAGTGATATTACATAATTTTCTTTTTTCTAATATTAAGTAAGTTGCATTTTCTTTTTCTCGTATGTGTGCAATAAAGTTTTAAATAAATAAACGTATCGTTGCATTGTGTACAAAATCTTCTGTAATATAAAAATGAATCGCAAAATGTATTGGTAAGCGTAGAACTCAACAACGCCGGGGTCAATTTTGACAATTCTTGTTTTTAAATGATCGTTGAAGTCCAAAGTTGGTTTGGTTGGTTTGGTTGTTGGCAAGGGAAAAGCCTAAAAACAGCTCTTTTTTGTTTCCCATACAAACGTTTTCTAACTAAAATGTATAGTCAATTTGACCTTTATTGCTATTCAACAAAGTTCATAATAAGTTACAAATACTCACTGTTGTCTAAGCAATATAGGTGTGTTCCTAACGTCAAACAGTTAATTTGCACTTTATTACCGCTGCACAAAGTTCAAAATCAATTGAATATTCACAACCCGACTAAATTGAATAGTCACAAAATGTAAGAGATAAAGATATTTAGTACTGCTGTAATTTTATTTCAAAAATCATTCGTAAATCTGCAATCTGCCACATTCCATATCTTTTTGACGAAGTCTGCCGGGTCGGCTAGTCTAAATATAAAACATCAATTGATGTTCGTTAGTCTCTCTAAAACTTGAGACGGCTGGACTGATTTTGTTTTTTTTGTTTTGAATTATCTGTGGTAGTTCAGGGAAGGTTTAAAAGCGGAATGTATATGAAAAGCATACTTGGAATGTAGTAAAAAAACAATTTCGCTTTCCCTTAGAAACTGTATCTACCTGTCAAACATTTCATGTTCTTCTCGTCGTTTTGAAATCAATTAAAATTAAGTTCGTTTAGAAATACAATTAAATTTAAAAGTGATGATTTTTTTTTCATTTTATTTTGTTTTGACCAGCAAACGTTTGATGTTCGTCCCGTCGTTCAGAAATCGAAATCAATTTTAAAGTATTAATTTGTTTTTGACATTTGACATTGACAACGATCTCTGATTGCAACTATAACATTTTACGGACTTTGTGTGGAAATCTGGGCATAAAGTTCGCGTTTTTGTTGATTACGAATTCTTTTTATACCGGTTATTTTTTGACACTTTTTACTAATGTTGAAACTTTCTGCAATTATCATTCAGCTTTTTTATTTGTTGATTCTGAGACGGTACGAAATTTGTAGGGTCAGCTAGTACAGAATAATATCGTGCTTTAAAATAGGCTTACAGCTGTCATATAATAACAGCTTTATTATATAATACTATCACGCTCTATCAAGTTTTGCAGCTGAAAAGGACCTTATCTATTTTAGTCAGTTCGATTTCTGTACGTTTTAACATTGAAAGCATAAAAAAAGCATGAAATCCTTCTATGATCCCTGCAAAAATCAATTTCAATAAAAACTTAACTTAAGTTTTATTATTGCCATATATTTCTTTTTAACCGACTTCAAAAAAAGGAGGAGGTGATCAATTCGTCTGCATTTTTACACAATATAATATATAAATAACAAAACGAAGAACACTATAAAAGAATACGCAATTATTTCTTACTTTTTAGAGCATATTAATATATTTATAAATTGTTTTGAAGGCGGATCTTTGTTTGTTAAAATTTATATTTATACATTATAGAATGTATGCATTAATATATTGTTGAAATAAATATTGTTTAACGGCTTCTGAATTTCCTAAGTATTTAACAAAGTATTATTTGTATTTCGTCAAACTTGACAACAAGCAAAGTCTAAGTTTTTATATATTTATCTTTCGTAATCTTTTATTATTTAGGTCAGTAGGTTAACAAATGTTCACAGTCATAATATTGAGATATGAATAACGTAATATATTTAATATTTTAATAATTATCTTATGACATATAAGGGTAATTTCGTAATGGACTGACCTATAATCTTGAGTAGTTTCGAAGTTCATCGCGATCGAACATACGAAATTTTTTGTATATAATAGCGGTAAATATTTAGCTCAATTAAGTTATAAGTTTTCTGAAGTGCCTTCCATTATGGAAGTAAATATGAAAGTTTTTCAAGGGGAGTGTATAAAGACTCGACTAGAAATTTGGACATTTATAATTTCGATGATTATATCACCCCAATCATCAAACTAGGTCATGACTTTTTTACCACATAGCCATTAAAATTTAATAATTCATAGGGTAATACAGTAATAAATAATTTATCTTTGCACTATCTTACAAAATTAGGATTTTACAATTGACTCCTTATACGTAAAAGCCTAGCTGAATGTCTACGGATCTTACGTCCCCTTCAGACTGACGTAGACAGCTCCTGTTTGGTACTTCTTCTGCTCAGTGTACTAGAGGCAGAGGCTGCAGATCCAGCACACGTCCAATAAAGTTGTTTCGGTGTGAATTATTATGGTTTTTACAAACCATCGTAACGGAATACAAGAAGAATTGCCTATAACCAGATTAGCGCGCTTCCATCTAAGACTATCATCACTTACGTGTAGCATCCCTAGTCAAGATGACATTCTAAGTACAATAACGCTACGTCGAATGACTAGATCACTACAATTTGTCCACGTAACATATCGATATGATATTTCGTTCCCATACATTTTTTAAGCGATCATATTGGCGTTAGCGTACTTAGAATGACGTCTTCTCTACAAGTCTAGATGTGATCACAGTCCAGCCCTGGTCTGTCCGCAATAAAAAAAGTAGGAGCTCCTAGGTCTGTCAGAAATCGTGACACCAGGACGCCCAGATTTTGCGGAGTATGTTTCGTTTAGCGAACTCCCCAAATATACACCTCCACGGCATTGCCAGCTAAGACCAAAGAGCAGCATTCGTTGGACGCCTTCTGCCTAGTGAGCTCCTGCTGTGGCCAACTCCTAACGTAGGCAAATATGACGACGACGATGCGGTGGCAATGGCTATACCTGGACTGGACTGACATGAATGGATCCGTTAACCACGTTTTAAAGTCTCTTACTAATTTATAGGATAAGTACCATTCTGCGATTCTTCATTATAATATTACATACTCATGTCACAAATGAATGTATTAAAATAATGATATAAACTCAGAACTGCAAGTAGAAATGTCCCTCATTCTCATCTGCTACTATTTTTTTACCCCCACTTCCCACACAAAAGATAATAAGTCCACCAATCACAAGTTCATCAAACAGAAGTTGTAATTAAACTTGACACAATTTCCAGAATAGTAGTAGTTTTACTGATGTAATTACAAACACCATTTAATAGCAAGCATAATTTAATAAAATTATAATGATGGCTAACAGTCGGCCTTTCCTGATTTATCTCACGTCTCGATAAAAAACCAAAAGAAAAAATATTAGTAATCTAGCAAATAATGATATCTAACACCAGGCATCATTGATGCCTCAGGAAATGCCCGAGCAATGAAACCAATCCCCAAGGCCCGTTAACCTCAACAAAGTGTAAAAAACCCCGGATCATCTTTATATGTAGGGGTCGTCGAGCAATACACCAACGATGTCAGGTTAAATCTAATTAATCCTTGGTAAATATTACGCGTACAAGTAACTCAATGACTCATTGTTTGAGTGTCAACAGAAAGCGTTAAGTGGGTTTTTAGATCAAACACTAAAGAGCGTGGAAGTAAGAAAATATCAATGTCAACAATCAAATTAAATTACCTGCTATCACGAATGTGCTATAAATAACTGTCTTAGTTTTAAAAAATACTGCGGATAAAGCAGATATTCTTATTTTGACTGTATGTAACAGTTTTAGACTTAATATTTCAAGTGACAGCAAATAAATTTATTAAATGCTGGCCACATATCTACTCACTCATAGGAGAGAGAGTTTTTGGAGCATACACTCACTGCGGGATGGCAGCCATAGTAACACAAGTTCACTGTCACAGTCGGATGTGACAGTAATCTGACGAAGGACTGACGACGTGCTCGCCGAAGCACGGCGATGGAGTACACCGCCAACTTCGGTAAAATACTGAGAAAACTTTAATAGTAAACTCAGTATAGTTTTTTGAATTCGCTCGACCCGTAACATGAATCACGGACTGAAGTCATGTCTGTAGCTGATCAATTAGGCTAATTCGGTAAATTTAATAAGAAATTTAATATAAATTTGTTATTAAATTTACATGATAAAAAAGGTTCTGCGTAAAAACCATTTCGAGGTAAATTACCTCTTACCCAGTTAGCGCATCAGCACCCATATAGAATCATTTACCATCTGGTGAGTTCAAAGTAGAGAGAAACTTAATTTTTATATATGTTGGAGAAAAAGAGCAACCTCCAAAGAGTGGGCGTCCGGTGAGTAATGTTGGTACAATCAAACACTTTATTAATTAACTCAGATTATAATGTCCAATCGCTTAATGTTCCCGATATTCACAAACATATTAACAATAATAGTTAGGAACGCACGACAATTTCAATGGTCGACCGCTCTAGTGGACCGTCACTCGAGAACTGTCCAGTACACCGCCGAACTGACTCATTAACTCTATCCAGGGCGGATAGATCGCGGTGGCGTTGCGGAAACAACTTAACTCCCACTTATATAACGTTTTCGTTACGCTCTCGTCACACATTCATAAGCTTACTTCCCTAGTCAAGCGAGCCTTAAGAATTTATACTTTAAAGATAGTATTAGGGGTTTTTATTAAAGGTCACACTTAATAAAGAATTAAATGTGGGTAGACCCTTATAAAAACACGCTACCTAACAATGCAAAGATATAACGTATACATGGCACATTATCAACAATATCTATACGTCATTTCGTCGTATTTTCGTATATATAAAGAAGCTAATCATTTATATCACAACATTCACATAGCAGCTACTTGTCTGATAAACTTCGGTCTGATTTTTGTTATAGTAGCGACGTATAACTTGAAGAGTTTGTGCATTGTTTGCGCTTTGAGTTTCACCACCAATTTAGTATATTATATAAAATTAAACTAAAATGGATAAAAGGCAATTAGTTCGTTCAGCTGCGCGCTACATCGCCGGAAGACACGCCTTGCAAACAGTGTACTTCCGACGTATAAACGAAGACAGCAAGATTCTGAAGACGACAAAAACGACCTTCTTCGGCAAAAATGAAGAGTACCATACAGTTGATTCGGAATTATCAGCGAAAATCATAGAAAGATACTGTTAATAACATTCTGTTACATTTTACACCTCAAACTGTGATATAAATGTTAAGTGTTGTCTTTAATTTAAGATGAAATAAAAGTATTGGATTTATTTGTCTATTTTATTTTTAACATTTTTAACCCAAAGTGGAGACAAACCTGACAGAAAAGTTGTATTAATTTATATATGGTAAGTAGCAGCCTCACTCACTCATAGAAGAGAGGGTTTTTAGAGCGTATACCACGCTGCTCTTCTATGGGTTGGTATGCATCGTACACAAGTGTACTCTCTATTCTTTCACTCTTACAGTCCGACGTGACGGAAATCCGACATCATACACAAGTATTACGAACTCCTTAAATGATGCCCTAAAAGGTCGCTTAAAAGAAGAAGCAGTAACAGCTTAGGATACTTAAAAGCCACTAACACTAGTGGCTAGGGCTGGTTAAAGGGCACTCGAAGCAGTTTCTGGCGTTCTTACTGAAGTAACATATGCGACAAAAGATAATATCTTGGACATACTTAAGTCTAGGCCTCTTAGCTTCTTGCCAGGCACTTTTTTCGCCATCTAAGTTGGTAAACAACATTATGGTACAAGGTTTAGAACTAAGACCAAACACGTTTCTGTTATACAAATTGGTATAACGCAGAATTGCTTCCATGATATGTAGATTTTCTTACGACACTTTCCTTTAACGATGAATTTTAGACCACATTTGGGAAGCTGCTCAGAATTCGATTACTGAGTTATATTGATTTGTAAGTTTTTAAGTAATATGAGAGAGGGTATTTAGAGCATAGATCCACCACGCTGCTCTATTGCGGATTGGAGTGCAGTCTCTATTCCTTCACTCTCGTAGTCCGATGTGACGGAATTCCGACACGACTGGAAAGAAATCAGGCGCAGGACCAACGGCTTTAAGTGCTCTCCGAGGCACGGGGGTGGATCACACCGCCAACTTCACAACTTCGGGCAAATATTGAGAAAATCTTAATAGAAACTTAACATTAATTTTTGAATTGGCCCGTCCCGGGACTGGAACCCACTATCTCATGTCTGTATTCGAACATGCTAACCACTAGACCAATGAGGCAGTCATAACAAATTTAATTACAGTGAATGTGTCGGTATAAAGCCCGACCTAGATTTGCTGTGTTTCAAATTAAGATTTTTATTAATTGCTAACACCTGACTCGACCGGAGAGAGATCAGGCGCAGGACCGACCGCTTAACGTGCTCTCCGAAACACGGGGCTGGAGCACACCCCCAACTATACAACTTTGGGAACATATTGAGAAAATCTCAATATAAAACTCAATTAGACTATGAACTTATATGGAAATTGTTATGTCTTCAAGTATTGAATAAAAATTCGTACTAATATTATAAATCCGAAAGTAACTCTGTCTGTCATGACTTCTGAACGTCAAAACTACTGAACTGATTTAAATGATATTTGCTACACAGGTTAACTAGATCATGAAAAAGCAAGTAGGTAACTTTTTAATGCGAAAAAAGGGTTGTAAGGTGTAACACGACACATTTTTTTTAATAAAAGCGTAAGTAACTCTTTCTCTCTGTCTTTCACGCCTTAACTGCTAGTCGAGAGCCTGAGAAAGAATAATAAGCTCTTTTCAATGTTTCACTGCAAATAGTTTATTATAATATCTATACGCACGTGTTTTATTTGTGAAACAGTATACCACTCGGGACTGCCTCATGGGTTAATATGTTCGACTATAGACACGAGGACCTGGGTTGGAATCCCGGGTCGGGCCAATTCAAAAATCGCTGTCGAGTTTTCTATTAAGATTTTTTCAATATTTGCTCGAAGTTAGGTAGTTGGTGGTGTGCTCCACTCCCGTGCCTCGGAAAGCACGTTAGGCTGTCAATCCTGCGACTGATCTCTCTCAAGGCATGTTGGATTTCTGACATCGGACTATGAGATTGAAGGAATAGTGAGTGCTATGTCTGCCAATCAGCAGTGGTGTAGTGTGGTGGGTCTGTGCTCTAATAACCCTCTCTCGTTTGGGTGAAGAGGCCTTTGCCCAGGAAGGGGACGTTAATGGGCTGCTACTTACCTTACTTACCTTATTCCACTCGGACAAAGTCACGGGCACGGCTAGTTTAATATCAAAGCAACAGCAATCCCTATGGAGATTATTATAGCCTTTAACGCAAATGCAGTAATAAAATAAACAATTCAAAACTGTAGCTTTAATATTGTTTATAGTTCTTCTGGGAATCGCTTTTCGTTATAGATAATAGGAATTTAGTCAAATACATAAAAACGGACAGATGGCGCAAAACAGCTCTAGATATTTCAAAGTTATCAAACTATTTTTGATCAAAAGAACTTGCTATTTCAAGCAAAATAGTTTTGAAGAACTCGTGTTGTGTGTGAGTTTGTCACATCAGTTACATGGTTTCGAAGTCTATAACAGACAAAAATAGAAACAAATTTAATATTTACCGTGTATCGAGATAGAAAAAAGGTAGGAGATCAGATTTAGATCTACCAAAGATTCAAAAATAATTTGATTAAATTCGTTTAAGCCATTTTGGAGGTGACAACTGACAACGTGATACAATTTTATATATATGGTACAAATTTATACATACATATAGATACAATCTGGTATCTAATAATCACAATTCACAATTTCCAATGATAAATCACAAGTGGGTTTTTATATATATAAATACAAGCTATTCACAGAAAATGTTAAATGTAGAATAGTTTGAAATTTCCAATATCCCTCAATGTAATTGTATTCAATTGTCATTAAAATTTATACCTTAAATCTATATAATAAAGTTTACTTCACGCAAATACTATTTGGAGAGTCATTAATGAATAAGCGGGAATTACTTTTCCGATTTATTTTGAGTGCCCACTCGAATAGCGGGAAAATGGCTATTTTTCTATAAAATAAATACGATTTTACACGTTTTATAAAAAACTGTTTACCCAACCTAGGATGAAAGTAAATTTTACTGGCAACGTATTTCATGAATTGCGTTTTAGTTCGAGTATTTCAAATTATTCACAGCAATTGAGCTGACTGACTAATGGCTCTGAATTCTTCTATGCAGAAATGGTACTTTAAGATTTAATATAATCGTATTTAATAGAATAACAATGATAAATCTGAAATTTTGATTTCGATGATTTTAATTAATACCACAGAAACAAATGAATAGATTTGTCTAAACTTATGCATTCAGATAGTTTTTGTTCTAGATTTACAATATTATCCTAGTAAATAAGCCGGCTTCAGGTCTGGGCAACTCTTTAGATGAAGACTTGCTGATCTTAAAACATAATATTATGAAAACACCAACTCACATTAACTAACAACTTTTATTCTCTCCACTATTTAAATTTATACAATTTAGTACTAATTCTCCTTTAAAACAACTACAATACGAGTATAGAGCAGTTGGAAAGACTGAATTAACAAAATTATTCCGTTCGTTAAAGTTACCTCGCATTGCATAACATGTCGTAGGATTGCACAATGTCTCTAGTATTTTTAAGTGTTGCCACTATATTACTTAATAATCTATAGTCTAACAATAAGGTAAGGTAAGTAGCAGCCCATTAACGACCCACAGCTGGGCACAGGCCTCCTCACTCGCATGAGAGAGAGTTTTTAGAGCATAGACCCACCACGCTGCTCCACTGCGGATTGGCAGGTATAGTACACAAGTGCACTCGCTATTCCTTCACTCTCATAGTCCGATGTGACAGTAATCCGATACTCGCGGACAGAGATCAGGCGCAGGACCGACGGCTCAACGTGCTCTCCGAGGCCAATTCTCTTTTCAAACAACTACACCATAAAGCAGCAGAAAAGCCTGAGTTAACAAAATTGTTCCGTTCGTTAATGTTACTTTGCATTGCATAATATTGTACAGTGTCCCTGGTACTTTTAAGTGTTGCCACTATATTACTCAATAACTCCCAACATTTCAGAGCTACCAGTGTTGTCACCCAACTATCTATAGTCTAACAATAGCAGAACATTAATGTCTCATAGGAGAGAAGGTTTTTAGAGCATAGACCCACCATTAGATTTACCTTGACTGTGATCTCACCGTTTGGTAAGAGATAATCATGTCTTATGGTCTGGTAGTCTAAGATAGAAATGTGCTAATCTGGGAAGAGGCGACATACCTCACGGTTTCTACACAGCATCGTACCGGAATACAAATCACTTTGTTTGGCGATACGTTGCTGGTAGGGTGGTAATTAGTCACGGCCGATAATACAATTTTCTAAATTAGCCCTGCCGGGGATCGAACCTGGGGCCTCTGTTAGCAAAGTCAGTACACACACCACAGCACCAACGAGGGTAAAATTTTTACCCTCACGCGCCTGAAGAAGTGATTTTTTGGGTATATAATATATGTACAAATCACTTTTATAATTTTGGTTAAATCTCTTATGCTTTAGATCTTCGAGGGAGTGTTAAAGTGGCCAGTTTACTATTATATATTTCTCGTTTCCTTATTCGACTGCTATTTGCACCTAAAGAAAATATCGTTGCAAATTAAAGTATAAAATTCAGAGCTATAGCTTTTTTATCCTAAAGCAAAAGAAAAGCAAGAAAATTTAAATTCTGTTATACATATCTGAAATAGTTAACTAAATTGATGTCTATATAATAGCATTATATATTAAGAAGGAAATTTATGTCCGTGTATTTCGAATCTATTGATATTAATCAATATTCATCTTCCTCAATCAAAGTGGTAATCGAAGCGTGATGCACATCCAAGGAAGTATGAAATATCACATGATCAAAGATTCTATTCAACGGATTCATAAATAACTTTAGCTCCATGTATTTTATTAAGCATTAAAACAAACTTGTAATGCGAGATTTTAGGGTGAAGAAGGTTCACAAATCATTTGTCGGGTTGAGCATATACATTTTCAACAGGATAATACTATGCGTTTTGGATTTGCCTCTACATAATTTTAAGAAACATGTCAAAAACATCCTTTTACAAAAGCCTTATTTCCACACAGAAGCAAAATGTAACCTACATAACTAAATTTAAAAGAGTAACCGCTGAGTTTCTTGCCGGGTTCTTCTCAGTTGAATTGATTTGCCAAACCGATTGTAGATTTTTTATCAACGGACAGACTACTGACGATTCAAGAGTATTTTTTGATTCGAATAGAAATATTCCTTTAGTGTTTGATAGTCCATTTTCGAGAGAGACTTTTGGAAATATATTATCTCGTTATTTCAAATACAAACTGCCTCATTGGTCAAGTGGTTAGCATGTTCGACTACAGACATGAGGTCCCGGGTTCGAGTCCCGGGTCGGGCCAATTAAAAAAAACAAATTTGAGTTTTCTATTAAGATTTTCTCAATATTTGCCCGAAGTTGGGAAGTTGGCGGTGTGATCCACCCCTTTGCCGCGGAGAGCACGTTAAGCCGTCGGTCCTGCGCCTGATCTCTCACCGGTCGTGTCGGATTCCCGCCACATCACACTATGAAAGTGAAGGAATAGAGAAGTGAAGGAATAGTGCACTTGTGTACTATGCCTGCCAATCCGCAGTGGAGCAGCGTGGTGGTAGGTCTATGCTCTAAAAACCCTCGCTCCTCGGAGTGAGGAGGCCTGTGCCCGACTGTGGGACGTTAAAGGGCTGCTACTTACTTACTTACTTACATTACTTACAAATAGAAGCGGATCAATAGTGAAAAATGTTCAAAAAACATTTAAACCCGTTTGAGAGCTTAAGCTTAATTAAGTTGTATAACAGTCCTGTATGTCTGAATTATTCTTCGTAAAAAGTCAATTTATATATATGTATCTATAAGAAAAATGTTTCAAAATTGAAAAAGAAAACTGAAAGAAATGAATCGCAATATTTTGATAGATGGGGTACAAGTGGAAGGTGTGAAAGAATTTCTATATTTGGGATTCAAATTTACAAAAGATGGAATTTTTGGAAGTGATATTGAAAGGAGAGTGAATGCAGGAAATGTGGTAAATGGTGCTCTCTGCACGCCTTTATGAATTTCCAGATGGTGTCACAAAAGGGTCAGACTGGCTGTGCATAGAGGAGTCATGGTGCCAACACCTATGTATGGCAGTGAGCACAAAAGTTAAATAAATGCGGTTGAGATGAAAGCGTTGAAAAGTATGAGTGGATTGAAAATGAGTGACAAAGTAAGAAATAGTGTAATAAGAGAACGTTGTGGTGTAAAAGAAGATGTAGTGACTAAAATTGAGAAAGGTATGCTTAGATGGTTTGGGCACGTAGAGAGAATGTATGAAAGGAGACTGACAAAATAGATTTATAAGTCAAGAGTTAATGGGAAAGTTGGAAGAGGTAGGCCAAGGCGAATGTTCCTGGACCAAATCCAGAAGATTTTGAATAAAGGCCAGGCCAAGAGTACTCTAAACCAACGAACTTATATGCAAGGATCATAGCAATTGGAAGGGCGTGGTCTCTGTCTATCCCTATGGGAATGAGATGTGATGATATGTATGTATGTGCTATCTCCAAAACTATACGATTTAATGATATAGACCTTCAACAAGAACAGATTTTACCAATTTATATCGGAGAAGACTTCACTAGAAGCTTTTAAAAAAATAACAGAGTTACACAGACCTTTTATGTAACCTCCTTAGTGCTTTTGACAATATTAACTTTTTTAATGTAACCTTATTTGACATAATTGTCAGCGATTGAGAAATACACATATATCCTCTGTATACATGTGTGTAATTTAAAAAAATTAGCATTCTGTATTCCCCTATATAAACTACTAGCAGTACTCCGCGGTTTCACCCACGTAGATACTGTTCTCGTGGCAGTGGAAAGTCTACTAGGTCTGACTAAAGTTATTATTGTTAACATAAAAGTGTTATTTCACTTTTTTAGAGTCGCTCACTAATTCGCAGGTTAAGTAATAAATTACAGGTTAAATAAAAATATTCTCCTATTCTTCATTATTATATTACATACTTTTAATGACTTAAAAGGTTGAGGGTAAAAGGCGTGCTGGATGCAGAAAGAAGTCTTGGCTGTGGAACATACGTGAATGGATAGGAATAAGGTCCGCAGCCGAGCTATTCCGTCTTGCTAAAGATAGAAATAAACTCATTTCTTTTTCATGCTCCTTGTGAAAAACGTTTATGAAATGTTTCACGTATTAATATATAGGTAACCCTCACTGCTTCATATAAACGTAAACTAAACTCATAAAATACGACACTCAATAGTATGTAAACACTTCCATGGTCACAATAAACACAAGCACGAACAAATTACACTTGTATATTTGGACTTTATTTGCAAGCGGCTTACCGACGGCGTGTTTCTTGTGGGAGCGTGCCCACTATACATTCTCCTCTACAACGCATAAAAAATGTACGTAATAAATCGCCGGTCCATTTTAACGTCACTCGTTGTAGTTGATAGTGGCTTAGCTCTTGAAATATAACCTTTATATGTGGACTAAGGCGGATAAAGCGACCTAATTTACACTTGTTTATAGATGTATTTTATTTTTGAACTAGCGAACCTCGCTGGCTTCGCTGGAGTAGAGGACTAGTACCTGATCATCAAGCGTTGTTTTGACGAAAGACATTTAAATATCTACTCTACTTGAAGTATTTCATCATACATGAAATATTAGATATGATTGTAGATAAGGCGCGTGGATTCGAGCAGCACCGTTTGGTAATGACGACGCCAGTAGGAACAGAGTCCTAACTAAAGGGACTCTGATATTAAAATGGCGGGAGGATCTCGAGTCCCCCATAGCAGGTGAGGCGATAGTGTCATTGTGCAAGAGCCATGGAACGCTCTCCTAAAGCCTGGGGCAGGAGCTCACCGGATATGTTACTGTTTCGGGAGGAATCGCCCATCTGCCATGAGTGTGTTGCAGNATTGTTCCGTTCGTTAATGTTACTTTGCATTGCATAATATTGTACAGTGTCCCTGGTACTTTTAAGTGTTGCCACTATATTACTCAATAACTCCCAACATTTCAGAGCTACCAGTGTTGTCACCCAACTATCTATAGTCTAACATAGACCCACCATCAGATTTACCTTGACTGTGATCTCACCGTTTGGTAAGTGATAATTATGTCTTATGGTCTGGTAGTCTAAGATAGAAATGTGCTAATCTGGTAAGAGGCGACATACCTCACGGTTTCTACACAGCATCGTACCGGAATACAAATCACTTTGTTTGGTGATACGTTGCTGGTAGGGTGGTAATTAGTCACGGCCGAAAATACAATTTTCTAAATTAGCCCTGCCGGGGATCGAACCCGGGGCCTCTGTTAGCAAAGTCGGTACACGCACCACAGCACCAACAAAGCGAGAAATCTTAATCTTGTTAGCGATCATTATTATTTTATTTGTTGGATTGCTTTTAAATTACTACATTTGTTTATTGTGGTGAATTCTTTGTAATTATATCAGTGAAACGTTGACATGCATTACATCCGGTATAACGCTACTCCGGAAATTCTCAAATTTAATCAAAATATCTGTTTTGTCGTCGTTTTCACGACGACTGTGATTGGTGGACTTATTATTTTTGATTGGGGAGTTTTACTAGGGGATGTAAGAAATGTAGCACAGGGGAATTTAGGGACATTCGCCTAGTGACAGTTCTTAGTTTGTATCAACTTTAGTATTGTGGTAAAAGTCATTGAAAGAGTGTAATATGAGAATAGTATTACTTAACGTACAAATTAGTGAGCGACTCTAAAATTCCTGTTCTTAGAATCGTTATAGAAAACACAATATCGGTTTTTGAATTCGTCCGTTCCAGGACTCAAACCCGGGACCGCATGTCTTTAGCCGAACAAGCTGACCACTAGACCAATGAAACCAAAAAATTGCAGTGGTTAATCCCAAAGTATAACACAAGATAAATGTATGCACAAATAAGAAACGGTAGGTTAAAAAGCAAAGTCATCCCTTTTTTTACTTAAAGTCTAATATTATTTCTTAATAAAGATACTGATATGATGAATTAATATGACTAAGGAATAATATACTTCAACGAGCAAGGAAAACATCAAATAGCGTAGGGCAGAGTCAATAGTGACACTCGGTAGTTCTCGGGTGACGGTCTACCAGAGCGGTCGACTATTGTTAATGTATTAGCTAATATTGTTAATGTTTTTGTGTAAATTGTTATCGCTAACATTAAATGTTTGGACATTATTATAATTAAGTAATAAAGTGTTTGACTGCACCAACATTACCCACCAAAGCCCATAGTAAGGAGATGGAATTATGGATGCCACTAATGACGATGTCGGCGGAGAACCCTACGCTCCTACGCTTTATGCTCCTTCGCTCTTATTCTCCGACATACATTTTTTTTTGTCATATTAACATAATTGAGAGATTTAAAAGGTAGTCAACGAATTTAATTGTCATTAAAATATTAAAAATGTCGAAAATTAATACAAATAATTCATTGAAATCTCAAATCTTGAATTGTAAATAAAAATGCCACGTTTTTTTATATATCAGAAATTAGTAATGAAATTTTGTTTTTGAATTTAAAATTTAGAAAATATTTTTAAAATTATGTTTTTTGAAATATAGTATAATAAATTATTAATTGACGAGTGGCAAATTAAAATGCCACATCTTATTTGTAAATATTAAAACTATCTAACCTTCAAATGAACTGGCATAAAAAACACTGCATATCTTCACGGGTTTCATCCGTAAAATTTTACCCTCATGCGCCTAAGAAGTTTTTTTGCATATATAATATATGTAAAAATCACTTTAATAATTTTGGTTAAATCTCTCATGTTTTTGATCTCCGAGAGAATGTTGAAGTGGCCAGTTTACTATTATATATTTCTCGCTTCCTTAGTTGATGAGAGATGACCAGCGTTACGTACTAGAACGTAACGGGTCAGTCACATTCAATGCCTACAAAACTGCTATTTGCACCTAAAGAAAATATCGTTGCAAATTAAAGAATAAAATTCAGAGCTATAGCTTTTTTGTCCTAAAGCAAAAGAAAAGCAAGAAAACTTAAATCTGTTATACATATCTGAAATAGTTAACTAAATTGATGTCTATATAATAGCATTATATATTAAGTAGGAAATTTATGTCCGTGTATTTCGAATCTATTGATATTAATCAATATTCATCTTCGTCAATCAAAGTGGTAATCGAAGCGTGATGCACATCCAAGGAAGTATGAAATATCACATGATCAAAGATTCTATTCAACGGATTCATAAATAACTTTAGCTCCATGTATTTTATTAAACATTAAAAAAAGCTTGCAATGCGATATTTTAGGGTGAAGAAGGTTCACAAATCGTTTGTCGGGTTGAGCATATACATTTTTAATAGGATAATACAATCAGTTTTGGATTTGCCTCTACATAATATTTAGAAATATGTCAAAAACATCATTTTACAAAACGCATATTTCCACACATTCGAATAGAAATATTCCTTTAGTGTTTGATAGTCCATTTTTCGACAGAGACTTTTGGCAATATAATATCTCGTAATTACAAATAGGAGCGGATCAATTTGATTTGTTTGAGAGCTTAGACTTAATTAAGTTGTAAGTATATAGATAACCCTCACTGCTTCATATAAATGTACAATAAACTCATAAAATACAACACCCAATAGTATGTTAACACTTCCACGGTCACAATAAACACAAGCACGAACAAATTACACTTGTATATTTGGACTTTATTTGCAAGCGGCTTACTGACGGCGTGTTTCTTGTGGGAGCGTGCCCACTATACATTCTCCTCTACAACGCATAAAAAATGTACGTAATAAATCGTCGGTCCATTTTAACGTCACTCGTTGTAGTTGATAGTGGCGTAGCTCTTGAAATATAACCTTTATATGTGGACTAAGGCGGATAAAGCGACCTAATTCACACTTGTTTATAGATGTATTTTATTTCTGAACTAGCGAACCTCGCTGGCTTCGCTGGAGTAGAGGACTAGTACCTTATGCACATCAAGCGTTGATTTGGCGAAAGACATTTAAATATCTACTCTACTTGAAGTATTTCATCATACATGAAATATTAGAAATGATTTTTGATAAGACGCGAGGACTTGAGCAGCACCGCCTGATAATGACGAGGCCGGTAGGAATAGAGTCATAACTAAAAGGACTCTGATATTAACATAGCGGGAGGATCTTGAGTCACTAATGGCAGGTGTGGCGACAGTGTGGTTGTGTAAGAGCCATGGAACGCTCTCCTAAAGCCTGGTGCAGGAGCTCACCGGACATGTTTCTGTTTCGGGAGGAATCGCCCAATTGCCATGAGTGTGTGGCAGAACGCTCGGCGGGGGTACCACAGCTGCATCTCCTGGTGCAGTCGATTAACGAAGACCTCTCACTGACCAGGATTGCATTTGCAATGGTCGCCAGCGAAGCGGGGTGGACGGCCGTAGCCTCTTGTTGTAAGACCGTGGTCGCACTAAAGAAGTACTTGGGAGGGAACGGGAGATTACTTCTGATTGCCCTTCTATCTATTGCCGAAGGTTGGGCGGCAGAAGGCGCGGATTTTAGCGTGTCGTCCCACAGGCTTGAATCTTGATTTGGTTTCATCCCGGACACCATATTGGATTACGCAAGTGCGCCGCTGGTTTATTGTGTTTTTAGTGAGTCCCACACTCCCGACTCTTTGGTCGGGGTGCGTTAAAGCATTTCCGAATGTAGGAAATATAGGAAAATGCAATTTTTCTGAGTCTGGACTGGTGGGAGGTCTATCAGAAAAGACATAACGTCAAGCACCGAGATATGTGTTCTGGTACGCTGCTGTGTAGAAACTATAAAAGATAAATTTCTTCTCAACAGATTAACGCGCTTTCATCTTAAATTGTATCATCACCTATCATCAGGTGAGATCGCCGTCAAGCAAAATAAAAAAATCATGTACATGAAATGTCTAAAGCTAAGCTTTGCTTGATAAGTATTAAATAATACTACATCCGTTTAAATATCGTAACGTATTTTACTATTTTTGTATAAGATAAACTGGATATGACGAGTTATCCATGAAATATATAACTTTTTGTAGATCTCCAAAAGTGAAATTATGCCTCTATACATTGTTTTGATATATCTTTGAGGAAATTGATAGAGTTTTCAAATGAAGCTCCAAAGAAAAATTATTTTTCCAACACTTTGGATAATTATACCTAATTTTTAATAGATAATAATATAATTTTTAAATAGATTAACTCTTGATGAAAATGTCATCAAAATCCGTTTCTTTACTTCTTATCGCGAATAGACACGGCTGAGGACTTTGTATTATAATATGGAAGATTACCAAATCCCAGACGTATTAGCAATATAAGATTAAGTCACATTGAAGGAAGGATTAATCTATTATAGTTTAACATGTAAATGCCGCTCTTACTTGTAATGATACTGTATAGCACTCTGTAGCGCAAATATTATATTGGTATGGAGCGTGTGATCTTGCATATAAATTAATCAAAACTTAAGCCTCAAAAGCTCTTAATGGATTTCACTCGGCCACTTAATTTCGGGTTTCAGTTTATGGACACTTAGGAAATTAACACGCAGGTCCCAAACGATTTACAATTTCAATTATGGTGAACCCTCTTTACACTTCCATACGGTCTAGATTTCAATAACATCTTCTAATACTATTTGTCTGTCTACTGAAGTTGTTAACTCAGTTTTGGCAAAAGCAATTATGAGTGACTTTTATCTATAAAGTATCTTGTGATCAGATTCGATATTAAGTTTCCCTTCATCTAAGTGTCATCTTGCTTTAACTAGGTTATTATATGTGTCAGAGAATAAGAGAGAAGGAGCATAAAGCATAGGGGCGTAGGGTTCTCCGCCGACATTGTCCTTAATGGCATCCATAATTTCCATTTCCATACTGTGGGCGTTGATGGGTAATGTTGGTGCAATCTAACACTTTATTAATTAAGTCAGATTATAATGTTCAATCACTTAATGTTCCCGATATCCATTTACATATACTAATTAATAATAATAGCTAGGAACGCGACAGTTTCTAAGGTCGACCGCACCAGCGGGCCATCACACGAGAACTGCCGAGAGACGCGCGCCGGTTTGACCCCATTGACTCTGCCACACGCCGATAGACAGATAGCGCCAGCGTCCCACAGACTATTGCACTCTGACATATATAAGAGATATCTAGGTATCTATTGACTCATCACGATATATCTGGAACCATAAGGCGTAGACTTGAAATTTAGTAGGAATATTCCTTTAACCCAGTAGAAGTCAGCTAAGAAATTCCATCCATCATTTCCAACGAAATTCCACCCGCAAGGGTAATGCATTAGCTGCAGAGTGAAAGTGTCATCGAAATCGGTATACTCGTTATATATATAACGAAATAGCATGAAGTGGTGGGTTTGTAAAGATTTCCTTGACCTCAATTTTTTTCGTATTTTACTAGCAGGTACATAAAAATCTATTACTGTTCCTTAGTCTTGCTGAAACTTGAGAGCAGCTGCACTGATTGGATTAATTTTGTTTTGAATTATTTGTAGAAGTTCAGAGAAGGTGTAAAAAGTGAGTAAATGTGAAAAAAATGATTGGAATATGGTAAAAACAACAATTTCGCTTTCACTTAGAAACTAATCCTACCTGTCAAACATTTCATGTTCGTCCCGTCAAACATGAAATTGAGTTAGTGAAAGTGACATAATTAGTGTAGTGTGACACTTTTAAGCAAGGATTCAAGAACAGTGTGAGTCAATAGACATTATAGTAAACTAAGTGTTGTCGCTGGGCTCTAGGACTTAAATACCACAGGTACATATTAGGTAGATTAGGTCTAAGTAAAGTAAAAGTAAGTAGCAGCCCATTAACGTCCCACTGCTGGGCATAGGCCTCCTCGCTCATATGAGAGAGGGTTTTTAGAGCATAGACCCACCACGCTGCTCCACTGCGGATTGGCAGGATAGGTCTAAGTATTATTACTAATTAGTTTAAGGCTAGAATGTAATGTCATATTATAAAATATAAAAAAAAATCAAAGTGCATTATACAAATCAAAAACTTTAGATTTCCGAGACTTAGAAAGAGGGAAAAAGGAAGATATGGTAGGAATTTAATTGTCATTAAACTGTCGAAATTTAATACATATTACGTATTTTTTTTTTTATATAATTATATATTTTTTTTATTGACGATAGTTTTAGCGCTTGCCTGTGATCTCACCTGGTGGTAAATGATGATACAGCCTAAGATGGAAGTGCGCTAATCTAGTAAGAGGCGATATACTCTTTATGGTTTCTCCACAGCATCGTACCGGAACACAAATTTCTTTGATTGGCGGTACGTTTTTGCTGGGAGGGGGGTAACTAGCCACGGCCAAAGCCTCCCATCAGTCCAGACTCAGACAAATTAGAAAATACAATTTCCTAAATTCCTCTGCAAGCAAATCGAATACTCGCACCACTGCGCCAAGGAGGCCGTCAAAATATATTTTTTTATCTATTTAAACAACGATCCCGAATAAATCTGCTATGTGAAGTAAGTGTACTGCAGCCCAGGGGTCGTTAAACTGTGGCCCGCGTGCCGCTAGTTGTCTACTCCTGATCTAATACACATAATAAATACGACAACGACACAGAATAAATCCACTCTGATGTAAGTGTGCATTATCCCAGGGGTCGTAAATCTGCAGCCCGCGGGCCGCTAGTTGCCTACCCCTGATCTAATAAACAACAACATAGAATTACAGGCGACTATGCTTAAAAGATGGGAGTGGGAATGCTACGAAGCATGGACGTTGGGGGCCGAAGGTGCTGGAGTGGCGACTCCGCACCGGACGCCGCAGTGTAGGCAGACCCCCCACAAGGTGGACCGATGATATAAAGAGGGACGCCGGTAGCCGCCGGAGCCAGGCGGCGCAAGATCGGGCCTTGTGGACGTCATTACGTGAGACCTATGTCCAGCAGTGGACGTCCATCGGTTGAAGCGACGACGACGACGATGGTGCAAAGAGGAGAGACCGATAATACAAAATATCAGGATTACAAGAAATTATTGCGTCAATTTAGCAGTGCAAAAACCACATAATGTACCTATACTTTCTATTGTTTTTATTTTCAAAATTTAGATATAGACTATTTTTTCATTGTAACTTTCACATCACATCAGAGTAATTTACTACACTCTTTTTTATATTGTTTAATTGTTCTGTATGTAAACTTGCAACCTCGCACATGTGCAATTAAAAACGCACGCTGGTTTGCCTGTAATTGGATCTAAACCATAAATATACTTATTTGTTATTCTTTTAAGCTCAGTATAGTGTATAATCTGTTGGTAAACCTAATAAATAAATAAATTAATTAATTAATTTATAAGTATAAGGCGCATCCTCTGTTTTGGCGTTATAATCTTGGGTTTTGTCTGCCATAACGAGGGTAGTCGGGCGAGGAGATCAACGTCGGATATTTCAATAAAATATGTCACGATACAGTTAGTGCCTTCTTTTTTAATTTCACTATAATAAATCAAAACTTATAGTTTTAGATAATTAACAAAGTATTACTAGATTTAAAACATTCCACCAGAACACGTGAACGCGTGCGCACTCTATGAAATCCGAACCAATAATGGCCGCCACCCCAGCGCTCGGTGTTATGTGAGCTGTCAACCTAAAAAATGTCAAGTCCGATTCGATTGTAAACCGATTAACAATCTGTGCGTCGTTAAGAAAATAAGTAAATATATAAATAAATAAACAAGTAAATAAATAAACAAATAAACGAGTAAATTCATAAATAAATAAATATTTCGGTCTCATTATTTGCCGGCTTCATTCTACACATTTTTGTTCAAATGTATTCACATTTGTGTTCAGTCTAAATCACAACAGAAAGAAGAAGAAGTTTCACTTCTAAAATTGTATTTTTAACGACAGAGCCGAATTTACTCGATCGAGCGTTTCAACTCAGTCTCATTCAAAACAAACTAAATAGTCTAAATAAGTTTTTCTTGAAAAATATCCTTTAGTCCGTAAGTCAAATAGAGTTCTGTTGACGCGTTGCCTTCGTTGGTATTGTGTACACCAATCCCGTATTAGTAAGCCCGCTGCGTCTGTATACCTCAATTCCAAGTTTAGCTTTGGGTCAGTTGCTCATAACGGAAAATTGCTTTCTTCCGGAAGCCTATTGCTTCCGACCCTTCTGACATAATTGCGTTTCCAAATTAATCATTCGATGTACGCTTCTGGAATAACTTTTTCTAATCTATTGGGTAACGTCAGTAACAAGAAATTGACGACGCCTAAGTATAAAACTTTATTTGAAAGATAGCGTATCAAAAAAAATTATATATATGTTGGAGAATGAGAGAGAAGGAAGCATAAAGCATAGGGGCGTAGGGTTCTCCGCCGACATCGTCAGTCATTAATGGCATCCATATTTCAATTTCGGGGGCGCATCTCTTCAGTTTCTATTGCCGATCTTCTCCAATCTGATTTCATTAAGAAACCCAACATAGCATAAGTGGTTTAGACCATTAAACTCACTCACTAATCTCGATATCTTTAAAACTATATGTAATTGACTTGGAATGACTGTACAAACGTTAACAGCGCTTATTAAAAATGAGTTTATCCATATTTACGAAATTAAACAAACGGCACCATGGGGGCTGTGTGAATTTGTTGTGTGAGTTAAGCTTATTTTATTTCTGATAGATTAGCTCTTGACTGACATCACACCTGATGGTGAGTGATGATACAGTGTAAGATAGAAGCGCGCTAACCTGAGGCAATTTACCTCTTATGTTTTTACGCAGTATCGTACTGGGACATAAATCTCTTGCTTGACGGCACACCTTTGCTGCTAGGGTGGTAACTAGCCACAAGCAGAGCTCACCAGTCCAGAATAAGTCAAATTAGAAGTTGCAATTTCCTAAATTTGTCTTACGGGGGATCGAATCGATCTGGGACCTCTAGTCACGTCAAATCTTAGTCATAAGACCCTGGATAAAGGAAACATAGATTCTTTATAAACTGCAAAAATTGTTCATTTGTGAAGGATAATGTGGCCAAATGTTGTTAATTTCTGAAATACGTTTAGAATATAAACATAGCGCTTGTTCGCGCCATATGGAAGCTCGAGGTACCTCGAGCTCCCACCACTTTTGGTAAGCTCTAAGTACTCGAAAGGGGCGTAATCGCGCCATCTGCTAGCTTTCCGAGGTACTAATGCACTAAGTATCGGGAAGCGGCGTGTCTGCATACTAGAGGGCGCCTTCTGCGTCGTCCCATAAAGTATGCAGCAAGGAGTTGTCTATGTCCAGTCATCAACGAGGCGTTTGCAATGGGCGAAAAGGTGGCCCGTCCGAAAGGTGGCTTATTCAGCGCGGTTTTGGTTTGTGATTGCGATTGATGATTATTGCGTTTAAAGACTCACTAGTGGCCTCTTCCTAATAAAACGAAGTGTCCGCGTCGCTTTGCAGGTCACGTCACACAATACAAAGACACACCCACGTGCTCAGACACCTGCCAGGGCCGTCGCCGCCTGAGGCGATCGGCGTGCGGGACTCCAGGTAGGTGCAGATTCACATCTGTTCGACCTCTTAGGTAAAAGTTCTCCCCTATAATTTCTCCTTCGGTCATCTCAGGGACCGATTCGACATGGACTTCTTATGGGCCCGAGTCCAAGGGTCGAATCTCTTGCAGGTCACGACCGGCGTGAAAAGCGCTAAAACATCTACGTTTTAACGCTAATATATTAAAAAAAATCCCTAATTCACACAAAATAGTATATATTAATATGTAAAATTAGCCATTGTGTGAGATTTTGTTTGCACATACAATAATGGAATATCATTAGTAAATCATTGAAATTTTTCCCGTTTATTTTTCGCAGACAGACAATACAACGAAAGAATTATGTTTCTTGGCAGGAAGCGAAATCAGAACAAGAAATTAATATATAAATCGTTGTTTTCCTTTTACATTAAATAGTGTACAAAGCTGAAACAGTAGAAAATCTAATTCCTTTATATTAATGCATTTTAACGTTAAGAACATAAATAAAAAAAATCCTTTAGCTTTAGAGAAACGTATTTCAATGTATTTTTTATCTTTCTTTTATATTATTTCACCATTTCTCTGCTTAATTGGTTAAGTTAAGTTTGTTAAAGTATGGTAAGTCACTGTTGGGCACAGGCCTCTTCGTTAAGGAGAGGTTTTTAGAACATAGACCCACCACGCTGCTACACTGCGGCTTGGCGATATACACATACCTAAGAGCTACTGCAGGTATCCTCACAGTGTTTTCATTCAACGAAAAACATAATAACGTATATTAAACAACAATAATATAATTCAAAATAAATAATATGTCAGCCACATCGATGACTAACAACTAAATAACTATACTTCACTAAATGAAAGACTTACTGAACTCTTATTACTAGAACTATCACGGAAGAGAACAATTTGGCGCCAAAATTATCTATTTCAGCATATGCGGCTGACAAACGTTAATGTTTTAGCGAGTAAGCGCGATTGGGGCGCGTCTCTATAGTGCAATATAATAACATTATATTTTATCTTGATTTATCCTGCCTTTCTATATGTATAAGAATGAAATAGTATGCAACTTATATAAATCTAATGTGTTTCTAGTATGAATAAACTATATAAAATTGTTAAGCAAAACTATCAATAGAACGAATAAAAGTTCTATTTGGCAAAAGTCGCGAACAATAATACGCACAATTTATTAGGAAGTAAATATTTTTATGACACAAAATTCTAGATATTATATGCCATTGAATTTTGTGATAAGTCTGCTGATGATATCCTTCTAAATTTGTGCTTGGAATTTTAATAGCCCATAAAAAAGACATCAAACTTTGTTTTGTGGGTAAAGTTCAAAGAAGTTTTATTTAGCATTATTCCAGTAGATTGGGGACAATTTAATTATCTTCCGCTGTTTATAGTAATAAAAAACGAAGTACGTATTCTTCAAAATAATGTTTTGTAAAAGTGAATCTTTAAGGTAATGTGGATCAATAATTCATTAAAATGAAACTGAAGTTATTTCTAAAATACTCTGAAATTTAGAAAATTCGTATATTTTAGGCTATGGTATACTTAATACATCACAAATCAAATTAAGTAGAAGAAAAACAGTCATATCTTTACTGCTTTGTCATTACTTGCTTCCCAAGAAAAGGAGGGCTATCTTTTATAAGACTAAACGTTATTAGGTAACAAACTCTTAAATATTGTGTAGTTTTAAGCGATAAAGTGGCAATACTAAAAAACTGAAAAATTACGAAATATTATACAATACGAAGTAACTTTAAGGGCAAAACAATCGAGTCAAGATAGTCTCTCATGCTGCCTTGTGGTGTGGTTGTTTTAAGAGAAATAGTTCTAAATTATGTAAATTTAAATAGGGAAGCGAATAAAAATTGTTATTTAATATGAGTTATTCTGTAATTCGGAAGTGGAATATAATTATAAAACACCAATTCCTATCAAAACAACCACACCACAAGGCAGCATGAGAGACTACCTCGACTCGATTTTTCTGCTCTTAAAGTCTCTTCGTATTGCATAATATTTCGTAATATTGCACAATGTTTTAATGTTTCCACTAATAATTTGTAATATTTTAAAGTTATCAGTGTTGGTACCTAATAATTTATTGTCTAACACTTTCTAGTCGAACTTTTTATGAGACAAGAAGTAATCACTTAAGTTATGACATATTGTGTCACAGCTAAGAGTGTCCAAGTTTGCTAGAATTTATGTATTGTAATACGAAACTAAATACGTATTTGCTATACATACCGTGACATGACGCAGGGTCATTCATCATATTTTGATACAATTGAAATGATCAATGAAATGAAATTTATTTATTGATCAAGTTANAATAAAATAAAAAGCTTATAGAAGAATAATGAATAAAATTTACCTAAAGTGTTCCAGCTCAATGACATCATAATAACGACTTGTGGAAGCTACGTCGGTCATATGCTATGGTTATAAAGATATTTTATATGAACTTAAAGTGGGCTATTGGCTAGCCCCTCCGGGGATATCCTACAGACTAAGCCGAAAGAAATTGACTCTTTGAAAAGATTCTACATGCCCTCGTTTTATGAGGTTATTGAATGCGTTTTGCTTTACAATTTTAATAAATAACTAGCTGACTCAGCAAACTTAGAATCAGAATCAATAAACAAAAATCTGATTGATATTTGCCGAATTTGTCAACTTTATTTGAAAACTTAAGGAATACGTAATCAGAAAACCGCGATCTTTACGCCGATTACTGATGAGATGACCGCAGAGAGATCATGTACAACACCAATAGTACAGTAGGAGACAACAAGTTGTCTAACTTCGTTCGTATCCTAAGAATTGGGCACGAGAAAACTCAGTAATATTCTATTTGAAATGACCTCATGCTTTCAACCCAAACAATTTGACCGTCGCAATATATATACTCGTATATTGTATAATATTCATCTGTACAGCAAAAAGAGCGACATACAATTTCAATACAAGAAATAAAAACATACTTCTAATGCCTTATTGTAAAGTGAAGAAAGGTTCAACAATTATCCGTCGGGATGAGCATACGCATATTTAATAAGATACCCGAATCACTCTTGGGTTTGACTCCACATAGTTTTAAGAGATATCTTAAAGCGTCTTATTACAAAGGCGTATTATAATGTTGCAGATTATTTAAGCGATAAAGACGTTTGGACTTGGTTCCAGTTACACATAAAAGCTAAACACATTGTAATCTACAAAAACTATGTTTAAAGTAGTAACCATTGAGTTTCTTGCCGGTTTCTTCATAGCGGAATTAACTTTTTATGCCTAGTTGAATGAAGAATATTTTGATTGATTGGGTCTGAACTGTGGGATGGGTTTGAACGTGGTTAGTTACCACCCACCAGAAGACATGTGTCGCCAAGCAAAAAAAAAACTGATAGTACGACGCTAAATTCCTATCAAATTAGCACTTAGATCACAGACAGCAATAAACAAGCATATAGAATAAACGTGCAATCTAACTCTGACTTTTTAACGTGCTAAATGGAAAGTGTATAACATATTGCAGTAGAGGCAGTGATGGACGTGTTCGTCTAAACTAAGTGAATTAAAAAACTATTCCCCGTACGTTTCGTCGCTTCCCTTTGGTAGCTTTAGCAAAAAGCGCTGGAACTTTTTTCATTACATACGTTTTGACGCAAGTGTTAAATTTAGGTGCAATGAAAAAAGTTACAGAGCCGGAAGCGCTCTTGAGTTTGACAACGTATTTGTTTATTTACTGAAAAACTACCCAAACATTTTCGTATCCATTATTTAAAAGCGTTTTGTATGATTGATAATATTTTAAGTGTTTAATAAAGGGAAAGGCAAGGCACACGTTGCTGGATCTAATCCGGGCTTTTAAATAAGGGCCAGGTCAAGAGTACTATAAACCGACTGAACTTCTATGAAAGGTTTAATGAGAATGGAAGAAGGGAAGGAGATATGCTAGGATCATGGCAAGTGGAAGGACGTGGCCTCTGCCTACCCCTATGGGAATGAGGCGTGGTGCTATGTGAGTATGTAACGAGCGTATATTTTATTAACAATCGTGAAAAGTTATGATTTTTTGATGAAAATCTAAAAAGTTGGTCTAAAAGTGAGAAATCTTTGACAGCCTCAATGGCGCAGTTGTGCGAGTTTTCGCTTTCCTGGCAAAGGCTCCGGGTTCGAAATTGTATTTTCTAATTTGTCTGAGTCAGGAGTGGCTTTGACCGTGGCAATTTACACTCTACCAGTAAAAACGTCTCGTCAAAGCAAAGAGATTTGTGTTCTGGTACGATGCTGTGTAGAAACCATATGAGGTGAATTACCTACTACCGAATTAGCGCACTTCCATCTTAAATTGTATCATCACTTTCCATCAGGTGTAATCAGAGTACAGTGCACATATAAAAGTAGGAAACAGTTACAGAACAGAAAGTAATCATCATTGTACAATATAATTTTAGATCAGGCTAAATTATATATATTCTTTTATGTAATTACATATTATTTGATATTTCTGTTTATATATGTAAACATATTTGTTATAAATTTATGTGTATTAATATAGATAGTAACGTAAACGAAGTTAACTAGTAAAGTGGAATAGTAATCATTTGTTTTTCAGACTAGACTTCAGTTAGAAAATTGACAAAGAGGACGTTTTACAGACAACTTAAATAGTATTGTTTTATTGCAAAGGACAATAAAGTTTTGCTACACTTTATTTTTCTACTAGCGGCCCGTCTTGGCTTCGCACGGACATAAATAGGTACAGATATTTAAGTTATAAGCATGATAATTAAAACGACCATGAGTTGACAAATATTATGAAAAAGTGTGATTCCTAATACTAAAACTAAGTAGCTCTGAGAATAACTTTTTAAGTGAAGTATAAAAATGTGTTAAAAAAACTCGAAATATTCAATGTCGTTTGCGTCAACTGCGTAAGTTCAAAATGGTGCACCCCCTTCTCCCGCACTGCTCCTCTCTCGTCGAGTTAGTATTTTTATTATATCTTTTGAATGGAATATCCGATTTCAATGATTCAAAAAGTAATCACCAGGTATTGAGACATGTAATATCAGCTGTATCACCCGCATAGTTCATCGAACCAACTATTCTCCATATAATAAACTAGCGGCCCGTCCCGGCTTCGCGCGGGTAGACATAAATAGGTACAGATATTTAAGTTATAAGCATGATAATTAAAACAACCATGAGTTGACAAATATTATGAAAAAGTGTGATTCCTAATACTAAAATTAAGTAGCTCTGAGAATAACTTTTTAAGTGAAGTATAAAAATGTGTTAAAAAAACTCAAAATATTCAATGTCGTTTGCGTCAACTGCGTAAGTTCAAAATGGTGCACCCCCTTCTCCCGCACTGCTCCTCTCTCGTCGAGTTAGTATTTTTATTATATCTTTTGAATGGAATATCCGATTTCAATGATTCAAAAAGTAATCACCAGGTATTGAGACATGTAATATCAGCTGTATCACCCGCATAGTTCATCGAACCAACTATTCTCCATATAATAAACTAGCGGCCCGTCCCGGCTTCGCGCGGGTAGACATAAATAGGTACAGATATTTAAGTTATAAGCATGATAATTAAAACGACCATGAATTGACAAATATTATGAAAAAGTGTGATTCCTAATACTAAAACTAAGTAGCTCTGAAAAGAACTTTTTAAGTGAAGCATAAAAATGTGTTAAAAAAACTCGAAATATTCAATGTCGCTTGCGTCCACTGCGTAAGGTAACCTAGTTCATAATGGTGCACCCCCTTCTCCCGCACTGCCCCTCTCTCGTCGAGTTAGTTACTCGATGCGCTGCGTGGCGGCCGCCGCCGGCATGTATTTTTATTTTAATTTCATGATATCTTTTGAATGGAATATCCGATTTCAATAATTCAAAAAGTAATCATCAGGTATTGAGACAGTCTTGAATATTAAATTATTTATTTGGATAAAAATTTATAAATGGTATGGATAACACGGTCTGATTTTGATCGGCATTTCTATCAATTTGTTAAATGTAAAAAAGTAGTTATAGTGACGTAACTACAATAGTTAGACATATGGTCTCGCGAAGTTTTTTGTAGATATTGATATATTCTATAATATTGTCGAACATTGTTTGGCCTATCATTAATACTCTTCACAGCGTATGCGATGAAAGACATATCATGGCTAATTTTTTACACTCTCGGTTGGTTTTAATAGGAATTTCTAAAGATTTCTATAGTAATCAAGTACTAAGTATATGTTACTCAGTTAAAATGTAGCTTTCTAATGAAAAAAGAATTATTAAAATCGGTCCAGTACTTTTTAAGTTTATTCGTTACATACAAAAATACAAATCTTTCCTCTTTATAATATTAGTGTAAATTATTGAACCTACAAATTTATTAACGCACTTAATCATCACGATACTTTCCAAACTATTCGCCTGATTTAATTGAAATGTAGCAAATCGATGTACAGAAAATTTGTGTTCATGTAATCGCCATTTGATTTGGAAGGTAGAATGCAATTAAAACTCATTGCTTTGTTTTAATATACATAACTCCTGACGAAGGCTTTACACGTCGCAGTTACGAGTGGTCGTTTCCACTTAAACTGTCGCAGCTGAAGCCAGCTGCTGCTGGAGCTCGTTTCACGTCACTCGTGGGAGCGACTTGAATTATAGCCTTCTAAATAATTAATACAATCTTTAAATAAGATAAATATACATTATAATGATGTGAGTAGGCTTCTTGTATTTATAGAATTGCAGCTGGTAGATTTTGAAACATCGGTTTTGTGGTTTAATTTAACACAACTGCAAATTTCCTAAGTATCATTCCTCTTATTCCGCGAAATCGAATGGGTTCAATACTGTTGCAATAAGGCCATCAGTTATAGTGCTTATGTTAGACAGGACACTGGTTTAAAGAAACAGACAGAAGATTAATGTCATTTCTAGAAGGCTACATAAAATAACAATTTAAGGGCAAAATGAGTAATATAGAAACCTATAACAAACTCTCAACAAACGTTCTAGATATCTAGATATATTCACTTGATAAATTTAAAAACTTTTTTAAATAAAAGTGATTGAGAATTCGTAATATAAGTTAAAGAATTACATGGACTATTATAAAGTATGGGAGTGAATCATAATAGAACAAATTATAATGACATTGTAATGGTGATTATAAAAAAAAGTGACACTTGACTTAGTTATAGGCATTTTTCAGAACAGGGCGTGAAAGAACCCTCGTAACTTTAGATTTCAATTCGTTCTTTAATACTATCATCAGTAGTTCATTGGAAGAAAATATACTTGACGATCCAAAACCGCTGCAAAAGCTTAATTAAATAAAGACTTATTGAATGTAATTAAAAAAAGTACCTTCATTTCGTTAGCTTTCCAATAAACACATATTATAATAAATTGTATATTTCAACATACTTCTTCATCATCTTTTTATTGCTGTTAAAGCAGCCCTTGACTTCAATCTAATCTGATGATAAGTCACGATATATTTTAACGTGGTTAAGTCTTGTGGTCACACAGCATCTATTCTGTTCAAGCAAGTTCTGGAATGCAATTTTTTTCATTTGGACAATTCTTTGCTGATAGGGTGGTAGTTATCTACGACTGAAGCCTCCTTACTAGTCCAGAGTCAGACAAATTAGAAAATGCAATTGCCTTCATTTGGCTAGGAACTTAGGAGCTCTGTTATCGAAGAGAGTGCCCAAACTTGTTGCATGATTCTTGTTCTTCCTAGTCGTTGCATTCTTGACAGAGTGGTCGTGGTCATCACGAAGTAACACAATTCCATGATGACTTTTTAGGAAAAGTAGTTGCAGTGGTATACCACTTCCTTCTGCACAAGTCCTTTCGGAGATTGCTAACGCCTCTTCTGTTTAGATTATATACATACATATATACATAGCATCACGCCTCATTCCCAGGTGGCCTCATTGATGTGCAAGGATCGTGGCAAGTGGAAGGCTTCTTTCATTCTCATTGACTCTTTCATACAAATTCGTCGGTTTAGCGTACTCTTGACCTGTCCCTTATTTAAAATGTCCTGAATTTGGTTCAGGAACGTTCACCTTGGTCTTCCCCTTCCAACTTTCGCAATCACTCATAAATCCTTTTTGTCAGTCTTCTTTCATTCATTCTCTCTACATGCCCAAACCATTTAAGCATACCTTTCTCAAGTTAAGTCACTACACGTCTTCTTTTATACCACAACGTTCTCTTATCACACTATCTCTTACTCTGACACGCAATTTTAATCTACCCATACTTCTCAATGCTCTCATCTGTACCGCATTTATTTTGATTTTGTGATTCTTCTGCCATACCCAACCTTCACTACCATACATAAGTGTTGGCACCAACACTCCTGCATGCACAGCCAGTCAGGCCCTTTGAGACACCATCTGGCTATTCAAAAGGCATTTACCATATTCCCTGCATTCACTCTCCTATCAATATCAATTTCATATGTTCCATCTTTTGTAAATTTAGATCTCAAGTATATTACCTCTTCCACTTGTTACCTATCTATCAAAAAATTGCCATTCATCATAGATTCATCTCATTCAAAAAGCACAACTTTCGTTTTGTTGTCAATTAGTATCATCAAAATCTGTAAAATCCTTTTAGATAGAATAGATAGACAAACTGATATAAAATAGGAATCCATCAGTAGCTATTTTTGTGAAATCTCACGTAAAAGGTTTCTTTTTATACAGTAAGTTTAAGAAGTTCGTGATTTTGATTTTTTTATATTACTTGTTAGTGAATACAGAATTCCGAAATACAATTGACGTAATTCATTCCTGTTTTTATTATTACAACACTGTCGTAAATAAAACAGCGCTTTATTAAAGGAATGTTTGAGTTGCTGAAATTAAAACGTGATCCTGTTATTTAATAAAATTGCAACTTAAGCCTGTAGCTTAATGGATTTGTCTCGGATGTCCGGGTTTTAGTATAACCGGAAATTTTCTTTTGTATTCTATTTAAAATATGGCTCACTTTACTAAAATCTTTTTCATTTAACATATGTAACGAGGATATATATCTTTAAGAAAGAAGTATACAAAAGCAAATATTATTATGCCTCTCGTTTATTTACAGTATTAAGTCTTGTATTTTAAATATATTTACAGCATTATTTCTTACGGCACCTTTGTATTACAAGCTCGTGCTCTAAGTGTTGAATTCGAAGATATATCAATTTTCACGGTACCATTACAATATACGTTGAATAACATTTTATAACACTTTAATTATGAAGCAAAAGAAGCGAAATATACAGTTTCAATACAAGAAAGAAAGAAAAACTTGGAATGGCATATTTTAGAGTGAACAAGATTCAGATATTATTTGTCGAGTTGAGCATACGCTTTTTTAGTAATATACTGCAATCAGTTTTGGATTTGCCCCCACATAATTTTAAGAAATATGTCAAAAACATCCTATAACAAATTATAATGATTAATAACACGTTTTCTTTCTTTTATTCATAAGTATAATTCTATTCATCCTGATTTATAAACACATTTCTAATAAATATTAAACACAATACATTAATACTTTCTTAATGCTCCACTAACACACTTAATATCAAAACTAAAACTGCAGTACTCTATGAACAAGCTCCGGCAAGCTGCGTCACCATTCGCACCGCTTAACTTAGTCAATAATAAAACTAATACCATGACGCAAATATATTTTAACATTCTATTAACGCATTTATTCAAATATTTCACCACAGTACATTTATTATGTAGCCAAGATGTTGCTAAATTAACTTTAATTGTATTTGTATCGACGATTATGATAAATAAATTATAATGGTCAATTTATATACTTTCCAATCGTGTAACGAAAGTTACAAACGTAGTCGAAAACTATAAGTCGAAAAGGTATTTCTTTTAATAAACATCGAATTACAACAATATCATAATGATAAAGATTATTTAAGCGATAAAACTGCCTCATTGGTCTGATGGTTAGCATGTTCGACTACAGACATGAGGTCCTGGGTTCGAGTCCCAGGTCGGGCTAATTTGAAATCGATATTGAGTTTTCTATTAAGGTTTTCTCAATATTTTCCCGAAGTTGGGAAGTTGGCGGTGTGATCCACCCCCGTGCCTCGGAGAGCACGTTAAGCCGTCGGTCCTGCGCCTGATCTCTCTCCGGTCGTGTCGGATTCCCGTCACATCGGACTATGAGAGTGAAGGAATAGAGAGTGCACTTGTGTACTATGCCTGCCAATCCGCAGTGGAGCAGCGTGGTGGGTCTATGCTCTAAAAACCCTCTCTCATATGAGGGAGGAGGCCTGTCCCCAGCAGTGGGACGTTAATGGGCTGCTACTTACTTACTTTTTAAGCGATAAAATTGTTTGGACTTGATTACAGTTGCATTTAGAAGCAAATTATTACACATTGTAACCTACAAAACTATAAGATATAAATCTAGCAGTAAGTGGTCGTTTTTCGCCTATATATCTGGATTCCGTGGGGTTATGGGAAAACTTGTTCTTAGTGAGTGTCTACGTAACAAATTTGATTTAAATCGGTTCACTACTTTTGGCGTGAAAGTGCGATGAATAAACAGAGTTACTTTCGACTTTATTATTTCAATAACAACGATAGCTTATTTAATATAAAAAGCTATTTATCGTTTTCATGATTTCATGATTTGTGAACTTAAAAACAACAATAAACCTGATCGGTCTTATTGCATAAAATGTTTGTTTAGTTATAATGAAAACTTTTGAGACAAGAACATCTATTTTGGGTATAAATTGACAGAGAAATCCTTTTACGAACTTGCAGAACTTGGAAAGTTTTCCTAAAATGTTTTTTACAAAAGGTTTGTGGTGTAACAGGGTAGAATATTTTTTGTAACTCATACCTTAATGTTGTCAAGCTGTGTTTTGAAATATATATAAATATGAATGAATAGCCAGAGAGTGTCTCAAAGGGCCAGACTGGCTGTCCTAGAGGAGTGTTGGTGCCACCACTTATGTATGGTAGTCAAAGTTGGGTATGGCAGAAGAAGCATAAATGTAAAACAAATGCGGTAGTGATAAGAGCGTTGAGAAGTATGAGTGGATTGAAACTGAGTGACAAAGTAAGAAATAGTGTGATAAGAGAACGTTGTGGTATAAAAAAGATGTGACTAAAATTGAGAAAGGTTGGATGGATTGAGCACGTAGAGAATGAATGAAAGGAGACTGACAAAAAGTCTTTATTAATTAAGAGTGAATTGGAAATTTGGAAGGGGAAGGCCAAGGCGAACGTTCCTGGAGCCATTCCAGTACATTTTAAATATAGGCCAGGTCAAGGGTACTCTAAACCGACGAATTTGTATGAAAGGGTTAATGAGAATGAAAGAAGCCTTCCACTTGCCACGATCCTTGCATATCACCTTCGATTCTTTCATTCTCATTAAACCTTTTATACAAGTTCGTCGATTTAGAGTACTCTTGACCTGGCCGTTACTTAAAATGTCCTGGAGTTTAGTCCAGGAACGTTCGCCTTGGTCTTCCCCTTCCAACTTTCGCATTGACTCTTGACTCATAAATCCTTTTTGTCAGTCTCCTTTCATTCATTCTCGCTACATGCCCAAGCCATCACCTTTCTTAATTTTAGTCACTGCGTCTTCTTTTAGATCACAACGTTCTCTTATCCCACCATTTCTTACTCTGTCACTCAGTTTGAATCCATTCATACTTCTTAACGCTCGCAACCCTATCGCATTTATTTTACTTTTGTGATTCTTCTGCCATACCCAACTTTCACTACCTTATATAAGTGTTGGCACCAACACTCCTGCATGCACAACCAGTCTGGCCCTTTGAGACACCCTCCCGTTATTCATAAAGGCGCGCAGGGCACCATTTACCATATTCCCTGCATTCACTCTCCTTTCAACATCACTTTCACATGTTCCATCTTTTGGAAATTTAGATCTCAAGTATACAAACTCTTTCAACTCTTCTAGTTGTTCCCCATCTATCAAAATATTGCCATTCATCATAGATTCATCTCTTTCAAAAATCATCAGCGTAAAGTAAACATTACATTCATTCTTACCCCACGTTTACTTTCTTTTAAATCTGTCAAATAGTTATCCATAAATAGGTTGAACAGCGCCCTGTTTATTCTGACACAAGCACTAGAACCCTCATAGAGACACTTCAATGCTTGTATCACATACGTAGATAAAGTTGACCACAGCTCATTCCTCACCACTCGATCTTACCTTAACTATCTCTAAATATTAGCTTGTTTCAATAAATTTTGTCACAAAATTGGAAATAAATTAAATTTACGAAACAGAAATACTTCATGTAAATTGCGATTCATGCGTTTCTAATAATAAATCTTTCTAGGTCTCATTTATAAAGTTTGTAAACAACTTCATTAAAATCATTTATAATAGGAAAATAAAAGGACAATTACCAGGAAAACTCTTAAAAGACGATGAGAGAGTTATTTGAAAAAGGTCTGCGTACATTTTTCCTCCATTCTTTCGTTTAGCTGAAATTCCTGAATAAATCCTGATCAATACAAGAATAACAAAACGCGTACCAGGAATCTGAACTTGACATTGTCAAATGAGTCTTGTCTGACACTTGACTAAATGAGCAACATGATAAAGTGGTATTCTTTGGGTTTAGATATCTTAAATGTCGTTGCGAGTATCCATCTATTTTTATATTTTATAAAACCAAACCTCACCACCGAATTTGTCTGTCAGTTCGCGATAATAAAATTGTTTTTTATTCGAGTGCATTGTTCACGATTTCATCAATAGAGTTATTGTTGTTAAATAGATATGACATTGAAAGTTTATAAATCTTTTACCCTCACAGATAAAAAACAACAATCCTTACTAATATTATAAATGCGAAAATAACTTTGTCAGTCTGTCGCACTTTCACGCCATAACTGCTGAACCGATTTTAATGAAATATAATACACAGGTAGTCTAGAGCCTCAGAGAGGCCAATAAGCTCTTTACAGTGAAACACTACAAATATTACTATACTCATTAAAGGATTTATATTTATTTTAGAGTCGCTCACTAATTTGTATGTTAAGTAAAACTATTCTCATTATCTTATACACTTTCTATGATCTTTAACACGATACTAACGTTGATATAAACTAAGAATTATCACAAGGCAAATATCCCTACACTCTACTGTGCTACCTTTCCCAAACGCCCCACTCGAAAAATAATAAGTCCACCAATCACGATCGTTGTGAAAACGACGACTAAACAAGTGTTGATTAAATTTGAGAATTTTCGGAACAGCGTTAAACCGGATGTAGTGCATGTCAACGTTTCACTGATATAATTACAAAGAGCCCAGCGTAATAAACAAATATAATAATTTAATAGCAATCCGCAAACAAAATAATATTGATCGCTAACACTTATGTGTCTTATTTGCAAATTATTAAAGTGTAGTAATACCTAAAATTTCATCAAACGTTGTACAATAACGTCTGATTAATTTAAATTTATTTGGCAACGAAATCCATTTTAACTAATGTTATCAGTGCTTCGCCTCACTTCACATTATCAAACATTCAAAATAGCGAGTGAAAATTATATGTAAATGCACATTGGTAACAATGTGGAAGTGATATTGAAAGGAGAGTGAATACAATGATGGAAATGTGGTAAATGGTGCTAAGCGTGTCTTTATGAATGGTGTCTCAGAAGGCCAGACTGGTTGTGCATGGAGGAGTGTTGGTGCCAACACTTACGTTGTGGTAGTGAGAGTTGGGTATGACAGAAGAAGCACAAAAGTAAAATAAATGCGATAGAGATGAGGGCGTTGAGTAATATGAATGGATTGAAACTGAGTGACAATGTAAGAAAGAGTGCGATAAGAGAACGTTGTGGTATAAAAGAAGATGTAGGGACTAAAATTGAGAAAGGGATGCTTAGATGGTTTGAGCATGTAGAGAGAATGAATGAAAGGAGACTGACAAAAACAATTTATAAGTCAAGAGTGAATGGGAAAGTTGCAAGGGGAAGACCAAGGCGAACGTTCCCGGATCAAATCTAGGACATTTTAAATAAGTGACAGCTCAAGAGCACTCTACACCGACGAACTTGTATGAAAAGAAGCCAAAGAAATTATATATACACATACACACACACACACACACACACACACACACAAATATATATATACATGGTCTTCCATCGTTTTAATTATATTATTATTATCCATTACTTTAAGAATTATCTCACTCTCATAAATTCTCATTTACAGACGATAAAATGTATATATGTACTCTGTTTTATATATGTCTATATATATGTATNGAGAAAATCTTAGTAGAAGACTCAATATCGATTTAGAATTGGCCCGACCCAGGACTCGAACCCAGGATCTCATGTCTGTAGTCGAACATGCTAACCACTAGACCAATGAGTTGATAATGTATGTAATGTGTATTTTGTTGGTGTTCAATAAATGAAAAAAAAAAGAAGGCCAGACTGGTTGTGCATGGAGGACAGTTGGTGCCAACACCTATATATGGTAATGAAAGATGGGTATGGCAGAAGAATCACAAAAGTAAAATAAATTCGATAGAGTTGAGAGAGTTGAGAAGTATGAATGGATTAAAACTGAGTGACAAAGTAAGAAACAGTGCGATAAGAGAACGTTGTGGTATAAAAGAAGATCTACGGACTAAAATTGAAAAAGTTTAGACGGTTTGGCCATGTAGAGAGAATGACTGAGAGGAGACTGACAAAAAGGATTTATGAGTCAAGATTGAATGGGAAAGTTGGGAGGGGAAGACCAAGACGAACGTTCCTGGACCAAATCTAGGACATTTAAATAAGTGACAGCTCAAGAGCACTCCAAACCGACGAAGTTGTATGAAAAGTTTAATGAGAATGAAAGAAGCCAAAGAGATTATATATGTATATACATGGTCTTCCATCGTTTTAATTATATTATTATTATCCATTAATTTAAGAATTATCTCACTCTCATAAATTCTCATTTACAGACGACAAAATGTATATATTTACTCTGTTTTATATATGTCTATATATGTATGTCGGAGAATAAGAGAGAAGAAAGCATAAAGCAGATAAATAGAGGCGTAGGGTTCTCTGCCGACATCGTCTTAATGGCATCCATAATTTCCATACTGTGGGCGTTCGTGGGTAATATTGGTGCAATCAAACACTTCATTAATTAAGTCAGGTTATAATGTTCAATCATTTAATTTTCCCGATATGAATTATCAATTTACACAAACTCATTAATAATAATAGCTAGGAACGCGACAGTTTCAAAAGTCGACCACACCGGCGGACCGTCACCCGAGCACTCCGAGAGACGCGCGCCGGACTGCCACTTATTGTCTCTGCTCCACGCCGATAGACAGATGGCACCAGCGTTCCACGGACTATTGCCCACGGACAAGCGATCCAGACTATTATTATACTCCGACATATATATATCTATAAATTATAACTTCGCCCTTTTGCATCATCTTCCTATGAGCGACTTTCAATTTTGTCTCCTTCTTTAACGTTGTCTAGAAGAAATCGCTTCAAAGCGATAAGAGCGCCTATTATTAAATTTCTTTCGCTATACATTAATGGTTAAGTTACTCTCATTTACTTATTTAACACTTTATTGAACCATACTTTATAATTTATATACTTGGGCAAACCTCTGTGGTTTTTTATAGTGTTAAGCAACAATAGTTTAAGTAATTTGTAAAGGATAATAAATAAATAAATAAAATAAATAAATATAAAAAAGGAAGCTTACAATTTCCAGACAAAGTTAAAGAAAGATCCAAAATTGAGAGAGATTAGGTTAGATGGTGTAAAAGAGAGAAGTTATACTTTACACATATATATTTCAATAAAGTGTTAAATAAATAAAATAATAATATAAAGTTTTAATAAAAAATAAATAACTTCTCCGACGTTAAGAGAATAAATAACAATACATTTATTTCATCTACACTTAAAGATAATATAATACTTATTATTTATATCACAGTTCGAGATTTATATAATGCTATAAGTTCAACAGTATCTTTCTATAATCCTCGCAGATATTTCTGCATTATCAACTTTCTGGGGGTCTTCATTCTTGGGAAAGAAGGTCAATTTTGTCGTCTTCACAACCCTCTTGTCTTCAGTAATTTGTCGAAAATACACTGTTTGCAGTGCATGTCTTCCAGCAATATAGCGTGTGGCGGAACGAAGTAACTGCCTTTTATCCATTTTAAATAAATTTTAATTATAAAGACCTCAATTCCTTAAGAAACTTCTTAAACGGTGCTATTCAAAATTCCATTGAAACAAAGGCGTTTATATCAGGCAAGTTGCTTCTAAAAGTATGAATGTATATTATAAGATTACCTTCTTTATATAAAGTAAAACACGACACTGTGACGTGTATATTGCTGATAAAGTGTCGCACATACGTAATCCTATCTCCCCACTATTAAGAGGCATGTTATTGTAATGGTCATTCCACATGTAGTGTTATTTTTTATCCTTTTATTGTACAGATACGAGTATAATTATGTTTTCATCATATCGCAAACGCTCCATCACACAACATCGTAGTCTTGTTTACGCCTTTGGCATTTAATTGAAAATATCCTCCACCCTAAGACCTGGTTAGGCATCTTATAGGGTTGGCTACTTATTTCCTTTATATATTATATTTCATGCTTTTGTGGAGGTGAAATTAAGAGTCGGTCCCTCTATGATATCTACACTAATATTATAAAGAGGAAAGATTTGTATTTTTGTTTGTAACGAATAAACTCAAAAGTACTGAACCGATTTTGATAATTCTTTATTATTAAAAAGCTACATTATCACTGAGTAACATAGGCTATATTTAGTACTAGATTACTATAGAAATTTTTAGAAATTCCTATTAAAACCAACCGAAGGTGTAAAAAAATTAGCCATAAAATGTCTTTCATCGCATACGCTGTGAAGAGTGTTAATAATAGGACAAAAAAATGTTCGACAATATTATAGATTATATCAATATCTACATAAAACATTGCGAGAACATATGTCTAACTATTGTAATTACGTCACTATAACTACTTTTTTACATTTAACAAATTGATAGAAATGCGGATCAAAATCAGACCGTGTTATTCATACCATTTATACATTTTTATCCAAATAAATAATTTAATATTCAAGAATGTCTCAATACCTGATGATTGCTTTTTGAATGATTGAAATCAGATATTCCATTCAAAAGATATCATGAAATTAAAATAAAAATTCATGCCGGCGGCGGCCGCCACGCAGCGCATCGTGTAACTAACTCGACGAGAGAGGGGCAGTGCGGGAGAAGGGGGTGCACCATTATGAACTAGGTCGTCGGTCGGCTACTTACATAGTGGACGCAAGCGACATTGAATATTTCGAGTTTTTTAAAGACATTTTTATGCTTCACTTAAAAAGTTCTTTTCAGAGCTACTTAATTTTAGTATTAGGAATCACACTTTTTCATAATATTTGTCAACTCATGGTTGTTTTAATTATCATGCTTATAACTTAAATATCTGTACCTATTTATGTCTACCCGCGCGAAGCCGGGACGGGCCGCTAGTTTATTATATGGAGAATAGTTGGTTCGATGAACTATGCGGGTGATACAGCTGATATTACATGTCTCAATACCTGGTGATTACTTTTTGAATCATTGAAATCGGATATTCCATTCAAAAGATATAATAAAAATACTAACTCGACGAGAGAGGAGCAGTGCGGGAGAAGGGGGTGCACCATTTTGAACTTACGCAGTTGACGCAAACGACATTGAATATTTTGAGTTTTTTTAACACATTTTTATACTTCACTTAAAAAGTTATTCTCAGAGCTACTTAATTTTAGTATTAGGAATCACACTTTTTCATAATATTTGT
>JACTOM010000934.1:8566052-8605987 GCA_015832385.1 Elymnias hypermnestra
CCGTCACATCGGACTATGAGAGTGAAGGAATAGAGAGTGCACTTGTGTACTATGCCTGCCAATCCGCAGTGGAGCAGCGTGGTGGGTCTATGCTTTAAAAACCTTCTCTCATATGAGGGAGGAGGCCTGTGCCAGGCAGTGGGACGTTAATGGGCTACTTACTTACTTATGTGGTTTTTAGCTGAATAAAGATTTATTTATTTACCTACCTATGAGATGGCAAAAGTGCTAAGTTACCAATGCACACAATGAATAATTAAATATATTTTACAAAAAAAAAATGACTTTACGTTTCTCCTGTACAAAACGCTAATTTTATATGTTAGGAATGATTCCTAATATTGTTTATATGTATAAAAATCTCAATTCGTGTGTTTATACCTGTTAAAATTGAATTTTTTTATACGCACACGCACGCACATATTTCTGGTAGACTGAATTTTGAAAATGTTACAATAAAAACATCAAATCAAATCACTTAAATTGCAACATTATTAGTATTGAAGTATTAAAATATACTCTCATCAACTTAGAGGAGAGCTACGACAATGAAAGTTTGAAACGATAGCTGATTAATAAAAAAAAAGGTAACTAGCAGACCATTAACGTCCCACTGCTGGGCACAGGCTTCTTCACTTATAGGAGAGAGGGTTGTTAGAGCATAGACCACGCTGCTCCACTGCGGGTTGGCAAATAAATAGAATTAATTAAGTTGAAATTGTTTTTAGTTTTATAATATCAGTATATAGAATTAAGGCTTTTTTTATTTTATTTACTTTATAACAGTACAATGGCAATATGCAAATCTTTTTGTTGAGTTTACGAAATTACTTTTTAGACATAAAATTGCCCCTTCAGCCTTTCAAGAAATGAACTCCTAGATGTCCTTTATGTAAAAATATATACTTAATTATCTTTGGTATAACATTATCTTACACGAACTTTAATTAATTGCGGTCGTTTAGATACGGCCTTTGTAGTTAAACGAAATTTATAATTCTCTTATCAAATTCGGTGGAAAAAATTTTAATTTACAAATTATAATATATTCCAAATTAGAAGTTAAATATTTGATTTATTACTGTGATACCAATCGCCTTTTGATATTTACCGCTTTATAGGGTAGTTGAATTGTTAAGCTAATTTGTTCTCATTAAATTAAGAAATAATTAATTTTCACATCTATCGACGTCATATAATAATCCAGTTCGCCATCGCTTTCTCTCATAGGTCACAGACAATATGATTAGATGATACTTAACCAATTTCACTACTAATAAGCTGCATTATTACTGAGCGACATAGGCTATATAACTTTCTCAAAAAAATAGGGATCCCCAAGAAAAATCCATTAATGTAACCCAAGGTGTGAAACAAAAATTCTGTTATCACCTACACTGCGAAAACTATTGAAGATAGAACAAAAAAATATTCTACAATATTGTAGAACGTATTATTATCTACAAAAAAGTAAATGATACTGTGTCTCCAACTACTGTTGTTATGCCACTATAACTACTTTTTTGTATTTTAAAAAGTTAATAAAAGTGCCGACAATAATCAAACCATATTATTCATACTTCTGTATTAATCTTTATCGTATAAATTTGTATATATTAAAGACCGTTTCAGTGCCTTAAAATACTTTTTAAATTATTAAAAAGGGATATTCCATTCAAAAGATGTAACGAATTTAAAATTGTACATTCTAAAGAAAATAATGTATCCCGAGTCAAACTCCAGAGAGTCAAATGTCGTGTATAGGGAAGTTCAGAGACAATAAAGTATTACAAATCTCTACTCTAATATTAAAGAAGAATTTTCGTGTTCATTTTAACAATTTTTATAAGCTAAAAATTAGTGGAGTAATTTGAAGTCTACGTAATTCCGATATTCTGAATGATGTTACGAATTTTTGAGTGTTAAAGTACGTTAGTATTTAGAATCTTGGATAGTCAATTTTATGTAGCCTACTAGAATTTACAGCAATTTTATTTTTATTTCTTAAGTTATATGAGGTGCACTTTTTTTCCTAAAAGAGTCAATATTTTTATGGACGTACAACAAGTTTTCTAATATATATACGCCATGAACTGTCATTATTTTTACTGCTCTGAATTTGTTTCTTAGCGACTCTCTTGGACCCATATTGTAGATCGCACAAACAGCCCTTTTCTGCAGCACGAATATTGCATCCATATCAGCAGCATTACCCCAAAGTAAAATGCCATATGACTTAATGCTGTATGACCTCTTATATGGGCCCCCCACTGTAGTTTACTATCTAACGTAATGCCTAAAAAAACGGTACTATCTACCAGATCAAGTTCCTCATTATTAAGTTTAACAATGGTTCTCACTTGCTTTACATTTGGTAATGTGAATTTAATACATTTTGTTTTTTTCCCGTTCAGTAATAAGTTGTTTGCTTCAAACCATTGTACTACTTTATTGAGCGAATTGTTTTCCTCGTCAAAATCTGTTTGTTGTCGATTAAGTTTTAAAATTAGAGAAGTGTCATCAGCAAACAAAACTATCTCATGACCGTCCTTGAAAAAATAAGGAAGGTCATTCATGTAAATGAGGAACAGAAATGGTCCTAATATGGAATATACTTTCTACTGCCACGAGATCGGTAAAAACTTTGTACTCTTTCGAAAATTCCGCGTATGGAGGAGTATAAAATTTCCCACACTTATAATACACAGACTATTAAATCAATAACAAAAACATTACTGTCTTCTTCTTTAATTTATGGCTTTTATTGGTGCCAATCGGGCCCAATTATTTCGCCAACGACGTGTAGACAGGGAGAGACACGTATAGATTTTGGTTGGTATAATATGAATACCGCAATTAAATTTTCATTACTTAAAAATAAAACTAATACCATACGCTGGGGAAACACAGAGTCTGTACCATTCAAGTTGGAGTATGGGGTGAGGCAGGGTGGGCTAACATCACCTAAACTGTTTAACCTCTACATCAATCACTTAATAGTAGAGTTAAGTAAAATGCGTACGGGCTGCTCGGTGGATAATGTCAGTGTGAACAATGTTAGCTACGCCGATGATATGGTGCTATTGGGTCCCACGGCAGGGTCGATCAGAGAGATGCTTTAGTACTGTGAGGCATATGTAGCCAGTCACGGCCTTGTTTTGGGTGTCTTTAAGGCCCCAGGTAAGAAATGTGACCTCACTTCGACAGTTAAACTAAATGGCGAAAAGCTAAAGAAAGTTCTCGAATTTAAATACTTAGGTCATATTGTTACCGAGGACCTTAAGGGTAATAAGGACATCGAACGAGAGCGTAGAGCCCTGGCGGTGCGATGCAACATGCTGGTGCACAGATTTGTCCGATGTAAAGAGGTTAAAGTTATTCTATTTAAGGCTTACTGCCAGTCCCTTTCAATATAATAATGGCTTCAGAATGCTGTTGGGATTGCCGCGGTTCTGCAGCGCGTCATGTTTGATGCCCTACATACAAATGATTTTCATTGTATAAAAAGAAAAAGGATAACGGCACTGCTTGACAGATTATGTTCTAGTGATAACAGCATTCTGAAGACGTTATCGGACAAAATGAATACAAAATTATACAAACATTTTGTCCGAACTATATTTAGATGTTTATATTAATTTATATAATACTAACATATTTAATAAGATTTTAGGTTTAAGCACTAACAACTGGACTTTTATGTCTTTAATAAAGATTTATTATTATTATTATAAAAAAAACATTACACACACTACCATGTAACTGACAGAAATACGCACTCTTTTGTTTATTGTTAGTCTGTGGTTAAATTGAGAATAGATTAATATTGTTTGTCCGACATTTAACAAACGACCAAAGAGTTTCTATAAAAAAAAAACATTACGTACAGAGAAGTTTTGTATTATTAAATAGGTATTGTGTACCATTTTTTTACATTTCAACACCTTTATTGAAAATTTACCTAAACCTAAATTTGTTTGAAAATAGGCAAATTGACAATGTGGCCTTTGCGATATTTATGATTATAGAAGTAGTCTTTGTCAATAGAACCATAATAACGTTCAATTTTATAATTTGAATTAATTATGGTAGAATTTACTACTAGTTTAAGTTAAACTGTGATAAAATTCACAGGGCGATTAAATTTTATGTTACTTTGAAACACTAAGGAAATATTATCAGGATAATCTCTAGAAAATTTTAAATGGAAAGAAAACTACAGTATAATTTATTTTGGATACTTTTTAATTTCAATTAAACCTAAAAATAAATATGACGAGCACAGATGTAGACATAAATTAAAATATTATATTTCTGTAATATCCTTCTTGTATTTTTGTAAACATTTTCGAAGGATCAACTTGATTTGCACCCTTGATCTTGGCAAAAAATGTAGTTTTTGTTGTCTTATGAGTCCTTTATCGTCATTAGTATGCCACCAGTAAACATTTTAGAAGGATCCACATGATTTGGACACTCGTTTATGCCAAAAAATGTAGTTTTTGTTGTTTTATGAGTCCTTTACCGTCATTATTATGTCATTAGTAAACATTTTACAAGGATCCACTTGACTTAGACCCTCGTTCTTGCCAAAAATGAAGTTTTTATTGTCTGTATGAATCCTAAACTATTGTTAGTATGTCCTTAGTAAAAATTTTAGAAGGATCCACATGATTTGGACACTCGTTTATGCCAAAAAATGTAGTTTTTGTTGTTTTTATGAGATATTTACTATAATTAGTATGTCGCAAATTCTAGAAGATTCCACTTGATTTGGACACTCGTTTATGACAAAAAAATGTGGTTTTTGTAGGCTTTACGAGTCCTTTACCATCATCACTTCGTCACCGGTAAACAATTTGTATTGCATTTCGTCCTGCAATATAGCGTATCGCACTGCTGATTCATTTTTTTCTGTCCATTATATATTGTATTGTATCAATATAATCTACATGATAAGTTTTAATTTGAATTGAATCTAGAAATAAATAGGACGTCTACACGTATATAAACGAATAACCACTGTTTCACGTATATCTTTCTCGTACTCTCGTGAACATTTCAGAAGGGTCTACTTTGTTAGGACCTACATTCTTTCCAAAAAATGTAGTTTTTGTTGTTTTTAAGAGTCCTTTGCCATCATCAGTACGTCGCCAGTAGGTAGTTTGTACTGCATTTCTTCCTGCGATATATCGAGTCGCACTTCTGACTAAATGTCTTCTGTCCATTATATATCTATTTCTATTTATTTATAAAACACTGTCTACCTTCTCTTTTCTTTCTACGACGGTCTCATTAACTCCAGGGTTTTCTAGAAAAGATCGCTAATTAACGATAAGACCGTCCAATTGTACATTAAAATTATTCTCAGTTAAGTAATATACAGTATTAATATTAAAGTTCAGTCTTTTGAATATTAGTTATACGTGTAATATGAATGTAATGATAGATTCAAAAGTTTCCTTTGTTTATATACGCTTTCAATGAGAGGTATGTATTGTATTATATTATTATATTGTCATTACAGTATCAATGAATGTCTCATCAATGCACTGTTTGAGCGCGTGCTTCTATAAGGACACGGTCACATTTATACGCCTTATGTAATGCCACATTAATATGTATTTTCCAAAACATTAAAATCTCGCGTCACAGTGTTTGTTATCGATTTCCTCGGAATTCTTAGATTTAGTGTCAGCAAATGTCATATATATCAATCTGATGAATAACGGATTTTCTAGTATTTCTACGGGATTGGGGACCAAACGTGTTATGCTAGGAACAGCTAATTATATATAGGTAACCACATATATATTTTCAATTTATTTTGTATTTTCATATGGATTTTGTCTAGACTGCTTCATTAGTCTAGTGGTTAGCATGTTCGACTACAGACATAAGGTTTTGGGTTCGAGTCCAGGGTTGGGCCAGTTCGAAATCGATATTGAATTTTCTATTAAGATTTTCTCAATATTTGCTCGAAGTTAGGAAAAATTTGGCGGTGTGATCCATTCCCGTACCTCGAAGAGCACGTTAAGCCGTCGGTCTTGCGCCTGATATCTCTCTTCGGTCGTGTCGGATAAGACAGTGAAGGAATAGAGAGTACACTTGTGTACTATGCCTGCCAATCCGCACTGGCGCAGCGTGGTAGGTCTATGCTCTAAAAACCCTCTCTCATATGAGCGAGAGGGCCTGTGCCCAGCAGTGGGACGTTAACGGGCTGCTACTTACCTTACCTATATGGTTTTTTAATGTTATGCATGTATGTGTCTTTATTAATTAAATATATTTATTTAAATATTACTCCACACTACATACCCCATTACATTTACGTAATATGACATACCTATAGGTTGCCTGGTAGAAATTGCCGTGTACTGATAAGACCGCCGTTTTGTACATTTTTTTCTCTCTTTTACCTTTTTTACAATTGACAAATCCCCAGAAATTGATCGAATGATTACTTAATCTTTCCAAAAATATCGTTATATATAACTAGTATAAAATTGTCTGCAGCTTTTTAGTAAAAATAAACTTTCAAAGCTCCTCGAAATCAACTGAGCACGTTAAGTTAGAAAAGGGAATCGAATTTTTTGTACAAAACAAAGACATGTGTCGAAACCTTTATGAAAGTGTTCCATTCTATAAATAAAACACTTATTAAAGAGCTCTCAAGTTTCCCCAAACGGAATATGAGCTGTATTTCATAACAATCCTGTTAGCTTTTATTGTGCAATTATTACATAACAAATAAAATAGCATATCAATCCGCAGTGGAGAAGTGTTGTGTCTATGTGTAGTGGCAACACTACATTTATTTATTTTTATACACTTTTACATTGTGAAATAGTTTAAAATATTATATTTACCTAAAAATATAGGAATATTTAAATAGGCTAGGATATACATTATGAGATACATATGTAATAACTTTTGTAAAATAATTATCAATGGACAGACAGATCCTTACATCTGATTTTTATACACGTAGGCGCCGTAGGGACTGCACATGGGACACGTCTTGTCACAACCACATCTTGAAATCACGCTCCGGTAAAATTAAATCGCTTTGCTACTCATTTCATTATCAACGTAATAATAATAATTATAATCGTGTCTCCTTTATCCTAAAAACCAGCATACCTTAGTTGTCTTCCAATTCCTTCAGTACAGCCCTTCTGACTTCAAAATAAAAGTGAAACGGGGCGTACACGGAATGGTTTCCAGTCGAAAGAGGTGTTCGACAGGGATGGGTTGTGTCACCACGGCTGTTCCACCTATTCATGGATAACTGTTGGACAGATTTAAAAGAAATTATGTATGTGTTAAGAATGAATGAATTACTCATCAAATGTTTACTTTACGCTAATGATCAAGTAATACTTGCATATACCGCTAATGAGCCACAGGAGATGGTTAATTTTATGAATGAAGCTTTGAAAGGGAAAGGAATGAAAGTGAATGTAAACAAAACGAAAGTTATGATTTTTGAAAGAATTGAATCTATGACGAATCGCAATATTTTGATAGATAGAGAACAAATGAAAGAGGTGAAGGAATTTGTATACTTGGGATCTACATTTAGAAAAGATGCAACATGCGAAAGTGATATTGAAACAAAAGTGAATGCAGGGAATATGGTAAATGGTGCTCTGCACGCTTTTATGAATAGCCAGATAGATGGTGTCTCAATAGGCCAGATTGGCTGTGCATGGAGGAGTGTTGGTGCCAACACTTATATATGGTAGTAAACGTTGGGTATGGCAGAAGAACCACAAAAGTAAAATAAATGCGGTAGAGATGAAAGCGTTGAGAAGTATGAGTGGATAGAAACTGAGTGAGAAAGTAATAAACAGTGTGATAAGAATACGTTGTGATATAAAAGATGTAGTGCAGAATCAAATGCAGGACATTGTAAATTAGGGCCAGGTCAAGAGTAGTCTAAACCGATGAATTTGTATGAAAGCGTTAATGAGAATGAAAGAAGCGAAGAAGATGTGCAAGGATCGTGGTTTACTGCATTTTACCACATCATCGCTCACCTTAAGTTAGAATAGAATAGGTAATGCGCTAATGGTAAGAGGAAGTGAACTTTTTAATAGTTTGAAACACAGCTTTTTTCTATTGCTTCAAAGTAAACGCTCGACTGTAATATCACCTGATTGTAAGTGAATATGAATTATTCGCGTTTTCAAGTCCTTCTCTATCATAGGAACATCAAACAATTTTCAATTTGAGTCTTAGATTTTAATACCCACGATATTGTACGCCAAAAGTCCCATCACACATATGAGTTTTAGCCGTTAAAAATATAACAATATACATACCTTCACCACTTAAATCTTTTTAAACAAAGATAAATTCCCTCAGTTTACTGTAAGATAACATTTATGCTATTTACTCAAGAAACAAAGGCTATAACATTGTAAGTTATTGGCGTAAACTGCAGTGATCCCGTACGAAACTACGTTTTAGTACCCATTCGCGAGATTTTAGTATCTGTGTGCATTTTATATTTTATAGACTGAGATAAAATTATGAATCTTTTGATTTTCTTGGGATAAAACTTTGAAAAGATTGTTAAATGACTTTAAAGTTTGCAGACGTTACGATATACAACGGTACTCATTAATATGTATAGTTTTGGCTCCGATGACAATATTGGGAACTCGTAATTAGTGACCATTTACATTTAGCAAAACACACATAAACACACAATACACAAGCATACAGTAACGCAAATACGATATATACTCGTACTCATTAACACTACATACATGCTAACCGTTAAATCTAAATGTAAATATCTGCAAACAGTTATACTAGGATAAGTGGTAAATAAAAGGCTTAATTATTATTGTTATTACATTTAGCAAAAAATATGCAATCCGCTACGATGCTGTGTTGACACCATTTGGAGATAAATTATTTCTCGTCAAGTATCATTTACAATAAGGTGAGATTACAAACAAAGTCTTCTTTCTTAATTAAAGTAGGCTCAAACAGCACTTTTGAATCATCAGTAGTCTGACCGTTAGAACCGGTTCGGAAAGTTGATGACGCTAAGAAAAAACCGGCAAGAAACTCAGCGGTTACTCTTTTAAACACAGTTTTGTCTGTAACAATGCGTAACTTTTTTATGAATTAAATAATCTTCAATATTATAATATACCTTTTGTAAAAGGATTATTGAGATCAAAATTAAAAATCAAATTATTCTTTATACAAGTAGGCTCTAAAAGCACTTTTGAATCGTCAGTAGTCTGTTCGTTGGTAATACATCTGCCACCGGTTCGTAAGGTTGATTCCACTAAGAAGAAACCGAGAAGGAACTCAACGGTTACTCCTTTTAATTAAGTTTTTGTAGGTTACAACATGGTTAGCTTTTATGCGCAACTAGAATCAAGTCAAAACATTTTTATCGTTTAAATAATCTTCAACATTATAATATACCTTTTGTAAAAGCGTTATTACCATATTCCCAAGAATTATCTAGAAGCTCCACCCGACAAATAAACCTTGAATCTTCTTCACCCTAAAATATAGCATTACAAGTTTGCTTTCATTTCTTGTATTTTATTTGTATTTCGCTCTTTTTGTTGTATAAGTGAATATTCTTATCAATATATATTGAGACAGTACTGTGAGAATTGATGTTTTTTTGCATTTTCCTCTTAAAGAGATATACTTGTCGGAGTGCGATAGTCTGTGGATCGCTGGCGCCATCTGTCTGTCGGAGCGGGGCGGAGTCAATAAGTGGCAGTCCGGCGCGTCTCTGGGCAGTTCTCGAGTACCTCTCGACCGGAGCGGTTGACTGTTGGAACTATCGCGTTTCTAGCTAATATTGTTAATGAGTTTGTTTAATTTGATTTCGGGGACATAGAGTGCCTGAAAATTGTAGTCCGAGTAAATTAATAAAGCACCAACTAATGTTTTATTGCACCAACATTACCCACGAACACAGTATAAAAGATTAAATTATGGATTCCATTAATGACGATGGCGGCGAAGAACCCTGCGCCCCTGTGCTTTATGCTCTCCCTCTCTCTCTTATTAATTTATATTAGTATACCTGAACTACGGATATTTTTTAGATGATGGGTCGTGATATATATACAAATGTTAAAAGACTTTCTGCGATTACAGTAAGTTCCATTTTATGAGAAAAATAACACAATAACACGGTTAATGACACCAATGCGTTATCTATTTGGCTCATGAGATACACTTGAGTTATGACTTGATTATAGACTGCACGGCGACACTGTGTGATATCATAGTATAGTATAGTTTAGAAATCCTCGCTGGCGCAGTGGTGCGAGTATACGCTTTGTTAATAGAGGTCCTGGGTTCAATTCTCGGTAGGGCGAATTTAGAAGGCTAGTTACCACCCTAATAGCAAAGACGTACCGCCAAGCAAGAGATTTGTGTCCTGGTATAATGCTGTGTAGAAACTATACAAGGTAAATTGCCTCTTACCAGATTAGCGTGCTTCCATCTAAGACTGTAACACCACAGGTGATCACAGTCAAGCGCTCACCTGTCATCAATAAAAAAATGTCTACAGATTGTTATAAAAACACCAACTCACATTAACTAACAATTTTTATTCTATCAACTATTTAAATATACACAACTAGCACTATACGATACTAACTTGCACTTCACTATTTGAATTTATACAATTTAGCACTACTTCTCTTAAAACAACTATTCCACGAAAAGCTCCACGAAATTTTCGACAGCTCAAAAGACTTTTTAGCAAAATTGTTTCGTTCGTTAAAAATACCTCGTATTGCATAACATTTAGTAATATTGCATTATTTGTGGTATTATTAAGTGTTGCCACTATATTACTCAATAATTCTCAACGTTTCAAAGCTATCAGTGTTGTCAACCAACTATCTATAGACTAACAAGATTGGCTTGAAGAGAATGTCGTTGTAAAACCGATTATATTTAGGAAAATATAAATTAATTAATCTTAAAAATACCTTATATTAATAACGAGTAATTAGAGTACTTACTTTAATTAAATGAGGCTTTACTTTATAAGTAAAGTAAAGCCTCATTTAATTATTTTATTAATCACAACGTAGAGTTCAATTCAAATTCCACTGTTATTTGTCTGAGTCTTGGACTGGTGGCTTCGGTCGAGGCTTGTTACCACTCTACCAGCAAAGACGTACCGTCATGCAAGAGTTTTGTGTTCTGGTACGATGCTCTAAAAGGTAAATTGTCTTTTACCGGCTTATCGCATATGTAAGACTGTATGATCACTTATAATTTATTTATTTAAGGACCACCAGAGAGAGAGAGACCACAGAGAGCAGTTGCTACACTTAATGTCTTATAATATAAAAACTTACATCTAGATATTGGTGAAGTGTGTAAGTTTTTAAGTTATCCACAACGTGATTTTAAAATTAAAATAATCTAAAAATACATTAAAATATTAATAATAACAAAAAATTGGTGAAACGTATTTTTGTTTTTAGTCAGATATAGCATCCCTTAAAAATTCCGAAACTCGCTTTTGGAAATGGCTATATAAATCTTTAAATAAGTCAAGCTTGTTAGAAAGTTTATCATGATATCATGACTAAAATAAAGGTCTAATTTCTCAAATAAATTAAATTCTTAATAAAACATAGATGTTTGAAAATATATCACATTAAACCTTACAATTTCCTATTGATGTGAAAATTTGCTCAGGGTGGAAAAGGCACTCTGATGGCCAAATGGAGGGAGCGGCTCTCTCAGCCGAAAGCTGGCCACGAAACCTTATCGTCAATCTGGCCCGTAATAAAAGGATGGTGTGGGTAATCAGGGTGGATGTCTCGCTACCCACCGTCTTATTAGCGAGAGAGCATGGTGTGCTACGCTCTCTTTCTGGGAAGGTGAATGTGATGATGCGGAAGGAGATGGCGAAACGGTTGAGAGAGGTGGACGTGATCGCTTCGAAATTTAATCTTTCGAAGGCCGGGATGGAGGCGGGCGGCCCACGATCGCCGTCAAGGTCACCAATAAGGAGGGATCCTTAGTGATGACCTTTGTACGGAGTAACGGATGCGAGGTCCGTTGCTCAACAAAGAGAGGTCCCGCGAGGTGGTTGACTTGCCAGGTGCTCCAGGCAAGCCATATTCGGCGTAAGTTTTCGGTTATTAACCGGTTACATCGCTGGCTGGGCTGCGATTATCTGTCAATCGCTTTCGTGATCCCGTCTTTGAGTGATGTAGGAGCACCGCTGGGTTTTAGCCGGTATGAGTCCGATATAACCAGAAACATCGTCCCGAGTGTTCCAGGTATCCACGAGGATTACCCAGCGTTATAAAATGTGAAAATTAGCTAACAAAGAAGAGCCTCCTATATAATTACGCTTGAAAACAACTATCTGTATGAGATTGGTGCAATGGCAATGGGAATTACTAATTCACTAGTACGTTAAATGAATTAAAAACAAAGTAGCGGTAATTTTTTTGTGAATATTGAATTGTTAAAAACACCTTATTTGAATGTTAGAGACAGAATCCCGTCTAAACGATAGCTTAATCGTATGACATCTTAAAACCATGAGCAAGAAGCGAAATCTATGTAAATTGCTTGACGTATTATAAATCCATTAAGAGATGTAAGCGTGGATGATTTAAATAAGCAGCGTAATGGTGTCTCGTATTATAAAGCTTTCCTTACATTTCTACGCTTTATGATTATCGTATTTTCAGAGCAGTTGATGTGGTAAATCAAGACAGAAAACAGAGCTTTTCTTGCTATCAGTAATTCTCATATAATATTAAGTTTGAATAAATTTAGCATCAGTAGTAAACATGAGATGATCAGGAGGAGACCATCTACATACGAGTACATATTAAATAAAATGATTAAAAAAACTTAAGAGTGCGTGCGTACAAAGAGTACACGTGTCGGAAGTGAAACTTCTTTGGCAAACTAATTGTTTAAGGGAAGATATATTAGGAATTTAATAAATTTAATTATCATTAAAATATTAAAAGTGTCGTAAATGAATACAAATAATTTATTGAAATCTCAAACGACGAATTGTAAATAAAAGTGCCACGTGTTTTTTGTCAATACTAAAAATTATTAATTAAATTTCGTTTTTGAATTAAAAATTTAGAAAAGAGAATCTATGAAATTTTTATTTGATATTTTATTAAAAAGAGTATATTAAATTATTAAATGACGAGTGGCAAATTAAAATGTCACATGTTATTTGTAAATGTTAAAACTACCTAACCTTTAAAGGTATTAGCATAAAAAACGTTGCACAACTTAGTGTCGCTTTTGTAAAAATTTTACTCTTATTGCCTAAAGCAGTTTCACTTCAACAAAACTTTATTGAAATTATAACACAATTACTCACGTAATACATACTCTTTCTGTTATTTAAGTGTTATTAGATGAAGTTCAACATAATACGAAATCGCTGAGAATAATCCTGTGTATTTCGGTGTGTGTACATAGGGTCGGCAAATTTATTCCCGCCATAAACAAAAAGGCACGATTTAGGATTAGCGGCGATACAAATTACTTTTATGTGTGTATAAATACTTTGGGAGAAGCACTCTAAAGAAATAGTATAGATTTAGTTATTGTTTCACACATGTTTAAGAGTCGCCCACTAATCTGTAGGGTAAATAACACTATTCTCAGATTCTTCATTATTATACTACACACTTTGAATGACTTAAAACGCTATAATAATGTTGATACAAATTAAGAACTGTCACTAGGCGAATGTTTCTTCATGCTTTTTTTGAAGTGTGTAGTTGCTGTTAGTCCAATTGGTTTGCTTTTACAGCGTAACTGAGACGGATGGCGAGCGCAGAAGCTCCGCCGAGGGCTGAAAAGAGTAAATGACAGATGCTTAGTCTTGACACCCATGGGTCCGCGACTAGGGACCGCGGTCAGGGTGCGTTAGATAGCGGCGACCCCATCTTCGCCGGCGAAGACGAGGTGTATGTGTGTTGTCAATAGTAATCTGGCCGTCTAGGTCGTCAAGGGCGTAATTGGGCCGCCTCTTTCTAGGCCGGATGTTGAGTCTGATCCCATAAGAGGCGGCGTTTCTAATAAGAGGGTTGGGGTGACTGATGGCTCTCTTGAAGTAGTCTACGGAGAGCGTTTTGAAATGACTGTTGACCGTTGCGAGGACGAGATCTTTGTGGAGATCGACGTTACGCATGAACCAACGGGCGTCCGTGGCTATGCGCATGAATTTGTTCTGCAGCGTCTGGAGTCGAACCAGCCGGCGTGCAGGAACGTGAGCGAACACTATGCTCGCATAAGAGAATATGGGGCGGTTGCAAGTTTTGTAGAGTGTCAGATTGTGGCGTAGTGACAATTTACTCTTCTTGCAAATCATAGGATAAAGACGACCTAGCACTAATGAGGCCCCTTTTCTTCATTCTCCAGTGCTATATTTCTTATACCCCCTCTAACCTTTGACTTTAATAACCATCAATTGAATCCAGGACATGTTTGGTCCCGAAAATAGGAAATTCAGGAAAAAAATTGGTTTAATAGAAAAACTGTTTATATTAACTTTAGTATTTTCATTTCTCGTTAACATAAATGCTACTTTTATAATTACACCAATGTGGGGTCTGCCTACCTTGCCGACCGGTGCGGGGTCACCACTCCAGTTTCTTCGAGCCCAAACGTTCATTGGTCTTTCGGTTTATGTGCCCCGCCCATTGCCACTTCAGGTTCGCGATTCGTATGACTATGTCCGTGACTGTGGTTCTACTACGGATATCTTCATTTATGATTCCATCACGTAGAGAAACTCCGAGCAAGAGGTCCATAGTCAGCGACCACGCCTCTGAACGGTAGGTCATCACTGGCAACATGCACTGTTCGAAGACTTTTGTCTTCAGGCACCGAGGAATATTGGACGAAAATATCGGGTGTAGTTTCCCGAACGCTGCCCAAACGAGTTGGATGCGGTGGTTGACCTCCTTCTCGAAATTGGACCTACCTAGCTGTTCTATATGTCCCAGGTGAGTGTACTCGTCAACAATTTCGAGAGCTGAGTTCTCAACGATGACTGGGTGTGACGGTACATGGATATTAGACATAATTTTTGTCTTATCAATGTTCAGTTTCAGGCCCACCTGTTGAGAAACTCTGCTGAGGTCATCGAGCATTGTATTTAGATCTTCGAGAGTCTCTGCCATAATGACCACGTCATCGATAAACCATGGATGAGTGATGTACTTGCCGTTGATGCTGATGCCCAGTCCGTTACACTCCAAAAGATTAAAAAGGTCTTTCAGCGCCGCAGTGAAGCGCTTCGGGGACATAACATCTCCCTATCGTACTCCACGCTGCAGTTGGATAGACACTGTGCTTTGGTCCTGTATACGGACTGACATGGTGGCGTTTTCGTACAAGCACTTCAACACGTGTATGTACCGGTAGTCAATTCGGCATCTCTGTAAAGATCCCAACACGGCCCATGTTTCCATCGAATCGATGGCTTTCTCATAGTGCACGAACGCTAAGCAAAGTGGCCGATTATACTCTTCTGTCTTTTGTAAAAATTTTCTTAATACTTTTATTTGTTATTTATTGTATTAAAATTGTGCATTTCTCTTTTCTTGTGCATAAGTAGAGAGAATGAATGAAAGGAGACTGACTGAAATGATTTATGAGTCAAGAGTGAACGGGAAGGTGGAAGGGGAAGACCAAGGCGAACGTTCCTGGACATTATAAATAAAGCGTCAGGTCAAGAGTACTCTAAACTGACGAACTCGTATGAAAGGTTTAATGAGAATGAAAGAAGCGAAGGAGATATGCAAGGATCGTGGCAAGTGGAAGGACGTGGTCTTTGCCTACCCCTATGGGAATGAGACGTATGTATGTATAAGTAGATAATATTATGAATATATAAAATGTAATACAGTTTCACTGGCAAAATTCGAGGAGAAAGAATGTTTCCAAATGATTATTATTTCATGCGAAATTTATGTGAAGCGACAAACGTACGTATTTAGCGAGAAGTGAATGTTTCATTTTTCTGTACCATTTTTCCTGAAACGCTTCGTGGTAAACAAATTTGTTACTGTCTTTCGCTTCTTTTTTGTAATCAGTATATTATAAAAGCTGTTATAAAACATGTAAAGGTATGTTATGTAAACTGTAATTTCTAGAATACATCGCAGTGCTAATAAGTAATAGTTATTTTCAAATTGTTTTTTTTTTTAGATAAACTTATGTAAGAAAACTTCAGAATTTAACAATTCAACGCGCAATGGTTTCACTTTTGAAGTGAACCTTCTTTATGAGGCTAAAATTTTTACGGATAAAACCCGTGATTAGTGTCGTTGAAGATTAGGTAGTTTTAATATTTACAAATAACATGTGGCATTTTAATTTCCCACTCGTCATTTCATAATTTAATTTATTAAAATTTAAAAACAATGTTTAATTAATAATTTGTAATATGAACAAAAAACACGTGGCATTTTTATTTACAATTCGTCGTTTGTGATTTCAACAAATTATTTATATTAATTTTCGACATTTTTAGTATTTAAATTATAATAAAATTAATTAAATTCCTGTCATATCTTCCTTTTTAACGCCCTCTAAGTCTCAAATATCTAAAGTTTTAGGTTTGTATAAATATAAACAAGCCTTAAAAATTGGTTTTCCAAAAAAGTTTTACTTCTGACATGTGTACTTCGTACGCACGCACATTTAACTTTTTTTTTATTTAAAATATGTGGAAAGTTATCAATTCAATTGTTTATTCCTGCAAAAATTGACGAATGGGCCGATTATGATTAGATTTTGCCTGATATTTAGATGGAATTGTAGTGAGAAATATTTTCAAATCAGTTTTACGCAAATCAAATGCGTAGTAATAATAATTCTGATCAAAAATAATTAAAAAATGCTCAAAAAGCTATTTTGAATCTACGGTAGTCTTTCTTTTTGTAATATATCTACCACCGGTTTCGAAAGTTGATTGATAAGAAACCTGCAAGAAACTCATTTAAATATTGTTTTGTAGATTACAATGTATAATATTTTACTTCCGTATGCAACTAAATCCAAGTCCACACATTTACATCGATTAAATAATCTTCAACATTATAATAAGCCTTTTGTAAAAGGACATTTTCCACGTATTTCTTATTCACGGTTATTAAAAATGCTAGTTAAGCACTCGACAAATGATTTCTGTACCTTCTTCACTTAAATTAAGGCATTACAAGTGTATTTCGTTTTTATTGCTATATGCTGCTGTAAGTGAATATTATTACGAATATATAAAATGTTATTCAATATATATTTCGACGGTACTGTGAGAGTGTTTCTTTGAAAATGAAACCTAGTTCGCATTCGCTGTTAGAAAAGTTAGACAATACCTGATGTTTAAAGTGCCAAAATAGTGTATTTCGCTTATTTTCATATTCATTATGTCTTACGGCATACTGTTATGGGGTAAAACGGACATTGAAACTACATTTGTTTTACAAAACAGAGCAATATGTGCCATATATCAATTAGGGTCTCGTGCTAAGAGATAAATTTAAAGAAACATCAATTCTCACAGTACCTTCGCAATAGATTTTAAATAATACCTTATGTATCTGTGATAATATTCACTTATTCAGCAAAAAGTGTAAATACACTGGCTTCCCGCTGGCTATGCTAGCGGGTGCATCCAGGTCAATTAATTAAATGGTCAAGTCCGGGTATGTCCCCTGCTATTACGTCGTCTTCGCTGTCATCATCAGCTACATCAGGAGGCAGTGATAGCAGAAGCTCACGAGGCATGGGACGCCCAGTGTTTGCTGCTCTTGGGTGCTGGCTGGCAATTCTGTGGCGGTATATGTGTGGCGGTATATGTGGCGGAACATACTTCTTGCCAAGGTCTGGTCGAGCACCTCCACGGTAGGCGCCCTGGTGTCACGGTGGATGACGTCATCTCCGGCGTACCTCGGAGCTCCTACTATAATATGTAGGCACTTGTTCTAACTTGTTCACAACTATCTCTGAAAGAATAACAGTTAAGTTTCTTACCGATTTTTTCTGAGCGGATTCAACATTCCGAACCGTTGGTAGATCTGTTACCAACTAACGGACTACTGACGATTAAAAAGTGCTTTTTGAGCCTACTTGAATAAAGAATACTTTGATTTTTAATTTCTCTGTGAAAGAAGCACGAGTTCCATTATTAGACCATAGTACATATCTGCGTTTTACTTTAGGTAATGTATCTGTAATGTTGAATAAGGTATTAGGAATTGGTGCTTGAGTAACAAACATAACACGCTTAATAAAGCCCCAAATTTTTCCTTACAAGAACTTCATTATTTATAAATGTTTCATATTAAGGCGAAGAAAATTTGCGAGAAAAAAATTGTGTAACAACTTTTGCAATATTTCACTCAAAAGTAAACAGAACAGTGTAAAGCGGCTTTACTTTGTAAAAAGTGTTTGTTATGCTCGATAAGTTAATTTGAGAAGTGATTTATTTATTTATTTTCAATTGTACTACTGACGCAGTGGTGTGAATACTCGCTTTACTACCAGAAGTCCCGATTCGTCCTGAGTCGTAAGTTCGTCGCGATTTCACGCCAAAAGTACTAAATTGATATAAATGAAATTTGGTACACAGATAGTCTAAAGTCTGAAAAAGGACATAGAGAACTTCTTTTTGCGAAAAAAGGGTGGATTGGGTGTGAAGATATCGTCATTTTTAGAGCTTGAAACTTATTTTTTTAGGCTGTTGTTTCAGTATAAATAAATTTGAGATTCAAAGTTCGCAAAGGTTTTAACTTCAAGGGTGTAAAATAACAATCATTACTAATATTATGGATACGAAAGTAAGTCTGACTGTCTGTCGTGCTTTTATGCCAAAACTTTTAAACCAAATTATATAGTCTAGAGCTTGAGAAAGGACAATAAACTTTTTGCAGTGACGCATTGCAAGAAATTAAACCCACAATTCAACGTCGACGAAGTCGCATGCACAGCTAGTAGATAGATAGATAGATTTATTGAACACCACGCTGAGAATAATGTACAATTACTCAGTAGTATTTTATATATAAATGTAAACTCACTTCTATGGTCCTGTATTTTATTATAAGTTTTGGCTCTTCACTTAATATTATAGATATTTTTATGCAATAATTTAATGTTAAAAGCTACGGATAATTCTCTGTTTCTCTCTAGAGTAGTATAAAACGTACTTTAATAGCTAAATCTAGTCGTTTGTAGGATTTAAATCGAAATGAACTCGCATTAAGTCTACGTGAATCTCGTCTAAACGTGTTCTAGTACTTCCACTACTAGTCTATTAAAGTAACTTTGTAGTTAGTTTTAATTTAAAATTACCCTGAAGGTAGATAGGAAACTTTTGCCAATTAAAATTTTTGCCCTTTCTCATCCTGAAGTTAAATGTGTTTTAGTTTCTCGTGGCTTTTTAAATGGGGAATATTTAAAAATATTAGACGTGTAAAGAGTATCTCACCTAGTACATACAAAAATGGATTCTAAAAGTCTATAGTACTATGATAAAGCAGTATAGTTTTTGTTTGTTTTAGTTGAACGCATTAATCTCAATAATTACAGGTTTGATTTTAAAAATTCTTCAGGGTTAGATAGCCCATTTATCTATGCTTTAGTCTATATACCATTATTTTACAATCGATTGGGACGGAGAAAAATGTAGCAAAAACTAAAAGATTTTCCCTATAAAAGCTTCTGTTGTTTGCGTTACGTAAACGGTTAAAGTTACCCAAAAATCAAGTATGAGGGAATTGTTCACCTTAAAAAGATCTAGAAAAAAATCTCCTTTAGCAATTGTCTATATTAAAAGGTTGTCTCACTGTAACCTTTTTTATGGTACTCATATTTGATCTCTCTTTTGTGACGCAAACAAAGTTGCAATAGATATAAAAGAGTTCTAATAATCATACGATATAAGTATGTCATTTTAAATAATTATTTTAAACTTAAACTTTTGTAGTTTATCGATATATTTGAAACTGTTTTAACGGGTACAACACGCCATCGTGGGTACACCGTTAAAACATTTTTAATCTCTTTTATTGAAGAACTAGTTGTTCTCTACATAATTACAAATGTCACGTGTTTTTTAAAAGAGAAGCAGCCTTATTTACTCTTTTTAACATTAGTTGCATTAAAATTTATTCAATGGTTTCAGAGATTAGTCACGTTAAACAGATAGACAATCAAATGTTTTGAAGGAATATTTTATGTCAAGATTTAAAACTGCTGCATCATTTTGAACGGTATTTCTACAGGCAATTAGCTAATAGTTAATATTACAAGTCACTTAGGCTACTTTATTTAAGAATAAGTGGCAGCCTTCTTTCTTCTCTCCTTAGTTCTTGGATAAAGAGATACTTCCTTCATTACTGTATATTTAGTACTTAAATATACAGTTCGTAGGCCAATTTGTGAAGCGGATTGGATGGACTGGCCAATGGACTACAGAAATGAGAGCTGAGTCTCCTAAGGTTAGACTTCAGGAGTCTTATTTAAATGGACCAATTTCGACAAGCTTGGTGACTGTCCTTCGTCAAAATGAAAGCCCTCTGTGCAATTCTAGGGTATGTGTAGCTTGCCAACCTGGCAAAAACCCAAGCGTGGTGGGTCTACGCACTAAAAACCCTCTCTCCTATCACTGAAGAAGCCTGTGCCTAACAATGAGACATTAATGGGCTGCTACATATTTTATTTACCTGATACTTATGTATTTGAACCACAAAGTTATTACGTCATCCTGTTCTTTTATAAGATGTTATTCTTATTTGAAAGAAATATGAAAAGCTATTATCAATATCGCCATATCATGATTTGTTGTCATAACAAACAACAAGAAACTTGATCGGTTTTATTATACGAGATGTTTGTTTACTTATAATGAAAACTTTTAAGACAAGTTTGTCTCTTTTGCGTATAGATTGTACACAGAAATCCTTTTAGAAACTTGCAGAGCTTTGAAAGTTCGCTTGAAATGTTTTTGACAATGGGTTTATGGTGTACCAAAGGATCCTTTTTATTTAATCCTCAGCGGCTACACTTCGAGGCTATCAGGCCACATAGAGGCAACATTGGGTAACTTATTCAATCAACTAGGAACAATCTAATTGTACAAGTATGAACAGTCAAGTAAAAAATTCTCATTTTTTAAGACAGTGTCTCAAATCTCTAAATATAATGATATGTCTTTCACATCACCATGTTTTAATAGCTAAATAATCTTCTATAATATAAAAATGAATCGCAAAATATGTGAGTAAGCGCATAACTCAACAACGCCTGGATCAATTTTGTCAATTTTTTTTTATTGTTCGTTGAAGTCCAAGGATAGTTTTTAAGGCGAGAAAAGTTCGAATAATTGCAGGGAAAACCCTAAAAACAGCCATTTTCTGTTTCCCATACAAACGTTTTCTAACTAAAATATAGAGTAAATTTGACCTTTATTGCTATTCAGTAATGTTCATAAAATATTACAAGTACTCACCGTTGTCTAAGCAATGCAGGTGTGTTCCTAACGTCAAAGAGTCAATTTGCACTTTATTGCCGCTGCACAAAGTTCAAAATCAATTGAAAAGTCACAAAAATGTAAGAGCTATATAGATATTTAGTACTGCTGTCATTTCATTTAAAAAATCATTAGTGAAACTGAAATCTGCCATATTCCAAATCTTTTTAACAGAACGAAGTCTGTCGAGTCTGTTAGTTATTTATATAAAACGATTATCTATTTCGATAAATGTCATCAAAATAATACGTCAAAATGTCTAAAAGGCAAGTTCACTGATTGAATAAAGGTCGCTGATTCTTTATAGAAAAGAAGGCTCAGAAACACATTTAAAATATTGTTTATAATTGATTTATAATAACGTTAATTAATAGATATGTATTTAGATCATTATTGAGGAAAATGTATTTGGTAAAAAGTAATACTCGTAAGTGTCAATGTTATTTATGAAAGAAAAAATATCAATTTTATATATTTGAAGGCAACTTTTTCTTTCCACCTTGGTTTTGTTACTTGTATGGTGTACTTTATCAAAACTATAACAGTATTAGTACAATGGTGACATCCATCCATGTGTTAAGGAACGTTTTGTTATAGTCCCTTTTCTATTTTATTTATAAATATCTACTGAGGTTTTCATTACATAGAGGTTATTGCTTAATATTAAGTAACTAAAGTGTTGCGATGGTTAAATTATCGTTTCCTTTAAGAGAAACGTCATTGGAGGCATGGGGATAAAATTTGTCCAGATGAAACGCGTTTTAGCGTCACAGAGATGTGCAGCGTTTTATTTACAAATAACAAATGGCATTTAAATTTGCCACTCGTCATTTAATATACTATTTTCTAAATTTTAAAATGAAAAACATAATTTAATTAATAATTTATCAGATCGACAAAAAACATATGGCATTTTTATTTATAATTCGTAATTTGAGTTTGCAGTAAGTATTAATTTTCGACACTTTAATATTTTAATGACAATTAAATTTATTAAATTCCTAATATAGCTTTCTATTTTCCTCCCTCTAAGTCTCGGAAATCTACAGTTTTAGATTTGTATAGATCAAGACTTAAAAATTAGTTTGTACGCACGCACTTTTAATTTTTTCTTTCATTATAATAGATTAGCGCTTGACTGTAATCTCACTTGATGTTTAGTGATGTTTTTTTTTTTATTTTTATTTTTATTTTTTTTTTACAGCATCCCCCGACGTGGTGATCGGAGACCTTTTCTATCTTTATTATATATTATATTGCATATTATGTCTCTTATCTATTTTATTCTATTACATTGTATGTTATTTCTCTTATCTATTACATTCTATTACATTACATGTTGTTTCTATTATCTATTATATTCTATTTCTTGTATTACATTTTATGCTTATTCTAATTTTCATTTTGCTTGTTAAATCCAACTCCATATTGTCTTTGTTTTTATTTTATTTTAAAAGATAATTTACTTCTTATGGCTTTTAGACAGCATCGTAACGAAAAGTTAATTAACTAGTCAAGGCCGAAGCCCCCCAATAGTCCAGACGTACAGAAAGTAAAAAAAAATAAAAATTACCTCAATTTGTCTGGAACGGAATCCAAGTCCTATATGTTTATATTTCGCTAAAAGAGGTCCTGGATTCCAGCACAAAAACACGCAACATTGCGCCAAAACTGCTGGCGAATGCCTTATCGTGCCGGAATGTGATTTTTTCTTGATGTTCTTTGAAATAAAAAAAAATCACTAAAATAAACTATCATCAATCTTATCAAACAATGCTCTTGCGAAAAGTTATGCAGAACTACTGACAGAAAGTATTTAGGGATCAATATTGATAAAAATCTTAATTGGAAAAAACACATCAGTTTCAAACAAATTAAGAAAACTGATCTACACACTTAAAGCTCTGAGAGAGGTTGCTGATTTACCGCTTCTTATAAAAATTTATAAAGCACTGGCAGAGTGTATAATCACCTATTGCATCTGTTCGTGGGGTGCCGTTGCAAAGACGCACCTACTCGAAGTGGAACGGGCCCAGCGAGCACTGCTAAAGGTGATTATGCACCTACCATTTCAACACCCTACATATTCAGTTTACGACATGGCAGAAGTTTTATCAGCACGTAAACTTTTCCTGCACCTTTGCATACAAAAATATCACACTAGTGTTGTCCCCTTGTTATATATTATATAGTATCCCAATATAGTAATCTCGCACCTATTCTTTATCATAATAAAAAAAAACCTCACAAACTACAAATTAAAAGTAAAGTCTAAAACATGGTTAAAACAACTTAATTATAAAGAAGTAGAGGAGCTTTTTATTATTCGCATCTAAGCAAAATAAGTTAAGCAGATGTTATCATCCCATTCATCACATCATCATACATGCATTACACACACACGCAAACACACACACACACACACACACACGTACATACACACGCACGCATACCCGTACACACCTATCCATACACGTGATTACACAGGTGCATACACTAGCTTTTTAGACGGTTTGGATTGTATTTTTTTTATCTTTTTTCTTTTTTTATTATTATTACTATTTGTAAACACCAATACTTAGTACACGTAAGGGAAGGAACTGACTTCTGATGTACGGTTAACACTAGTTCAGAAGTCAGAGCTCCAACTCACCAACACTTATGTGATTGTTTACAATAAAGAATTTTTATTATTATTTTTATCTGGACTAATAAAAGTCAGCAGTCAAAGTTGCCATCAGTTTTGATAGCTTTTTTCTGCGTGTTTAGTCATATACACTGTTGTGTCGCATTATTATCGTAGTATACTAGTAGTTCCATCTAAATATAGTTGTGGGATGCAATGTTCAATACGAAACTACAATAATATTCAGAATTTCCATTAGATAACAATATGCTCTGATCCACAATAGACCCTTATCAAGCTGAATATACGTATATATTAATAGACACATTCGATAATGATCATCGACAGCGGTTGATAATTACTCTGTATTCCCTTCCCGCATACACCTTAATTATTACTCTGTATTCCCTTTTGACATTTACGTTATAATATATGTGTTTCTTATAATATATATTAATACGTTTGGATATGGAAGAGGGGAATGCTTTTCTAAATCGAACTAGGCAATGAGTATAGTTTAATTTGATTTATTTGTAGATTTATCTAACCATCTATTGAAATATTGAAATATTGAAAGGTTTCAACTGGTGTGCCCTCATATAGTTGTTGTTTGAAGACGTTAATGTGAAGATAATTTTAGACTCAACTACTCTTTCATAGCGAGAACTATTTTCGAATGAATTGAAATGAACTAACCCTAGCTAATAATGACCTCGTTGGCGCAATGTTGTGAGTAATAGTTCCTTAGTAGATGATCTAGGCTCGCTTCTGGTAGGGCATTTTTGGAAAATTGCATTTTATAATCTGTAACGAAACAGTACAACTTAAACACGCACATAATTTGAATAAACTTTTTATTGGTATAGTATGACACATGTTTAAGGCCATCCCGGATCCTTAAACTAAATATTATTCCCCATAAAACTATGTTCTTTAGGCAATTCTTTGCGGTACAGGGGATCGAATTATGGAATGAGCTACCTCTGACGATCAGAGAGGCCAATTCTTTCAATGTTTTAAAAAATCTTGTCAAGGTTCACTACCTCTCCCTGTGCACTTAGACGACGACTGTATTTATATATAATTATATATATTAGTTTATTATAATATGTATTTTTGGATTCGTATGTAAATTTATGTCGGAGAATAAGAGAGAACCGAGAAGCATAAAGCACAGGGGCGTAGGGTTCTCCGCCGACAACGTTATTAATTGGATCCATTATTTAATTTCTTATTCGGTGGGCGTTCATGGGTATTGTTGGTGCAATTAAACACTTAATTAATTAACTCGGTTTATAATGTTCAATCACTTAATGTTCCCGATATCAATTTACACAAACTCATTAACACTAATAGCTAGGAACGCGACAGTTTCAACAGTTGACTGCTCCGGTCGAGCGCTACTCGACAACTGCCGAGTGACTCCCGCCAGACTACCACCATTGACTCTGTCCACGCCGATAGATGGCGCCAGCGTTCCACAGACATCTGTCCTCCGACATAGAATGTATTTTTGTATGTGCTTGTTTATGTACTCATGTATGTTTTATATGTATCTATAAACTACACTTTTTATACACCTACCCATTTCCGTAATAAATTTGTCTAACCCTAAGGTTGCCTGGCAGAAAGCGCTACTTAGCGATGAGGTCGCCTTTTTGTACCCTATGATTAAATTATGGTATATATTGAAAGTATTGTATATAATATTGTACACCAATAAAGGGTATTCTCTCTCTCTCTCTCTCTCTCTATGACAATAATGTAGCACTTTAATGGTAAACATAAAACCCACATTTAAATCATGTACATCTGTTTTAGACTTTTTTTATAAAATTTTAAAGTCGTTCAGAAATCAATTCAAATTGAAAAAATAAAGTTTTTTGATTTGTTTTCGGTAAAACATGTCAAACATCTGATGTTCGTCTCGTTCAGAAATCAAATTGAATTTAAGAACTACTTTTGTTTTCATTTGTTTTTGGCATTTATCATTGACAGCCAACAATTTCAGGAATTTGGTGAAAATCTGGGCGTTTTTGTTTCGTTTAAGTATTGACCACAATTTTTTTACAAAAATTAAAACAGTCTGCCATTATCTTTCAGCTTTGATTCTGAAGCTGTACAAAATTTGCCGAGTCAGCTACTTTAAAATATATTTATCAAATCTCTATAATAGAGCTTACTCGGTTATATTTTCTTTTTGTTTATCCCAGAATAATAACACCGTGATATTGAATTGTTATGGGTAACCTCCGATACTACTATGCTAAGTGGAGACTGTCACTGGCATAAAAATTGTCTTTACCTATAATCGTTATAGAGTCTGAAATCATTTAATCGATATGCCTCAAACCTGTCTTTAGAAAGGCAATACTGAAAGATAGTTTTAGACTAGTAATCTCACTCATATTACGAAAACATTAAAACTATTCAGGATTGATTTGTAATTTAGCAAACTCTCTTCGTTATGTAGAGCATCATTAAATGTTTTTCTTTAGAAAGTAAGGTAAGTAGCAGCTAGAGCATAGAACCATCAATCTGCTCAATTGGTTAACAGGCATAGTACAGAACTGTACTCTCTATTCTTTCACCCTCGTAGTGCGATGTCACGGCAATCCGACACGACCGAAAAGAAATCAGACGCAGGACCGATGGCTTAATGTGCTCTCCAAGGCACGTGGTTGGAGCACACGCCGAACTTGCAAACACTGAGAATTTTTTAACACAACAATTTCAATGTCAAATATTTCAACGGTGACGAACTTGCTGGCACCAGGTAGTGTATCAAAAATATATATTTCAAGTAAATATATGTCCCTGCATCCTTCACAAACAAACATGACGTCTAATAGAGTAGTCGTCATTGTCAAGATAAGATCCCATTGTCAAGCCATGCCGATTAAGAGACCGCATATAAACAGCTTGTTACATAGCCCCAATCTATACATAATACTGTATATGTTTGTGTAAACAGAACTATAAAAGGTAAATTAAGATACACAACACAATCGAAACTATTAAAAATAATTGCTATACTTAGATCTCAAATAAAAGTTCATTAATGTAACTCAAGGTGTGAAAAAAATTGTCACAAAAAATCTTTCTTTGCGTGCGCTGGGGAAACTATTGTTGATAGAACGAAAAAAATGTTCTACAATATTATAGAACGTATTAATATCTAAAAAAAAGTTCCACTTACGATATGTCCAACTACTGTATGTTATGACATTATAACCACTTTTTTTTGTATTTTAAAAGTTAATAAAATTGGCGACAATAATCTAACCATATTATTCATACATCTGTATTAATTTAGATCCAATTAAATTATATTTTACTAAATACCGTTTCAATACGTGTAAAATAATTTTTAAATGATTAAAATCGGACATTCCATTCAAAAGATACAACCAACATCCGTACAAGGTATTTATTAAAAAAAAATCGTTTATTATCTCCTTGAAATCAAGAATTATTCAAAACGTTTAGAGTATTTTTAAATTTGCTGATGACATAAATTCTAGGTAATTGATGTTACGAATTTTAAAATATATCAGTTGGATAAATAGTCGTTTTAAAGTGAAATCTGTATATTGATGAAATTATGAAGTGTGTATCTAATAATCGGAAAGGCAGTAATTGAAATCTTAGTGAAATAAATACTTTTATTACTTTGACTTTCCACTGTCACGACAACGGTAACTACGCGAGTGAAACCGGGGGGCATTGCTAGTATAATATATTTTGAATATGGTCTTTGATAAAATGACCTTAATAATGTTCAAACATAATATTAAATAATTATGTATACAGAAGTATGTCTGCAAAAATTCACGCGACAATCTATAAAGGCTATCGAAGTATTCATTGAAATATATTTTGTATTCACCATCAAATATATCGAAGTACTAAAGAAAAATGTTGTAAAGAAATATATTAGTTGACTGGAATATAATAGAAATATATTCAAAGGCAAAGTATTTCGTGAATATTAATATTGTCTGTACGCCAGACCGACGCAATACTCGCTCTCTATTGATATTGTCGCCTTCGTACTTTATTACAAAAACAAGTGTTATTTATTTTATCCTCCATAAATATACACAGACAATACTATCCATCTGAAAGCAATATAATACAAGGTCAAGAAAAAGTTGAAAACAATGTTATCTAGAAAATAGGTCAAAACAATAAAATTTTTGATATTATAAACAAATAAACAGTTCCAGAATGCGAAGCTTGATAAATATAAAATAAAGTAACACTTTGATTGACACGTCAATGGACAGACGAAAATATTGGAGCTAGAAACTGCTTCGACATTTTTTATATTAAATGCAGAAAGCAAAGGCTTTACGGGGAATAAAAAATAATCCATTGACTTGAAATATAGCACAGAACTATCTAATAAACATAAATTGGATCTCGAGACGTCTGACAGAAGTGGTAATTGAAACTAATCTAAGTTGAACTATTTAATATGGGATGGGTTTTTGGATGGAATCCTTACATTATCATATAAAAAAGAAATATTATTTGACACTCGCCTACGTTAGAAAGAAGACAAACACCACATATGTCAGTTATTTTATACGAAAACAGAAGTGGAAATGGGCAGGGCATGTAGTACAAAATGGTACCCAAGAGAAGGTAAGAGGAGGAGAGGAAGACCCGTCTATAGATGGGAAGACGAAATAAAGCTCGCAGCCGGAGTCATGTGGAAGAGGAAAGCCGGTGACCGTAAAAACTGGTCTATTTTGGGGGAGGCCAACGCGAAAACGCAAGACAACCGGTGTCACTTACAAAACCGATTTTGTAATCTAGATTTAAGGTTGTCATGAAACCTTTTATTGATCATAAAATATATTTTATTCTTAGTCTGTCCGAATAATGGCTAGCGCTGTTAGCGTTGGGTTAGAGTGAGAGAGGATGACCCTGCCTACCGCTGTCGTATGCGCGAGTGAAAGAGCAGACAGAAACTGGCGGTGTGATGTGTTGCGTAACGAAGCAGTTTACCTTCCAATAATTACTTGATTATCAACAAAAAATATATATGTCGGAGTGCAAGAGTCTGTGGATCGCTGGTCCGTGTGTAATAGTCTGTGGAACGCTGGCGCCATCTGTGTATCGGCGTGGGGGCAGAGTCAATAAGTGGCAGTCNACCCAAGAGAAGGTAAGAGGAGGAGAGGAAGACCCGCCTATAGATGGGAAGACGAAATAAAGCTCGCAGCCGGAGTCATGTGGAAGAGGTAAAGCCGGTGACCGTAAAAACTGGTCTATTTTGGAGGAGGCCAACGCGAAAACGCAAGACAACCGGTGTCACTTACAAAACAGATTTTGTAATCTAGATTTAAGGTTGTCATTAAAGGCTATTATTATTATAATGAAACCTTTTATTGATCATAAAATATATTTTATTCTTAGTCTGTCCGAATAATGGCTAGCGCTGTTAGCGTTGGGTTAGAGTGAGAGAGGATGACCCTGCCTACCGCTGTCGTATGCGCGAGTGAAAAAGCAGACAGAAACTGGCGGCGTGATGTGTTGCGTAACAAAGCAGTTTACCCTCCAATAATTACTTGATTATCAACAAAAAATATATATATCGGAGTGCAAGAGTCTGTGGATCGCTGGTCCGTGTGTAATAGTCTGTGGAACGCTGGCGCCATCTGTGTATCGGCGTGGGGGCAGAGTCAATAAGTGTCAGTCCGGCCCGTCTCTCGGCAGTTCTCGAGCGGCGGTCGGCCGGAGTGGTCGACTGTTGAAACTGTCGCGTTCCTAGCTATTACAGGTGTATTGCACTCCGACAAATATTTGAAGTTGAATTAATGAATAAAAGTATCTGGATGTATTTGAAATTAAATAGATGAATATCCTATAAAACAAATGTTTTAATTAGCGATTGAATGAACTAACAGCGGGGATTGAAAAAAATTATAGGCTGTGAGGCCTTTTTCTGAAATTCATAATTTACCTTTATTTTGGATGCGAATAAAGGACAGAGTGAAAAGTAAATATATAAAGAGATTGTTTAAGACTGTGCATATAAGGTGAAAGAAGTTAGGCTAAGATAGTACAGTCGTGTATACTGAGAAGATCTAGCAACCATGACGTCAAGAACTGCCTTTCCATGGCTTACCAAGAAACGAGGGAGAGGAAGTTTGAAAAGCATGGCCAGGGTAGGGTTGACGAGGGTTCCTAAGAATTTGATAGAATTGGGCTTGAAAAATTGATTACATGAATAAAGAAAAGTGGCGCCTCATGGTTGGGAGTCGAAAGCGATCCAATGATGATTTGGATAGGAAACGAATCTGTAAACGAACCGCTAAACTATACAACAGTATTTATAACATCGTATAAAAAAGTCAGTAGAATAAACGTTAACAATTGTTAAATATTGCAAAACAAACTTCTGCGAAAAAATTCAAATAGGGACTCATTACTTTCGAGTCCTTATTTTCCAACAGCCGCGAGGCCAAGTTCAACATTATAAATGGGGCGGGGAAATTGCGCTATTCCGGCGTGTGTACTTATCGCTTTACTCTCACGAAACAAAAGGCCAGGATTTAGGATTAGCACCGCTGGAAATTACTTTTATTTTGTAACAAACACTTTTTTCAGAACTTGCGAGCGATAGGAGCATCATTATGTTAAATAAGCATTTTCAAAACACTGCTGGGACTCGAGAGTGCGTGATATTTTACGCAAGTATTTTCCTAACAATTGGTTCAACGTAATTTTTATAATAAGCAATTATATGAATGAAAAGAGCATAGGTACAAAGTACACTTGTCAGAAGTGAAACTTCTTTGGCAAAATAATGTTCAAGTCTTGTTTATATTTATACAAATCTAAAACTAGATTTCAGTGACTTAGAGGGACGTATAAAGGAAGGTATGTTACGAATTTGTGAATTTAATTGTAATTAAAATATTAAAAGTATCACCACTCCCACCCTCATTACAGCACGAGGCAAGACATTCGAGGAGGCAGTCCTTGTAGCCCAAGTCGGGAGGAATTTGGTGATGGACCGAATCAGAAGTTTGGGATTGGAGGTGGCCATCAATAAGACAGAGTGCACGCTATTACATGGACCTCGAAGGGGCCCCCCACGTGAGGCAGTGTTTTTGTTGCAGGGCGCTATGGTAGAAGTAAACTCTCGGATGAAGTATCTGGGCCTAATGCTGGACAGCCGATGGGGATTTCAAGCTCATTTTGACTGGTTCGCTCCTCGGCTCATCAATGCCGCTGCGGCGCTAGGTCGATGGTTACCCAACGTGGGAGGACCAGGGTCTCCTTTTAGGAAACTTTACGCTGGCGTAGTGGCTAGCATGGCACTGTACGGTGCATCTGTGTGGGCAGGCTATATAACTTCCTCCTTCTTAAGTTTCCCAGAGGAATCTCCCGGAGTGCCAGGGTAGATTGCCTCTACCGATCCTCTGGTGCTCCAGTAAAGGATGCGGAGGGAATCGCTGGGTTTTAGTGGGTATTCTGGCTCACCAGCGAGTTCCACACTGCCAATAAGAACTCTGCCGATCAGAGACGCATTTCCCAGCGTAAAAATAATAAATACATTTATAAGTGCGGTGTACAATAAAGTTTAAAATAAAATAAATATGTATTAAAGTGACTGTATTGTTGAACTCTATCGAGAGGTGATTTGATAATGCGATAAAAAAATACAACTGCACAGCCAGGCAGCGGAATTTCTGATAAGAATTTAGGTCTATACTCATTGGCCCATTGCGGTTTCGGTTTCCAAGATATTTAAATCAATAAACTTTTTTTACTGATTTATTTTGGTTTCCAATATAAAGAGGATAATATAAGCTACCTAACATTCCAATCTTTTTTATTGCTGACAGGTTAGCGCATGATTGTAATCTCACCTGATGGTAAGTGATGATACGGTCTAGGATGAAAGCGGGATAGGTAATTAATTTAAGCTTATAGTTTCTACAAAGCAGTGTCGAAACGAAAAAGTGGTAGTTAGTAACTAGCTACGACTGTAGCCTCCCACCATTCTAGCATCAGATAATTAAACAAATTCAATCGAATCCAGGAACTTTCATGATGTATAGCGTAAAATAAAAGCATAAGATTGTGCTAGTAGTTTAATATATTTCGCTCTTTTTTAATGAAAATGTCATAGCTATCCAAACGACTTAGTGAAATTCAATCATGGAAGTATACTGAGCTAAATTGATCGTCGGGTTCTGAATTACCAAATGAAGGTCTTCCTACGTAATATTAATGAGAGAAACCAACGAGGTGTCTGATGAGAATGTTATACCGCCCCCTAGATGCTTTATATTTGGCAATTCAATTATCCAGTTATGATTACGTGAAATGTTATGTTTTTTAACCGACTTCAAAAAAGGAGGTTATCAATTCGTCTGTATTTTTTTTATATTTGTTACCTCATATCTCCCGACTGGGTGGACCGATCTTAATGAATTTTTTTTAAATGAAAGGTGGTGCTCGTCATAGGGTCCCATTTTTTTAAATCCAATTCTGATGATGGCATCCATGAGAAAAGCGGATAAGTGTTAAATTTGCATTAGGCATGTGCGCGACAAATGGACCAATAACTCAAGATCACGCCAACCGATTACGATGATTCTTTTTTTATTAGAAAGGATATACTTCAAGGGTTATTTTGTGATAGTTTGGTTAGGTTCTGAAGATGGAATACATGACAAAGTGACGGAACTCTTTAATTCTTGGGAGCAAATTAACGACACTCGGCAGAATCTTCTATAAGCTATCCAGGTGTTTGATTTGCCTACCGTAACTTCGGTATGGCCAAGTGCTAGACGTAGTTAGGTATGAAGATCAATGGATCTCCTCAACGGCTTACAATAAGGGTGCGGTTTGAGGCAGAAAATATAAGTGTCTGTAATGAAATAGCAATGAGCTTACGTTTATTGCTGCATTGCAAGACGTTTACTTCAGATTCACTAAAAATCAAAAAATAAATAAAAATTTTAACAAAAAAAGAACCGCCTTCAAAACACACTTACACATATATTAATATGCTCTAAAAAATTAGAAATTAGTGCGTTTTTTTTATAGCGTCCTTCGTATTCTTATATTTGGAATTGGTGTCAGCCAAGGTACCTATATATACAAGCTATAGGTGGGAAAGACGCGGGAGCTGCCAAGTGGACACGGGGGGAACATCTACCTTGGCTGACAACGACTCCGACTATAGGAATACGAAGGTCACTATAAAAGAAAACGCAATTATTTCTTACTTTTTAGAGCATATTAATATATGTGTAAATCTGTTTTGAGGACGGTTCTTTTTTTGTTAAAATTTTTATTTATTATTTGAAGCAAAAGATTATGTTCGAATTGTTGGATTTGAATTGCTTCTTTAATAGATGTCGTTACTTGTATTATTCAAATGATTACCCACTTTTATACCTTTTAGACACAAACTGTGGATGATTTTTGTGGTCTTATCGTAATCTGAGGATTAATTGTACAAATTTATTATTGTTATCATGCTCTCTGTGGATTTCTTTAGTACAGATGATATATCGGGATTCATTCCATTTCACATGTAGAGCAATGTTGCATGAACAATAGGTAAAGGTACAGAGACATATTTCATCAAAAACGAACTGGATGCAAAGGGCTAGAGAAAGGAAAACAATATTTGTAATTGAGAAATGGAGGAGACCTATAACTTCTAAAATACAGCTGAACTCTCTTCATTCAGTAACGCACCAAAAGATCAATTCCCGTTTTCCTTCATGGTTTACTGAAAGAGTCCGGCTGAAGAGTTCTACTCGTACATAAGCTTTCAATAAGCTATGACTTTTGGTTATCCTACATATCTTTTGTGCGTGTGTATGTCTCTTAGCTCCTTCTATATGGCTGGAAGACTTCGATGATTTTTTAAGAACTAGATTTCTCAGAATTTCGACGGTATCATATGCGTGATAACATCAATTTTGAAATATCTTGTGTAAAAGGATGCTACATTTCATAACATTAGTATGGCTAATTAAGATTTGCAGTAGTTTTTCTACTTCTTTTCGGGTGGATACAAATCCCTTTGACCCTTCAGTCGTCGTTATCATTATTTGACTGTCCAGTGATCAGCATGTACGGCTACAGACATCAAGTCCTGGGTTCTCCCTGGTCAAGTGAATTCAAAAATAGATATTGAGTATTCTATGAAGTTTTTCACTGGATTTGCCTGAAGATGGGAAGTTGTCCGTGTCATCCACCCCCGTGACTGGCTGAAGCACGTTAAGCCGCCAGTCCTGCGTTTGATCTCTCTCCAGTCGCGTCGGATTTCCATCGCATCGGACAATGAAAGTGAAGTAATAGAGAATGCACTTGTGTACTATACCTGCCAACCTACAGTGGACCAGCATGTTGGTTTATGCACTAAAAAACCCTCTCAGCTATAAGTGAGCCTGTGCCCAGCTGTGGAACGTTAATGGGCTGCTACTTACCTTACCTGAATCATTGTTTATACAATCTTTTAGTGTCAAATAAATAAATATTTTGTCAAACTATATTAGTCTTGATTCTTTAACTGTTTCCATCGCATTTACATTTGACACAGTGAATGCTACTAAAGGGAGTCGATGAAACGTTCGCACGATGAAACGGAAAGAGTTAATACTTGAAGGTAAGTGATGATATAGTCTAAGATGGAAGCGCACCAACCTGATAGGAGGCAATTTACCTTTTATGGTTTCTAGCAACGTACTGGAGCATAAATCTCTCCTTTGGGGGCACGAAAGTAGTTAATTTGCAAATGGTTTTGAAGATTTCATGATAAATAATTAATTGAGAAACGCAGTTATCATGAAATCAGTAGTAAAAAATCATCCTCAAGTTATTTATTAGCTATCTAAACTGTTCTATTTAGGCTCTAGTTGAACGGCTTCAAAGTTTATGTAACGGGCATATGTAGAAACAATTTTCGTATTTTATATATAACTTTATAATAATTTACTCTCAGACGACACTTTAGCCCCTAAATAAATTCAAAGATTTTCTTGAACATTAGCTAATTGAACAATCCTATTGTTATGTAAAGATTTATTTAAATGATAAAAAAAGCCTGAAGCTTAATTGCTCTAATTATTTTAAGTGGCATTGTGAGTTAGGAGAAAAGAAATATCAGTCCTGTTTGTTGTGGGCTTTTAAAGATAAGATCACAAAGGAAGTCATGTTAATTGAGTTTTTAAGTCGTCAAAAATCTCCGATGCTTACTTTTTTGTTATATAATTTCAATTCCGTAGTTTCCGATTCGTGCTAATATGGGGAAATCAAACTGCCTCATTAGTCTAATGGTTATTTGGGAACTTGGCGGTGTGCTCTTCTACCCCTGCGCCTCGGAGAGCGCGTTAAACCATCAGTCATGCACCTCTACTCTCTCCGGTCGTGTCGGATTCCCGTCACATCGGACTATGAGAGTGAAGGAATAGAGAATACACTTGTTTACTATGTCTGTCAAACCACAGTGAAGCAGCGTGGTGTGACTATCCTTTAAAAACTCTCTTTCCTAAAAGTAAAGAAGCCTGTGTCCGTTAATAGGCTGCTACTTATTTTTACTTTCTATGGGGAGATCTCTCTGGGCAACTCTGTAGGACTGGAGGACTATTGATCTTAGATTTTGTTAACGAGTTTGTGTACGTTGGGTCGTTGCTATCAGATCATGAAGGAAGTGATCAAGATATGAGAAGACGCATTGAAATAGCTAAAGAAGTCATGAGCAAAATGACGAAAAATCTCGATTTTTACCAAATGAGACTTATTACAGCTATAGTCTTCCCCATCTTCCTTTATGGTGCAAAGACATGAACGATCCGTGAAACAGAGAAGAAAATGATTCAGAGGAAGAAGTATTTGAAGTATGATGTTCAAAAGAAACGTTGCGTATACCAAGGACCGCGAAGAAGACGAATAAGTCCATCTTAGAGCAGTTCCGTATTGACACCAAACTCTCGACCAAGTTCTTCCAAACTATTCTTAGCTACTTTGGTCCTCTTGCTCGATGTGAGCCCAACAACTTAGACAAGTTAATAGTTATTGGCAAGGTAGAGGACAAAAGACTACATACCCGCTCACCCAGCCGTTGGTCCGATCAAGTAAAAGTAATTACAGGTCTTCCATTTGTTGCCGCCATTAGAAAAGCCGAGGACCGAACAGGATGGAAAGCACTGGTGAATAAACTGACGCAGGCACCAATGTACGGACACGACCTTCAAACATGAAATATACGAGAAGAAGAAAAGCAAATCATCATTGAATTTTTTAACTGAACTTCAATACATCTAAATATGTATGAAAAATTCATCTAAGTCAATCTATCCATTAAGGAGACTAGCTTTTCCTAGCTCTGTCGTTCGCGTAGTTCTCGATCCTGTGAATATATTAGGAAGTATTCATTATATAGGAGTCACTTTGGTAAATTCAATTCAATTCCGAATAGGTTCGAAGATCTCGTGATGAGTTATTGGGTTTATTAGTATTTTTGATGCTTATACAAGTTAGTTGACAGAAAAACACATACTTAATGATCTCTCAGTTTAACATAATTATTTATGAAACCCTTAACACCCTAATTCGGAATGAAATCAGCAAAATAATAAAAATCATGAAAATTGGATAGTTGTCTCCAAGTTAGACATTGTGACAGGGAAATTTCTATTGCACACGCACGCACATGCACGCACGCACACACACATACACACACACACACACACACACACACACACACACACACACACACACACACACACACACACACACACACATCATTGAAATTAACATAATTATTATTCATAAATATTGGTAATATAATGTAAGTTGTCTTTTATTTTAATATTTGATGTAGTAAGTTTCTATAATATAACGGGAAGGCACTAGTTTAGGGGTCAAGGGTAATGTTAAGAAAACTATTTAATTCTGGAACAAACGAATAAAGTTATTATTATTATGACGGTCAAACTTATAATTTCAATGAATTCTCGTTGAGTTTAAACCACTAATCGACCAATTTAGTAAATATAAATGATGACAAATTAAGCAATAGCGAAATATTTTGTAATATAAGTACAAAAGACAGCTTTCTCAAGAAGTTATTACAATGTCATCGATCCAAAGGCACATTTTTATGTAAATTTTATTCATCATTCCTCGGCAAGCTTTTCATTTTCGTGAATAAAGGAGGCCTACCAAAACAAATTAATTGTATCGATGATTAATGAGGCAGCATTATTTTGCTGGTAAAGACTCGTGATATAACAGTATAATATAGTTTCCTAATATATAATTATTATATTGTTATGGCCGCTGGAACTCAAGCCTGTTATTTTAATGGTAAAAATGACTTTGATTTATTACAATATTACAAGAAAATATAAACATTGGTCTGACTTATTTCTTTTGGCATTAAGCGATAGAATCTTGGGGATTTAACCTCTATTATTTACTGCTTAAAAGAAGGTAAAGTGGTGAGACACTTGGAATCTCGTTCAGGGAAGTCACGGGTATGAATTCTAGGCACGCATCACTTAGTTTCCTTTTCTGTATGATTTAGTATACCATGTTAAATGTGATATAGTCCCATTTGCTGACGATACTTCTTTGCTGTTTAAAGTAGACAGAAATGTAAAAAATTATGACGATGTAAACAGCACATTGGTTTTCTGTTAATAATTTAATATTAAACTCGGCGAAGACTAAGTGTGTTGAATTCGCTTTGTTCCAAATGCATAAGAAGTCTGTGGAAATATCCAAATAGTCCACATAAAGAAAGTTAAGTCAACAGTCTTCTTAGGAATTCTTACCTTAAACTTTGGCCTTCAATAGGATGCCCATATTAAGACCCTGGCGAGCAAACTTAGTTCAGCTGCATTTGCTGATAGAAAAGTAAGGCAATACACTGATGTTGAAATTGTTCAAATGGTGTATTTCGCTTATTTCCATAGCATTATGTGTTACGGCACAATGTTATGGGGTTCACCAGCGAAAGTTGAACCCGTGGTGCTTCATTCATTGAAGAAGAGGGTTTCCCTGAGTTCATGTGGGTATTGCGAGGCCTTCTTGTTCACCGATTAACACCAATGGCGAATACATCACTCATCTACGGTTTTCCGACGACGTGGTAATTATGGCAGAGACACTGGAAAATCTCAATGCAATGCTCAATGACAATTCAGCAGAGCTTCTCAATAGGGGGGCCCAAAAATTAACATGGATAAAACAAAAGTTATGTCCAATATCCAATTTCCACTCAACCCAGTCATCGTTGAGAACTCGGCATTCGAAATTGTAGTCAAATATACATACCTGGGACACATAGTCTAGCTAGGTAGATCCAATTTCGAGAAGGAAGTCCGATATATAAGTATTTTCGTCCGATATATAAGTATTTTCGTCCGATATCCCTCGGTGCCTGAAGACGAAGCTCTTTGAACAGTGCGTGTTGCCAGTGATGACTTACGGCCTCATACGAAAGCTCAGCGTCATTCAGCGTGCCATGAAGAGAGCTATGTTCGGAGTTTCTTTACGTGATCAAATTAGAAATGAGGAGATCCGTAGCAAAACCAAAGTCGCCGACATAGCCCCACGAATCGCGAAACTGATGTGGCAATGGGCGGGACACAAAGACCGGCGGAGCGATGGACGTTGGGGCCCGAGGGTGCTGGAGTGGTGACCCCGCACCAGGCGGCGCAGTGTAGGGTGGACCGATGATATAAAGAGGGTCGCCGGTAGCCGCTGGAGCCAAGCGGTGCAAGATCGGGTCTTGTGGACATAATTAGGAGAGACCTATGTCCAGCAATGGACGTCCATCGGTTGAAATGATGACGACGACGACTATACTAGAATTAATCTCAACACACACAAAAAAATATCAAAATTGGTTTAGCCATTTCGGAGGCGTTCATACACACATACAGTTTATTTATATAAAGATTATGGTTACTGTCGGATTGTTCAACACAAACAACAAAATCGCTTATGATTCCTAAGTGAGCAAGGTTTAATAAAAACAATATAAGATACGAAACTCAAGTGGTCTTTAGAGATTTAAGTTGTTAACATTTGAAACTGTATTGTCTAAAACAGCACAAAATGTTGAGATTAAAATCAAATGTATTGTTTCAATGGGAACAATAATATCAAAATGTCTTTGAAGACAGCTTGAATGAGATATAGATCTATTTAAATATTTCGCTGGAGGCTTAAGTAACTTTTAGTATGAATAAAGGGAATTCAAAAGGGTTATAACAATTTTTTTCATTATCTTAGGACGAAATGGCGACTCGAATTGATGGAAGTTAGACAATGGATTTCAGAGTAATTTTGTAACAACTTCTTTTTTGAAGAGGAACTTCGTATGACACGGTAGGGAAAATTTGTATTATTGAAGAGATACTTTTTATGATACAGGAAAATTTGCGTTATCGAAGTGATACTTTTTATGTTTCAGAAAAATTTGCGTTATTGAAGTGATACTTTTTATGATACAGGAAAATTTGCATGATTGAAGTGATACTTTTTATGATACAGGAAAATTTGCGTTATCCAAGTGATACTTTTTATGAATCAGAAAAATTTGCGTTATTGAAGTGATACTTTTTATGATACAGGAAAATTTGCATGATTGAAGTGATACTTTTTATGATACAGGAAAATTTGCGTTATCCAAGTGATACTTTTTATGAATCAGAAAAATTTGCATGATTGAAGTGATACTTTTTATGATACAGGAAAATTTGC
>JACTOM010000934.1:8611094-8726803 GCA_015832385.1 Elymnias hypermnestra
TTTTGCTGTATAAATGAATATTATCACGGATGTATAAAATGTTATTTAATATATATTGCGACGGTACTGTGAGAATAGATATTTCTTTGAATTTTTCTCTTAATGAAACGCGAGATCCTAATTGATATATGACACGTATTGCTCTTTTTTGCAAAATGAAGATAGTTTCAATGTCCGCCGTCCTACCCCATAACAGTATGCCGTAAGACATAATGCTATGAAAATAAGCGAAATACACCATTTTAGCAGTTTCAACATCAGTGTATTGCCTCACCTTCCTAACAGCAAATGCAGCTGAACTAAGTTTGCTTGCCAGAGTCTTAATATGGGCACCCCACTGAAGCCCTGAGTCTAACGTTATTCCTAAGAAGACTGTAGATTTAACTATATTTAGCGGACTATTATTTATTTTGATATTTTTACAGACTTCTTTTGCATTTGGCAACGCGAATTCAACGCACTTAGTCTTTGCCGAGTTCAACATCAAGTTATTAACAGAAAACCAACGTGAGACCTGTGACAGGGTACTATTTACATCGTCATAATTATCTACATTTCTGTCTACTTTAAACAGCAACGAAGTGTCGTCAGCAAATAGGACTATATCACATTTGTCTTTCACATGGTACGCCAAATCATTTACATATATTAAGAACAAAAAAGGGCCAAGGATTGAACCTTGTGGGACACCCATTTTTACAGGTGATCCTAACGACTCAACACCGTTTACAAAGACCTTTTGAATTCTATTTTGAAGATAAGAGCTTAACAAATTAAGTGCTCCATCCCTCACACCATAGTGACTAAGTTTAAGTAAAAGAGTGCTATGTTCTACACAATCAAAAGCCTTAGAAAGGTCGCAGAAAATTCCTAATGCATTTTGGGACTTTTCCCAAGCATCAAAAATGTGTCTCGAAAGAGACACGCCCGCATCAGTAGTATTGCGACCTTTTCTAAATCCATATTGTTCAGGATGAAACAGTCTATATGCACTAAAATGTTCTAGTAGTTGTGTAAGTATAATTTTTTCAAAAACTTTACTTAGGGTTGGCAACACAGAAATGGGACGTTAGCTATTAGGGTCAGATTTATCACCCGATTTAAACAAGGTATCAAAGAGAGAGAATACACTTTATTTTACACAACAAACAATTCATGAAAATTATAAAATAAAAGTGTAGGTGGCATCTTAAATGTATAGAAAAACATATATGAATACATAAACAGATACAGACAATATATAATCGTTTAAATGGACATGGAGGAAATGGACTTTGACGAGGTCTTTAAATATATTCAATGGTTTAGCCTCTCTGATCGTCAGAGCTAGCTCGTTCCTTAATTCAATCCCTTGTACCGCGAATGATTGCCCCATCATCCCATCTAGTAAAAATATGATCAAGAGTTGTGGGTTTCTTTAAAACCGTTTACTCTTCTTCAGAAAATAATAAATCTTTACGTCACTCGGCAGTAATCAACTCTCATTATTTCGAAAGATCAGTCCCCGAGTGTCTGCTCTAATTGGGAACGATTTTTCAGCTCCATGAAGTATTCGAAAATCATAAAAGGTTTTCGATGTAAAACATTTTAATTTTTTTTATTACGGCTTTATTAATGCGAATTCAAGGGCAAAAATTAATAGCCTTCAAATTGTGTTGACTGAGCACGGTTTGAGCTGATTTATCGAGAAGGGAAGAATTTTTAAGTCCCTTTTTGGCGTATTACAGAGAAAAAATAATGTTGGTTTTTCATTATAATAGCAATATCTTATTGATCACTGTTATTTTGTACTTTCAAAAAGTTCTTTGCTATATATTATGGCAAGTCATTATCTATCATTACACGCTTGGATAGTATTAATAAGAATTTATGACTATATGAGGTAACACATTTAGTGTTAACGTTTATGGACCTCTTTGTACCGGTTAACTACTGAAAAAGTAGGACTGGGCATCTTTTTCTTCTTCTCCCTTATCTTTCCCAATTATTTGGGGTCGGCCCTACTGGTTTTTAGGCATCAAGAGCTCCTGTTGTGGGTCTGTATTTTACGCTGGGAAATGCCTTTATGCACGCCGATCAGAGTTTAATCTTATCGGCAGTGTGGGACTCGCTGGTAAGCCAAAATACCCACTAATACCCAGTGATACCCTCTGCATCCCTTACTGGAGCACCAGAGGATCGGTAGTCGTAATCTACCTTGGCACTCCGGAAGATTCCTCTAGGTAACTTAAGAGGGAGGAAGGAGAAGCGCAAATCGACATCTCCTACCTCCCAACCTCCTGCGCCGAAGTGTAAGAGCGTCCACAGCGTTCTCCCTGTGCCTCTTATGTGCCTCCTTCAGCGAAATAACACTTTCACAGAAGGTTCTGTCACACGCACTGTCCTCCACTCCCTATCACCGGTGAGCATTGCGCCAACTGTGCCCTCCGGCGAAAGGTTTCCTCCGACCAACAACGTCAATAGATGCCGCTGGGATTTCCACGCCGGGCATTTCGCCAAGGTGTGCTGCACTGAATCCACAGGTGCATCACACTCATGGCAGGCAGGAGTTTCCTCCCTGCGAATAATCTGTTGCAGGTACTTGCCGAAACAACCATGTCCGGTCAGCACCTGCACCAGCCTCTAAGTGAGGGATCTGTGCCCTCTAGATATCCAATTGTCCAGGTGGGGACGGATCGCTCCCACCGTGATCAGACCTGCTGTAGGAGATCCAAGATCATCATGCCACCTTTGAATCAGTGCTCTGTCTGCTGACGCCCTGGTCCTCTGGACCTCGTCGGCATCATTTCACAACCTTCTGGTCCTTATGGTCCTTAGCCACCCTGCACTGATAGATAAAACTCCCACGGATGTTTACAAATGAGTTATAGATCTGAAGATTAAGAAAAAAAGAACAGTTTTTCGCCAGCTACTGATTTTTACTTGATTGTAGTTTCACATAATGATATGGTCTAAAAAAGCAACTAGAATATGATCCCTGGCTGGACCGTAGTCTAGTCAATCTCGTGTTTTCAACAGATCTCTTTTGCTTTTAGGTTTTCCAGATTTGTATAGAGTATTACATCCTTCGACACCTTCAAGCTTCACTTGAAGCTTATTTGGCCCTGCCTTTAAAGCTGCGGCTATCAGTTGGCCTAGTAAATAACTTGTGTCCCTTGTCTCGTTTATTCTGTGGACATACTTGTTCATCAAGATTGCCCAATTGTATTTATTTAGCCCGTCGTTTATTTCTCCAGGCAATGCCTTCCAACACATCTTTTAAAAGTTTCATCTCTTTTGATCAAAACCCTGTATATTAATATAAGTACAGAAAAGCAGCGTATAGCTTAGTCCAGGACGTTTTTAAAGTGAAATTTCTTTAGACGCATTAGGGTAAAATTTTACGGATGAAAAGCGTCATTAGCGTCACGAAGATGTGTAAAGTTTTTAATGCTAATTCGTTTGAAGGTTAAGTAGTTTTAATATTTACAAATAACATGCGGCATTTTAATTTGCCACTCGTCATTTAATAATGTAATAAACTATTTTTCATTAAATCTATAATATAAAATGAATCCCAAATGTGTTGGTAAGCACATAAGTCAACAACGCCGGTGTCAATTTTGACAATTCCTTTTTTTAAATGTTAGTTGAAGTCCAAGGATGGTTTTAACAGCTAGAAAAGTTCGAATAATTGCAGGGGAAAACCTTAAAAACAGTCCTTTTATGTTTCTCACACGTTTTCTAAGTAAAATGTAGAGTCAATTTGACCTATATTGCTATTTAAAAAAGTTCATAATAAATTACAAGTACTCACTGTTGTCTAAGCAATGTAGATGTGTTCCTAACGTCAAAGAGTCCATTTGCACTTTATTGCGGCTGCACAAAGTTCAATATCAATTGAATAGTCACAAAAGTGTAAAAGCTAAATAAATATTTAGTACTGCTATAATTTAATTTCGAAAATCATTCGTTAAACTGAAATCTGCCACATTCCAAAGTTTAATTAATAAACACGTGGTATTTTTCCTTCCCACTAAGTCTCGAAAATCTAGAGTTTTAGATTTGTATAAATATAAACAAGACTTAAATATTAATTTGCCAAAGAAGCTTCACTTCTGACGTGTGTAGGTACTTTGTACGCTCGCACTTTTAATTTATTGCTAACATGCAATTACTTATTGTTTGTATCTTAGCATCATATTTTTTATTTTACCCCTTTTTAGCTGTAACTTACTTTAAGGTGTTAACGTTTTTATTTTGCAGGTCTGTTAAATAAAGTCCTTTATTATAACTATTATGTAAATAGGCTGTGAAGCAATAGATTAATGCAGATTTTTGAACAAATGAAAGGGTAAAATTAAAGCACGTCGACGATGTCTACAATGTAACTTGTTCCTTCTTTTCAATTTGTTTAGTATAGAGACATATCAGCCCAGAATATCAATGGGATGTATTGTCGATACGATATAAACGATCTCAACGCTAACCTAATTTGTATTGAGCCCTAGAATGTAACGGGCTATTTTGTTTGATACGTGTTGGTGTTTATGTGAATATCTATCTGCGTCGTCGTCGTTGCTTTAACCGATGGAAGCCCACTGCTGGACATAGGTCTCACGTAATGATCTTGTGCCGCCTGGCTTCCGGCGACCCTCTTTATATCATCGGTCCACCTTGTGGGGGTTCTGCCTACACTGCGCCGTGCAGTGCGAGGTCGCGACTCCAGCACCTTTGGCCCTCAACGCCCATCGGTCCTTCGGACTATGTGCCCTGCCCATTGCCACTGCAGGTTCGCGTTTCGTAGGACTATGTTGGTGACTTTGGTTTTACTATGGATCTCTTCATTTATAATTCATTCACGTAGAGAAACTCCGAGCATAGCCCTCCCCATCGCACGCTAAGTGACTCTGAGCTTCCGCACGAGGCCCACAGTCAGCGACCGTGTCTCAGAACCGTAGGTCATCACTGGCAACACGCACTGTTCGAAGACTTTAGTCTTCAATCATTGAGGAATATCGGACGAATATATATATATACATACAAATAAATAAAATTAGATTATCTGTTTCTAATTGCAAATGTCAATCTTTCCACTAAATGCATAAGTAATAGATTTTTATATAGTAAAACACATTTTACAATACTTTCGTCTATATTTTTGTTTGCTTCGTCTAATTTCGATAATGCTGACGTTTATAAATGGTAACTTAAGCTTTTTTTTATTTAATAAAAAAGGGGAATAACAAGCATTGCTTTTTACGTTGCCAATTAAATTTATAATTTTTTTAATGCCGCATGTTAAAAGATTGGTTCAATAAAATATTTGATAGTTATTTCTTTATAATTCTATTTATTTAATAGGTAAATATTTCATGTCATTTTTCTGCGTACAATAAAGAAGTATCTATCATAATTTTAATATTTGGTACATACAGATAATACGTAATGAAAGATTGATGTTCATTGTACGCTGTAACTCTTATATATTATGTAGTTTTACCTAATTCAATTTCTTAGTATATTAGTTTTAATATTTTGGAAGTTGTTTTATATAATTTGCCATAGCACTAACTCTCAACCAGTCAGTCTATATATACTTTAATATTAATGGAAATATAAAATATTAATCAAGAATTGTCGGACAAAAGCAGTGAAAGAAGTAATCAGACAAAGGAAACTGTTTCAAAGAAAAGGGTTCAGATCTTTTGAATACGAAATACATTGCGCGAATGTTTTGCAGGTTTGATGAAAATGAAAATAAAATTTTCACTTCATTTTAATGTTTGAATATTTCATATCTTTTGAATCGTTACTATTTTTTCTTGAAGTGAAAGTTCTTTAGGTGCATGAGGGTAAAAACGCGTGATTAGCGTCACGAAGATGTGCAGCGCTTCTTATGCCAATTCGTTTGAAGATTAGATAGTTTTCATAATTACAAATAACATGTGACATTTCAATTTGCCACTCGTCATTAAATATACAATTTTTCATAAAATGAAACAAAATTTAATTAATCATTTCTGATATTTACAAAAACACGTGGCATTATTATTAACAATTCGTCGTTTGAGATTTTAATAAATTATTGGCATTATATTTAGACATTTTTAATATTTTTATGACTTAAAAATTAGTCTGGTAAAGAAGTTTCACTTCTGACTTGTGACTTTGTACGCAAACACTTTTTAATTATATTTGAATTGCTTCTTAAAAACACTTCACACGAAGTCACATCAAAATAATTTTTGTCAAGACATTCTATTCAATTTATAACAAATTCTTCATTCATTCTTGAATCATATGTCGTATTTCCTTAATTAAAAATTAACCTGAATTCTCTGGATGACGCATTTCAAGATATAGATCAATAACTTGTGTTAGAGTGTTTATTATCGAACTCTTTAAAGGCTGCTGGCTATCAATCTTTATATCTTTTCGACACTCTTAATAATTTAGTGACAATTAAATTCCTAACCTATCTTCTTTTTTCCCTCCCTCTAAGTCTTGCAAATCTAAAGTTTTAGATTTGTTTAAATGTGAACAAGACTTAAAAATTAGTTTACCAAAGAAGTTTCACTTCTGACATGAGTACTTTGTACGCACGCACTATTAATTTTTTATGAGAATATTTACTATCCGGAATGTTTCTGTGTCGATTGCCGACAGTATTGATCTCCTTGTTAGCACATTATCTTCCACTCTTAACTTGGTATCACCAATAAGGTCTAGCAGCACTTTACACCGAAACAGCTATCGAATTTATTACCAAGCACAAGTTCGATCGTGTATGGAGTACTGCAGCCACCTTTGGGATGGCTCAGCCAAGTATCAGCATGATGCATTAGATTTGGTGGATCGCCGAGCACGGAGACCCATAGGCGACGAAAAGCTCCATCGGAGAATGACTAGTCGGCGGCTTCGACGTAACGTTGTCTGCCGTTATTCTTCAGAATATATTTTGGAGAGTCTGCGCAGGAGCTATATGAAGTTCTTCCTCCGTCGCCTTTTTCATATAAAACATCAAGGCACAGAAACGATTGGTCGTTTTCGTACATAGTGGACATCCCGTATGTCTGCACTTAGCGATTTAGCCAATCGTTTCTGATCCGCACCCTTACCGGCTTCCGTTTCCCCAGACTCCTACGATTCAGGTATTTTGAAAGTCAGAGTGCATAGGCACCTCTTAGGCAAGCGCGGTCCACCTTAGGCTGCATCTATACTTAACACCAGAGGTGATTGTATCCAAGCCCATGCCTATTAAACGTAAAAATAAAATAGTTTATCCATTTATTATTATAAAGGTACAATTAATTTAATACATGATAAAACTATCATGTATTAAATTAAATGTACTTTCATTGTATATAATTGGAAAGAGTTATTTATATTTGGATAGAGATAGAACAGGGATAGTAATAGTATAAAGAATAAGACGGGTATATTAAACGCTTGCTCGCTCTACTACATACGGTTGCCAGTCGCAAACGCCAACAGCCGCTTTGCTAGCCGAGGTTCTGAGTTCTATTACCGGCGGGGCAATGTTAAAAAATTACATTTCTTTGAGTCTGCACCCATGGAAGTCTTCGGTTGAAGTTAGTTATCACTTTACCAGCCAATGCTGTGTAGAAACCGCAAGAGTTAGAGCTACCTTCTGTGATTTCTATAGTATAGTTTCTATTTTAAACTGTACTTATTACTTATCAACAGGTGAGATTACAGTCAAGCGTTAACTATCAGCAAATTAAAATAGCGTAGACTTATATAGTATAGAAGAAGTGTCTTTTTTCTGTGTACTATAGACAGGGGGTACAAAAGGGGGGACAAGGTGCTGATATAATGCTCAATATTGGCTTACTCAAGGAAAACACGTGTAAGGAAATTAAAGCAAACAAAAGAAGGTATTTCTTGGAATAACCAGAATGAATGAAACCGATAATCGAAGTAAATACAAAGAAAATACTGTGTGGTTTGTTGTTTTATCATGTTAGAGGACATGATGCTACAAATAAACTAAATAAAGTCATGTACTTTTGAAATCTTAGGCATAATTTATGTCTAGATATTAAAAAAAATATTGGCATACGACTTTGTAGGCTAAATTAATTCTATAAGTAATAGATCTGGCAATTTGTTTTAGAAAATTTGTTATTAAATGATAAAATTATCTGCTCGACGGCCTCGCTGGTGCAGTGGTGCGAGTATTCGCTTTGCTAGCGGAGGTTCCGGGTTCGATCCCCCGTAGGACGAATTTAGAAAAATGTATTTTCTAATTTGTATGGGTCTGGACTGGTAGGAGGCTTCGGTCTTGGCTAGTTACCACCCTACCAGCAAAAACGTACCGCCAAACAAAAAGATTTGTGTTCCGGTACGATGCTGTGTAGAAACCGTAAGGGGTATATCGCCTCTTAACAGATTAGCGCGCTTCCATCTTAGACTGTATCATCGCTTACCATCAGGACAGATCACAAGCGCTAATCTGTCAGCAATAAAAAAAAATCTGCTAATCTTATTAGTAACTGGTTCCCTGTTTTAAAAGGTATCGGGAACACACAGATAAACAAAAGCTTTTATTTCTTGTGGTATAATCGTCAATATCTGCATTTTATAAAATGTTATTCTATCGATGTTTTATTTTTTTATTAGTTAATATAAAGTGTTGGTCAAAGCCAAGTTAGTATACTAGACTTTAAGCCGGAAAAATGTCAAATCTTATTGGTGTCATTGTAATAAATAAAGAGCTCGAAAGGCATAACTCAGCCCTGATGTGGGTACAGGCTGGGCGGCGCGCGATAAAATTACTACTGTCAGATAAATTTATCCTCAAATATAAATTCTTCAAAAATTTCGACACGTAACCGATATTTAGGAGACGTTACAACATTTAACCGTACTGGTACATCATTTATAAATTGTATACATATATACGGCGAAAGAGAGCATAGGTTCCCGCCGACATCGTCATTAGTGGGGTCCATATTTTAACCTCCAAAGTGTAGGCGTCGGTGGGTAATGTTGATGAATGAAACACTTTATTAATTAACTCAGAATGTAATGTCCAATCACTTAATGTTCCCGATATCAAATTACACAAATATCCGTTCGATCCTCGCTAAGACCGATTTAGAAAGTTACATTTTATAATTTGTCTACTAGTGACCGGCAAAGACATACCGTCAAGCAAAGAAATTTGTGTTTCGGTACGATACTGCGTAGGAACCATAAGAGGTAAACTACAAAACAAAAAATAACGGATGTGCCCCAAACCGGTCACACAAAAACATATGTTAAAAAGATACGGTAAACAGGAGCCTATGATTATTCTAATGTTGGGCACAGGGATTCTTACAGGGATAGGAGCAAAGGTTTTCGGACCATATATTCACTACGTCGCCCCAATGCAGTTTAGGTTACCTATGTCAGAATTGCGTTACGATTGGAAACGTAATGACGAATTTTATAATAGCAATGTGCTTAAAACTGTCTTATCGGTCTAGTGGTTAGCATGTTTGACTACAGACATGAATCCTGATTTCGAGTCACGGGTCGGGCCAATGCAAAAATCAATAATGAGTTTTCTATTAAGATTTTCTCAATATTTGCCCGAAATTGGGAAGTTGGCGGTGAGATTCACCCCTGTGCCTCGGAGAGCACGTTAATCCGTCGGTTCTACGCTTGATCTCTCTCCCTTCGTGTCGGATTTTGGACTATGAGAGTGAAGTAATAGAGAGTGCACTTATGTACTATGCCTTCCAATCCACAGTGGAGCATCGTGGTGAGTCTATGCTTTAAAACCCTCGCTCTTCGGAGTGAGGAGACCTGTGCTCAACATTGGGACGTTAATGGGCTGCTACTTACTTTTTTTTAATGTGCTTACACTACCTCATTTGTCAAAAGGTCAGCTTGTTCGTCTACAGATATGAAGTCCAGACTATAAGAGTGAATAGATAGTGCACTTGTGGAGGCGCACTCACTTCTATACTATGCCTGCTAATCTACAGTGGAGCAACGTGAAGGTTCTATGCTTTAAAAACCTTATCTCCCATGATTGAGAAGGCCTGTGCCCAGCAGTGGATGTTGATGAGATACTATTTACTATAATGCAGCTACACATAAGTTTTACTAAGACATGGTTGTAAGATTCAAAGTTATTAATTAGATGTATGATACACAACACGTTCAAGTGCATGATCAGTGTACAACACACAATCTACCATACATAATAATTGTAATAATAATAATTTAAAATAATTTTAATTTTCATCCTTATCCTCAGTCGGATTTATCCGGGACGCCAGGGATGAACCTCTGGTGCCTCATTCATGGATGAAGAGGGTTCCCCTGAGTTTTAGTGGGTATTGCGAGGTCTGCTTGTTCGCTGAGTCCCACACTTCTGACACACGGTCGGAGTCAGTGCATAAAAGCATTTCCCAGCGAAAAAAGAAATCCTTATGGCAGATATTTACATTTCTATAAGTTACGTATGAGTACAATCATATTAATACCTATATTATTAGTTTATGTTGAAACGTATCAAAACAGTATGAGTGAGCTTGAACACTGTGTCTTGGACGAATTATTTTATTTATTTTGACTTTCATTTAAATAGTCCTTAATATAATTTTCGTCCCACCCGGTCATCGTTGAGAATTCAGCACTTGGAGTTGTAGACGTACATCTACCTGGGACACACGATCCAATTACGTAGGTCCAACTTTGAAAAAGAGGTCAATCGCCGAAACCAACTCGGATTAGCTCCGTTTGGTACACTACGGGACATCTTTTCATCCACAACTCCTCAGTGCCTGAAGACCAAGGTGTTCGAGCAGTGCATGTTGCCAGCGATTACATACGGTTCCGAGACATGACCGCTGACTATGAGCCTAGTAAGAAGACTCAGAGTCACTCAGCGGGCAATGGAGAGGGCTATGCTCGGGGTCTCTACGTGATCAAATCAGGAATGAGGAGATCCGTAGGAGAACTAACGTCACCGACGTGGCCTACCGAAAGATGAAGTGGCAATGGACAGGGCACATAGTTCGCAGAACCGATGTACGTTGGGGCTCGAAGGTGCTAGATTGGCGGCCTCGGACCGGAAAACGCAGCGTCGGCAGACACCCAACCAGGTGGACCAATGACATCAGGCGGGTCGCCGGCAGCCGCTGCACACAGGCGGCGCAAGATCGGGCCCAGTGGTCTTCATTAGGAGAGACCTTTGTCCAGCAGTGGACGTCCATTGGTTGAGACGACGACGACGAATATAGTAATCATTTTAACATATTAGCCATTTTTCAATTTATGTTTATATATATTAATGTTATTAATTTATTTTAGAGCGTTGGGTTTTTCATTATAAATTTTAAACGCCATGACGTGATAGTTTTTGTCATAAAGCTGTGTTTTTGTATTAACGTTTTTCAGACAGATCTAAATGTGTTTTAACATACAAACACACCTTATATATGTATAGGGAAGGTACAGTTAACATATTCAGTTCTTTAAAAAGAGAGCCACAGGAATTTATTGGGTTAAAATCTTGTATGTATTTTCAAAATTTGTCCTTCAAATTCTCCCATTTTAGGGTTTCCCGGAAGACATCTCTCTTAAGGGATAAGATCATCTTTGTGCACCTATTTTTTAGGTATTACAGAAGTTGTATAAATAAGTAACGACAATTTACTCAGTGACAGAGGGTCGCTTTATAATATCTTATCATATCACAGACAAAATTTGTCATCACAAAATATTGCATCTTACAGAAAAATAATCTAAGTAAATACTGGTGATTCTAGATAGAGCTATCATGCTATAAACAATGATATTCATAAATTCAAAATATCCGGAACTGTTTATGTGAATTCGGAGGCATTGAGTAGATTGAATGATAAAGCTTGGTTTATGGTTACTTAGACATAAAATAAATTACGGAATTCGTTAATACCAATGAGTTCGAACCCACAAATTTTTTGCTATGTTGGCAAATTTTAAGCTGAGAAAGCGATATATGCGGAAAATATAGTTACCATATGAATGCAAATATACAGTGAACTTTTATTAACTTACTTTCATAGTCCGATGGGATGTAATAATGCAATTTATTTCACGGTATCGTTAGCAGAAGACTGTCTTGCTCAATTTTAGGGTGAATATGGATTCGAGGGCATTTCATTCTATTCCTTTTCCACGTTAAAAACTGCATATTTCATCCAAATCTGCTGTCTAGGAGGACTTATGTAGTTATATGTCGCTGAGTTTCTTTTAACATTAAGCAGCATCGATAGCTTCGTAACATAAATAAAAAATTTAGCAAAAAAAGAACCGCCTTCAAAACATACTCTTACAAATATATTAATATGCTCTAAAAAGTAAATAATAATTGCGTATTCTTTTTTAGAGTTCTTCGTACTCTTATATTCGGAGTCGGCGTCAGTGAAGGTAGGTGTGTCCGCGTCTCCACTTGGTAGCTCCGGCACCATTACCACCTATAGCCTATATGTAGGTACCCTGGCTGACACCGACTCCAAATATAATAATACGAAGAACTAAAAAATGTGTTGCTCATATGAGGCAGCACCGATTAAATGAAACAACTTTGCAATGTGAAATTTACATTTGTACCACCGCACCCGGGATCGAACCCGCAACATTATTCGTTACAGGTCGGTTGTTTTGCCACCCCGCTATCGACAGATCATTTATATGGTAATTAAGCACATCACTAATACGGAAAAGTTTACCTCCTCCCCCCAGACTCTGCTACCCCTCCTTCACAGGTAATGCACCTTATAATATTGCAATACAACAACGAACGTAAGGTCATTGCCATTTGATTACAGACAGTTATATATTCTGCTATAAATCGCACCCTTACTGTAAGCCGTTGAAGAGTTCCATTGATCATCATAGTTGACTATCACTTGACCATACCGACGTTATGGTAGGTGACTCAAATATCCGGAGAGCTTGTAAAAGATTCTGCCGAATATCGTTAATTTGCTCCTAAGAATTGAAGAATTCCGTTACTTTGTCAGAGATCCCATAATCAGATCCTAAGCAAACTATCATCAAATAATCCTTGAAGTATATCCTTTCTAATAAAAAAAGAATCATCGAAATAGGTTGGCGTGATCTTGAGTTATTCGTCCATTTGTCGTGCACATGCTTAGTGCAAATTTAAAACTTATTCGGTTTTCTCATGGATGACATCATCAGAACTGGTTTAAAAAAAATGGGATCTTACGACAAGCACCACCTTTCAAATTTAAAAAAAATCATCAAGATCGGTTCACCCAGTCGAAAGTTATGAGGTAGAAATATAGAAAAAAATACAGACGAATATATAAGTAGCTTTTGCCAGTCCCTTGATGACAGCACTTATAATCAGTGAAGTAAGACAGCTTTGACGGAATACCAGTCCTAAGTAGCAAGTTTATGGTGATTTCTTTCGTTGTGTGATTGATTGAATCTCTTTTTCTAGAGGGGTAAATGTTCCAGTGAATAGAAACTGAAAAGAAGTTATTCATGGGGACAAGCATTCAGATTATGTGGGATTGTTTCCAATTATACCTCTCTATAGTAGTTCTTTTTATTTTGTGCCTTAGATTTTGGGAACCAACAGCTTGAAGCGATTAAAGGTAGAAAATAGCAGGAAGCCATTCGACCAATTAAGCATTAGCAGTTCAACTTGTTCAGAAAATGTCAATATTGTTACATCCCTATATTCTATATTAATAACGCTGACCTGCAACTATCGACTGCTATATCAGTCAAGGTGTAAGCAATCAGTCAGTCGTTCTGCTAATTAGTCGAATTACTGTCCAATACGGGACCTGGTTTCTGCCTACCGGTCTGGACTAGTAATAAGACTAAGGTCCTGACCAATATAGTTGGCGATAGACTTTTTGAAAAGGTTCTCGCGAGTCGCGGAATAAAGTGATTCTAGTAAACTGTCAAAGTTGTGAGAATTATAAAACCATATAAACAATTAATAAACTAAGTTTTTAGCCAGTGTAGTGTTTTCTTTTATAAACAATGAGGGCCCGAGACTAACAGTATGTAAACATCAAGGTAAGGAATTACAAAAAGTTCTTATTGGTAGTCGCAATAATAAGATTATTTCTCCAATCCTATGAGCTAGCAATATTATAGCACACAACATTGATTCTATTAACAGTCCTGTGTTTTCTTGTCCCATATCGAGTTTTCTTTTTCCATTTATGTTATTATGTGTATTATATTATATACTGAGAATGTGTAGACCTATTATGACGAAATATTTAATGTGTTGTCAGGTGGATTTCAAAATGGTCCAATTTACTTGATCCTGTTTTTCTTAAATCAAATAAAATCAAAATATCCTCTATTCAAGTAGGCTCAAAAAGCACTTTTGAATCCGGGTAAGAAATAGTCTGATAAGAGAACGTTGTGGTATAAAAGAAGATGTAGTGACTAAAATTGAGAAAGGTATGCTGAGGTAGATGGTTTGAGCATGTAGAGAGAATGAATGAAAGGAGTCTGACAAAAAGGATTTATGAGTCAAGAGTGAATGCGAAAGTTGGCAGGGGAAGACCAAGGCGAACGTTCATGGAGCAAATCCAGGACATTTTAATTAAGGGCCAAGCCAAGAGTACTCTAAACCGACGAACTTGTATGAAAGGTTTAATGAGAATGAAAGAACCGAAGGAGATCAGCAAGTATCGAGGCAAGTGGAAGGACGTTGTCTCTGCCTACCCCTATGGGAATGAGGCGTGATGCTATGTATGTATGTAAAACTTTGTATTTCACTTTTCTACTGATATTTCTTTGAATTTATCTTTTAAGGAAATTGTGAGATCCTAATTGATATATGGCACGCTCTTTTTTGCAAAATAAATTTGGTTTAATGTCCGCCGCCTTAACCCATAACAGTATGCCTTAAGACACAATGCTATGGAAATAAGCGTAATACACCATATTGGCAGTTTCAACAACTGGTATTGTCTAACTTTTCTAACAGAAAATGCAGTGGTACTAAAATTACTCGCCAGAGTCTTAATATGGGTACTCCACTGAAACCTATAGTCTGATGTTATACCTAAGAATACCGTAGACTTAACTTTCTTTAGAGGACTATCATTAGTTTAAATATTTGTACAAATTTCTTTTGCATGTGGTAAATGAAAATCAACATACTTAGAGTTTAATATTAAATTATTAACTGAAAACCAATGTGAGACAAGTGACAGTATACTTATATAAAGGTATCTCAGTGGTGAAACGCGTAGACTTCTGTTCAGAGAGTTGCAGGTTTTAATCCTAGACAGGACTGAGACATGCCAAGTTTCTGTCTATATATATAAAAGAGATATCCAGGTATCTATTGACTCATCACGATCTCTGGAACCATAAGGCGTAGAGACTTGAAATTTGGTAGGATTATTCCTTTTGTCGAGTAGAGGTCAACTAAGAACAGATTTTACGAAATTTTACCCTCAAGGGGGGTTGCGGGGGAGTTAATTATAGACTCATCACATAAGGCGTAGAGACTTAAAATTTGGTATGAATATTTCTTTTGCTGAGTAGAGGTCAGCTAAAAACGGATTTTACGAAATTGATTGAAATTTGGTACGGCGATAATCTAGAGCCTGAAAAGGACTATAAGCTAAGAAATCATCAGAAAAAAATCATTTCAAGACGAAGTCGCGTTCAGCTTGTATATATATATATATATATATATACAAGCTGAAGACCTGGAAGAGACCTGGATATCTCTTATATATATATATATATATAAGAGATATCCAGGTCTCTATTGACTCATCATATCTTTGGAACCATAAGGCGTGAAAACTTGAAATTTAATAGGAATATTCCTTTTGCCGAGTAAGGGTCAGTTAAAAACGGATTTTGCGAAATTCGGGATTGCGGGGGTGTTCATTAAAAAATTGAAATTTTCACATTGGAAATAAGTTCAAACTTCACATTTACAAACTATATATCTTTTAAGGTATGTATAACTTGGTCAAAATTTATTTTTTTATCGTAATGGAATCTATCAAAAGTTAATTTTAGGAAATTGTACCCTCAAAGGGCAGTGTGGGTATGTTTCTTATTTCTAAAACAATTTGCTTTAAATTAATCAAAATGTTACCAAAAAAACATACCACGCAGAAGAAGTCGCGAGTTCAGCTAGGTAATGGTGATTTTACACTTATAATTGCAATTTTTGATATACTCGTAGAATATCAATATTTGCAGCATATATAGCATTTTTGGGTCAGAGCCCTGATCATTCGGACCTGGTCGTCGTAAGATTCAGCGCCTAAAGCTCAGGCAGCTGCAGCATTGATAGGTGACTGTAGCATTGATAGGTGACTGCAAAAACTTCTGCCCTTTCGAAGAGGGTCGCCACCATACCCTTAGATGGGTGTCCAGCGTGTGTACCGACATATTGGGCTAGAAGAGATCTTTTACTGGAGAGAATAATTGGTGAGTGATGAGACTAAGGGAATAAGCGGCTAATGACCTATGTCCTAGACGGAGAAGGCTAAATTCACTCATAGGTGAGGAGGGATCAGCGAGGGCGAAACTCTTTCATAGGGGTGTGCATACGCGTATTTCAGCGAAAGATAGGATTTGGTGGGTTGAAGCTCCAAACACACTCTCTCCTATAAGTGAGGAGGGCTGTATCCACCAGAGGGGCGAGTATTAACGAATAGGCCATAACTTACGTTATATAGTTATAATATATTTGCACTGGGTAATTTTATGGAAGATCCAATTGGTACATCGATGTCTAAATCGATGCTTTTTAATAACCTTATTAAATTCGAAAATAGTCGAGCTGTACCTGAAGCGATAACGTGAATATAGTGTGTTCTATGTATAAATATTCAAAGTCATTTAAAATAGGTCTTAGATTTCAGAGAGGGCTCAGACAATACTAAATCCTCCGCTGAGCTCGCGATAGTCCTATCTTTATAATTGTATTTTGACTGCTTTAGAAAACTGTCGAGACCGTTGTAAATTTTTCTTTGTAAATTATATTCGAATTGTTTTGTCTAACAATTTAGAGAACTTCGTTTTGAAAGGACACGGCGTATCTAGTTTCAATTTTACTTGGAAATTACTCGCGCGTTATATACTTGTTAAACAAAGTGTGTTAAATTAAGGAACATGTTTCACTAGTTTGTAACGTAATATCTCTATATGAGAAATCTGAGAGATAATTAGAAAAGGTTTTGCTTAAAATCTAACAACGAGACTCGTGTAGTCTGTAGCACATAAAACCTTATATAGTATTCAAAAAGTCTTTATTGAAGTAGGTCATTTTTAGCACTTTTGAATCGTCAAATATAAGTTTTACCAAACAAAATATATTCTATGTCCTTTTCAAGTTCTAAACCACTTCTTTATCAATTTTCAGCCAAATCGGTTTAACCATTCATGAGATATAAATGACACCTTTGATGATGGGCCGGAAAAAAATCCATCACTGTTAAAAAAAAATCATATTTTTAAAAGGTTTATGGTTCAACATGTTAGTACAAATAAATGAAAGTTTCATAAAAAATACATTACTTTACTAAAAAAACACAGCTATCGCTCAAGTCAACGAACGCACACGGCCGGCATTGTATGCGTGCGAAAGAAACGACTAAATTGAACGAAAGTGCGAAAAACTGCCGCGCCCGTTCGTTCGTTGGCCCGAGCGTCAGCTGATTTTTATTTTGTGTTTTATTGTTTTCGTCAGCTAGTAGTATATGTAGTAGCTGAACCCGCGACTTCGTTTGCCTGGAATGTTTATTTTGTCGCATTTTAATAAATTTAGACAAATTGTTTTACAAATAACAAACAAACCTGCATTTTCTAAAATTTACTTATGATACTTTCATTATTTAAAAAAAAAATTCGGATCAAGTTTTACGTACCATAAACAATATAGTCTGTAAATGTGTAATTTGATTTTTTTTAATGTGAAAATTAGATGTTTTTAATTAACACCCCCGCAACCCCCTTGCGGGTGGAATTTCGTACAATCTGTTCTTAGCTGTCTCTACTCGGCAAAAGGATTATTCCTACTAAATTTTAAGTCTCTACGCCTTATGGTTCCAGATATATCGTGATGAGTCAATAGACACCTGGATATCTTTATTTGTTCCAGATTTACAAAGATTTCTTGATATTACCCTTGACCCCCAAACTAGGAATACCCGTGTCTTGGAGGTCTCACCCTACCCGTTACATTCTGGGAACCTTGTATATATACTATAATTTACTTATAAACAAAGATGACTTACAATATATACTTCTGGACACATCGTATTGGCCCACCTTGCATTTTCAGATTCGTATGGTCCTAGCTAAAATTTTATATTTGGTCGAGCAAAAAGTTTTTATGCAGTTTTGAACCTGGCACATTCATAATTTCAATCAATAGTCTTTTTTGAATTTCGAACACAGAATTTAAAGAAACAAAAGACAATTTGGAGCCTGTTCGTTGTTAACAAACAATCGAATACTAAAAAAAAAATTGATTTTATTGGTTTACTCGGATTTAATTCTTGAAAGTGTGATTTTTCTTCTTGATTTTGCAACAAACATTACTTATTCTTACCATTAAGGTAAGGTTCTATGAATAATCAATGGATACTTCGCCTGAAGTCGCCGCCCAAGCTGTGGCACTTATCCAGGCGGGACACAGCCAACGAAATGTGAGTGTTCAACTTAATTTAAGTCGATCTGCGGTCCGAAATGTTTATTCGCGGTACCTAGAGACTGGCGGCTTTGTTCGTCGCCAAGGAAGGCCACGATCTCGGGTCACAACTGAAAGGCAGGATCGATTCATCGTGACGACCAGCTTGAGAAATCGTCACCTTACCTCCATTGAGATACAAAACCAACTTCGCGACTTCCACGGAGTATCTGTGAGCGCTCGAACAGTTCGGAGAAGGTTAAAAGAACGCGATATGGTACCACACAAGCCAGCTAATGGCCCCAAACTAACGCGAGCCCATCGAACAGCGCGCCTTCATTTCGCGCGCACTCATTTAAATTGGACTCAGCAGCATTGGAGCCGTGTACTCTTTTCTGATGAGTCTAAAATTGTGTTACATGGCAATGATGGAAGGAAGAAGGTCTACCGACGTAAGGGGGAGCGTTTTGCACAATGCTGCTTTGAAGAGAGGGTTGCTTATGGCGGTGGCTCATGGACTGTCTGGGGCGGTATATCCGCGAGCGGTAAAACTCAACTTGAGATTGTTACGGGACCACGGCTGCCAACATTAAATGCTGAAAGGTACATTCGTGAGTGCTTAGAACCTCACGTGATGCCATACGCGGACTATGTGGGCCCAAATTTCCTTTTTATGCATGATAATGCAAGAGCCCATACGGCCGGCATCGTCAGGGAATATCTTCGGGGTGTGAACATCACAGTTATGGACTGGCCAGCCAGAAGCCCAGACATGAACCCCATTGAGCACATGTGGGACGAGCTAAAAAGACTTGTTAGGGCTCGTCAGCCAGTTGCCCAGACGATGCAGGAGTTGAAAACTGCCATAGAAGAGGAATGGGAGATGATCCCCCAAAATTTCATAGAGCGGTTGATAAACTCTATGCCTAATCGTATGAGAGCTGTGGTAGAAGCCTATGGAGGCAACACGCGTTATTAAATTATACCTTTATTAAATTGAACATATTTTTTATTCAATAATCAAGTGCCTTCACCAAGGCGTATACCCAACTTGTTAGGCGTAGCTCCATGTTGTGTGGTATTCCGAATTCAAATTTAAAACATTACGATCGAAAAAGATGTTAAAAAGTACCAGGTTTAAAACTGCATCAATAGTTTTTGTTCAATCTAGCAATAATATTTCGGTAGGGGCCATCGAAACCTAAACTCTAAGGTGGGCCAATAGATGTGTCCAGAAGAGTATTAGTAATGTTGGTAACTTATAATTATGTTACTTTGAATGAATGTTTTCGGGCGAGCGAGCGTGAGTGTTTGTTGTGGTGCGTGTGTGTGTGCGCGCAAGTGTGCGTGTGTGACCGTGAATAAGAGAAGAAAAGGTAAAAGAAAAAAGAAAAAATATTTTAAAATATAAAATGTAGTTTAGTTGATTATCGAAGTAATTCTTCGGTGCGCTGATAATTTAATGGTTTAAAATAGTTGTTTATTTTTCAGGTGATATCTGTTGTCGTGCAAAATTTTTTATGTATTATTCATATTTTTGTATCATATCATATGCGATGTGGCAGCGCCTCCCCAAATTGTTATGCAGTAGCTTAATAGTGAAAGTAATATTTCTTTTATATATATAGATATGATATAGCAGTGAAACGTTGACTATAACTTAATCCCATATTTACGGCTATAATTTACTATAATCTAGTGGCCGAGAGCTAGTAGTCTCGTTCAATATCTATAAAACAGCGCCAGTACAGAAGTTTCCTCTTAAAAAAATATCTCCTTAAACCTATTTAATATATAACCCACCTCAGTTCTAAACGACGTGAACTCCCTTGTGAACAAAGAATTGAGATACATTTCAAACAGCGCCTTCCATTTAAATCAGAGGGCAGGTAATGTTATTTTAAATCACCTTTTTCTTACAAGATACGCTTGATGGCTGCTTTATATTACATCAATTTAATATTAGAGATAATATTAATGTATACAAGTGTCATAATTTACCCAACGTCGTCTATTATATCTGCTGTTACGTCTTACTTAAATTGAAGGAATTAGGGAACAATTGAAATGAGCACGCAATATTTCCTATATAATTCGAAATCTATTTAAATATAAGTAATAATACCTACATACATAGCATCACGCCTCATTCCCATAGGGGTAGGCAGAGACCACGTCCTTCCACTTGCCACGATCCTTCCATATCTCCTTCGCTTCTTTCATTCTCATTAAATTTATCACACAACTTCGTCGGTTTAGAGTTCTCTTGACGTGGCCCTTATTTAAAATGTCCTGCATTTGGTCTAGGAACGTTCGCCTTGGTCTTCTCCTTCTAACGTTCGCATTCACTCTTGACTCATAAATCCTTTTTGTCAGTCTCCTTTCATTAATTCTCTCTACATACCCAAACCATCTAAGCATACCTTTCACAAGTTTAGTCACTACGTCTTCTTTTATACTACAACGTTCTCTTATCACACTATTTCCTACTTTGTCACTCAGTTTCAATCCGCTCATATTTCTCGACGTTCTTATTTCTACCGCATTTATTTTACTTATGTGATTCTTCTGCCATACTCAACTTTCACTACCATACAAAAGTGTTGGTACTAACACTCCAACATGCACTGCCTGTCTGGCCCTTTGAGACAACATCCGGCTTTTCATAAAGGCGTGCAGAGCACGATTCAATGTCACTTTCACATGTTCCATCTTTTGTAAATTTAGACCCCAGGTATACAAATTCTTTCACCTCTTCCACTTGTTCCCCATCTTTCAAAATATTGCCATTCATCATGGATTCATCTCTTTCAATAAGCATAACTTTCGTTTTGTTTACATTCACTTTCATTCCTTTCCGTTTCAAAGCTTCATTCATAATATTTACCAACTCCTGTAGCTCATTAGCAGATGATCATCTGTCAAACAGTTATCCATGAATAGGTTGAACAGCCATGATGATGCAACACATTTCTGTCGAACACGTCTTTCGACAGGAAACCACTCCGTGTACGCCCAGTTTGTTCTGACACGAGCACTAGAACCCTCATAGACTTCAATGCTTTGACTTGAATCAGATTACCGTTCGCCCCATAGGTAGATAACGTTGACCACAGCTCATTCCTCACCACTCCATCATAGGCCTTTTCTAAGTAATTATAGCAGTAATGTTATTACATTCTGCATACTACTGTAGGAACAATAATCATTATTTCATTGTGAAAAAGTAGATTTATGTTGTTTGTGACTAACTCCTGACTAGTATAAAAAGATACGACTGATATTATTGCTTGAGCAATTGGTCAGTTCGGATTTATTTAACAGACACTATCCTGGAGGATACAAGCCTCTTTATAAGAGTATAGAATTTCGATGTAGCTTTACTTTAAGAGGGCAGACTATATATATCTCAGAATTTCATCGGAGATATACAGGCTTCCTAAATATTTTTTTAAATTTATTCAATGTAATAGTATTAAGTTGTGAATGTCTTGTAAAAAGTGTTTATCATGTGTTGGATTGTGTTGTCCATAAACCTTAAAAATATATATTTTTTTATGGTGGTGGTAATTGACTAAGGTGTTCAACTATTTGAAGATTAGCAAAATTTTGGTTTACAATCACAGAAACCGTACAATCTCCTACGTGCTTTCTCCAATTAACGTGACGCTGGCGAAATTGTGTGTGCCTTGTCACACCTGAAAGCCAATAATTAAAAGAAGAAGAAGAAGTTTTTTTTTATATTTTCCTGGACTTCCACAAATGATTCAAAATCAAAATTAGCTATATTTTCTATTTCTATTGTGCATTCATTGTTGCAAAGACAGAGATTAATATTCCCATTGGAATTTCCGGGTCTTGCAGTTAAATTCTGACATTCATAACGTTGTTAGTCTGAAAGTCTTGGAACTGGAATTCCTAAGAGCCATTGCGACACCACCTTTAACAATGCGATAATTATTATTGAAACTTCTATCTCTTGTCTTGCGCTGGAATTAAGTTATGCAAATTTCAACGTAGTACTCAAATTTATTATTTGTGAAATGTATTTAATATTAAAAGCTTTGGATTTACATGGACTGAATAAAATTCAATATAAAATATTACAACAGTTATATTTAAAATATTAACAGATATTATATAACTACAAAAGTTTACTGTGTTTATACTTTACATTTTAACTTTTTAACCGACTTCAAAAGAAGGGTAGGTTATCAATTCGTCTGTATTTTTTGTTACCTCATAACTTTCGACTGGGTGAACCGATCCTGATGATTCTTTTTCTATAAAAGGTAGTGATTGTCGTAGTGTCCTGTTTTTTTTTGGTCCAGTTCTAATGATGGTATCCATGAGAAAACTGGATAAGTCTTAAATTTGCATTAAGGATGTGCACGACAAATGGGCCAATAACTAAAGATCACGCTAATGGATTTCAATGATTCGTTAGGATATACTTCAAGGGTTGTTTCATGATAATTTGGTTAGGTTTTGAGTTAAGAATTCCGTTGCTTTGAAAAGTAACGAATCTCTTCAATTCTTAGGAGCAAATTAACGATACTCGGCAGAATCTTTTGCTGATTAACCGGATATTTAAGTCACCTATCGTTACCTCGGTATGGTCAAGTGAATGTCGCACTGAAATACGATGATGATGAACTCCTCAACGGCTTACAGTACGGGATCGATTTAAGGCAGGATATATACCTGTCTGTAATCAAATCAAAACTGAGCTTATTTTAGTTGCTACATAACAATATTTATAGAGTGTATTAGGAACTTTTGCATATTAGTGATGTCCTTGATTACCATATAAATCACTGGTGATTGCGGAATGGCTAAATAATCGACCTGTAACTTAAGTATGCGGGTTCGATCCCAGGTGTCGCGTTACTAATGTAGATACACTATTTTATATGACTTTAAAAGCGAAATAATTCTGCTATACACGACTTTTGTGATACTTTAACCGTTTACGAAGCGTAGCTGAAGTTGTTAAAAGGGAAAAAATTCACCGATTTGGAAACATTCTTCATCGGTACACCACATTTATGGATATTAGTGTGATACATATCATCACAATAGTCTGTAGTTTTCCTCGATAACTGGGCTATCTAACACGGTAAGATATTTTCAAATTGGTTTAGTAGTAGTTTCTAAGATTAGTGCGTTCAAACAAACCAACTCTTTCGGGTTTATAATACAGTATAGACACCAAAATTAAGGTTTGGTTGGTGGTCTTTCGAAACAGTTCGACATATATTAATGTATATCTTTTTTTAGTATATTTGGTAGGTCTGTATACGAGTAAGTCATAGAGTATTTCTTACCCGCATTTATTACCCCCCCCCTTTTTTTTCTTATGTTTTGGGAAAGTTTTGGAAGCCTGGCCTGGCCTGGGCCTGTTGCGGAAGCAAGTATTTTTGCACATACGTGTGGTTATGGTGGTGGTATAAAAGTCAATAGCCAATTCCCGTAATTTTCGAACGACAAGAATATAAAATAAGTCACGAATCACGCGGGCGTATACTAACGTATATGTAATGCAATTCTACACAGTATATTTGGTGCTCCGTGATGTGAAACGAACTAATCAGAAACTTCATTAGTGGACATTTGTAGGAAGGTTTAATTTGGATAAGGCTTAGTCCACTCAAAATTGTTTTGGAATTCAGCACGAATAATGAGACAAAATTGAAATGTTTCGCCAAATATTTATACGCATTATAATTTGTGTATATACTAGGGATTTGCTGTAGCTTTGCACGAGTAGCAGAGCATCCAGCAGCGAAGCCCTCGTCTATCGTGAATGGAGGAGCCAAAGGTTCATTGAGGCATTCCACTCTGGGTCTTTCGAATGAAGCCGGCTAATAAGTGCCCTAGTGGGTCAGGGATTGGATATATTTCAGTCTCTTATTTCCTACTCCTCTTGGTCGGGGATGTTGTCTTTCTACTGCATTTCGTTCTCTTCTTTGCTGTCCCACCTTCAAAGAAATGATACATTCGCCGAAGGTAATTGCAATATTCCAGGCCGCTGATTTGTGGCGGGTGACCCTCCTCGGGAATTTAATAGCCTCTCATCAGGGCAGGGCAGCTGCACGTACCGAAAGGGCATAAACTGAGAGCTAAAGGTGGCGTGAAGATCTGGGATATCCAACGGCGGCTCTGTTTACGATGGGGGCGATCCGTCCTCACGTAGAGAATTGACAGATTCAGACCGGCCATGATTGTTTCGAAAAGTATCTGCATCAGATTGTCCGAGAGGAAACGCCATCCTGCAATGAGTGTGATGCACCTAATGATTCGGTGCAGCATAATTTGGTAGAACGCCGGGTGTGGGGACCCCTGCGGCATCTTTTGATGTCATTGTCGCAATGCTGACTAGCAAAAGGCAGTGGAGCTCCTCTTCTACGGCGCAGGAGGTAGGAGGCGTTGATTTGTGCTTCTCCTACCCCCTTCCTAAATTCCCAGCGGGCGTATCTCGGAGTACCGCGGTAGAATGCGTCAACCAAACCTCTCGTGCTCCACTAAAGGATGGGGAGGAAATCGCTGGTTTTTAATGAGTATTCTTGCTTCCTGCCAGTAAGTCCTACACTCCCGTTTGTATTTTGTCTGAAGGGGATGCGTCGTCACTGACGAGCATTGTACATAAAATATTTGCTAGCGAGAACCTACATATTTTGTCTGGCATAAAATCTCATTACAATCAATTATTTAAATCAGATTTAAATGTAATAGATTGTTTTAACTCTACTTCGAAGTGTTTAAATATATCTCATTGTATGTGTATAAATAATTATACAATATTCATAACTCCTGCCTAATTATTATCGACATTAAGTAAAACTTGTCATCAGAGTTAGAAAGACACTTGAAGCTATTTATATGATATGGTATGGTATGAAAATGAGAATTCCTTAAGGTAACTAATTGACAAGAATATACTTTATTGACCAGAATAAAGTTCCAATTACCACATTTTAATTAACTATTTTAAGAAGAATCAATGGATAAAGTAAGTTATCCCTAAAAGATAGGCCATCATGAACTTTTTTGTAAATCTATAGAAGAGGAATACTCCACTATGCATAGTTTTATCTAGTAAAGAATCAAGTGAGTAAAGTTATTGGAGTGAAAAAGACACTTGAAGCTGTTTATATTATATGGTATAAAAAAGGAGTTTGCGAGAATCGCTTAAGATAACTTAGATATTTAAGTTAATAAAAACCTATTATATTCGTATGTATAGCTTTCCAATTATTACATTACTTTAAAAAGTTTTTGTAGAAGATAAAATAGGTTAAGTGAGTTTTTCTTAAAAGTTATACCATTGTGGAATTTTTAGTAGATCTATAGAAGAGGAATACATAGTTTTGTTATATCTCCAAGGGATTAGGCATCGTTTTCATAGCTTTGTACATTCTGAACGCAGCTTAAATCAACAGCTTAAGTACTAATCTTCGATTCAATTTATCCGAATTATAGTTGTACGCTAATTTCCGTTTCAGCGAAAATTGTTAATAGACTGGATTTATTGCTTAACTGGCTTATACGTATTTTGATTTTTCGATGTGAGATATTTGTAGTGGTGCCTTTTTTATCGCTGGGAAATGCTTTTACGCACTGGGACACACTGGCTATGCCCGAATACCTACTAAAACCCAGCGGCATCCTCGTTAACCTTTGATGACATTGTCAGACGTCGCTTGCACATTCTCTCTGACAAGCCCGGTTGCGGCCGGCAAAGTAGATCACTGGTTCAAAGTGGAGCTAGAAGTCGTTCGTAATGACGCCTCCTTTCTCCCAGCCTCCTCCTTCGGAGAAGAGGGACATCTGGTGCTCTTTGTCTCTCTCTCCATCGCCTTCTTCAACGAGATGATAGCCTCGCACTACAGGCCGCCTCACTGCCAAGCATTGTGCCTATTATACTTGATATATACATTGATACGATATATACATTGATATTATACATGATATAATATATCCCCGCCGATCAACGCCACTAAAACATGCCGCTGTGGTGCCCAAGCTGGACTTGCCGCCAATGTGTGGGCTGTCATAACAACAGCTGCACCACACTAATGCCAAATAGGTGACTCCTCCGGGCGTGCAATCTGATCCAGGTATTAACCGAAACAACCATGTCCCGTCAACACCTGCACCAGTCTGAAGGAGAGCGTCTCGTGCCGTCTCGAAAGTCATTGATGCATATAGTGGCGAAGTATCACCACGTCACTTGACTTCACACACTTTAGGAAATTCGCCATCTCTCTCGCTGCACTTCACCATATACACTATTAATAGTAATAATATCGATGTTTGACATTTGCTAGGCGTCACGTGACTGAACGGTACAAATTAAGTAAGACTATAGATAGCTGGGTGACAACACTGATAGTTCTGAAATGTTGGGAATTACTGAGTAATACACTGACAATACTTAAAAATATCAAAAACGTGCAATATTAAGAAATGCTATACAATACGAGGTAACTTTAACGAACGGAACAATTTTGTGTTGTCAGTCTTTCCAGCTGCTTTGTTGAATTGTTGTTTTAAAAAGAAATTTTGCTAAATTGTATAAATGCAAATAGTGAATCAATAATTAGTATCGTGCATGTTGTGTATAATTAAGTAGTGGAAAGAATAAAAGTTGTATGTCAATGTGAGTATATAACACGCTTATCTTATAACAGGTAATTTGTTTTTGGCTTCCAAACAGAGTGTTTGAGAAATCCATTTCTTAAATTTTTGCTTGCTAATCTTTTCTGTTATTGAGAAGGTAGTAAGCCAGGGCAAAAGCCTTCTAGCAATCTCAGCAAATTAAATTGAAAACATGAAGATTTCCAGGAATCAAATCAGTGTGATGAAAATCAAGGTTGCGTAAAGAAGATTTGCTTTAATAAATATCACTGTTTAATGCTTAATACTTAACCTATCTATCATTATTTATATCATCGTTTTGTTTTATATCCACAACGTATTTTTTTTAACTTTGATGTTGCTTATTAATAATTTTAATTTGTAATTACCGATTTAAGTGGTTTTAATATGTCTGATTTGAATGTAAAAGACTTAAAGCTCGCACAAAGTTTCGTCAACTTGAATGGAAAATGTATCACAGCTCATAAAAAAAGCGTATTGTTTAAGCGTTTAGAAGCAATGAAAATATAAGATTAACTGTTTAAATTAAATGTTTAAACGCTCATTAACGTTCCACTGCTGGGCACAGGCCGTCTCATTATAGGAGAGAGCTTTTTTAGAGCATCAACTGACATGGCAGATATAGTACATAAGTGTACTCTCTATTCCTTTAATCTTATAGTCCGATGTGACGGAAATCCGACATGACCGGAAAGAGATCAGGTGCAGGACCGACAGCTTCACGTGGTATCCGATGCACAGGGGTGGAGCACACCGCAAACTGCCCAACTTCGGACAAATATAGAGAAATCTTGATAGAAAACTCAATATCGATTACATAATCGATACAGACATCTGTAGTCGAACATGCTAATGCACTTGACCAATGAGGCAGTTTAATATGATTAATCATAGTCAATGTTTGCAGGAATATTTCTTCTTGATGCGATAAATAAATAATGATAAAATAAAAGTTGTTTTTAACCGACTTCAAAAAAAGGAGGAGGTTATCAATTCGTCTGTATTATTTTTTTTTGTGATTGTTAGCTCATACCTCCCGACTGGGTGGACCAATCTTGATGATTTTTTTAAATGAAAGGTGGAGCTCGTCATAGGGTTCCATTTTTTTAATCCAGTTCTGATGATGGCATCCATGAGAAAACCGGATAAGTGTTAAATTTGCATTAAGCGACAAATGGACGAATAACTCAAAATCACGCCAACCGATTTCGATGATTCTTTTTTCATTGGAAAGGATATACTTCAAGGGTTGTTTTGTGATAGTTTGGATAGGTTCTGATGTTGGAATCCATGACAAAGACGGAAATGTTCAATTCTTAGGAGCAAATCAACGATACTAGGCAGAATCTTGTATAAGCTATCCAGATATTTGAGTTGCCTACCATAACTTCAGTATGGTCAAGTGCTAGTTGTAGTTAAATGTGAAGATCAATGGAACTCCTCAACGGCTTACAGTAAGGGTGCGATTTATAACAGAATATATAACTGTTTGTAATCAAATGGCAATGAGCTTACGTTTGTTGCTGCATTGCATTAATATGTTCTAAAAAGTATATATGTTGATCATGAAACTATCCAACTGACATGCTCAGGCAAACTCAGGTACATTGTTTGGGCAATAATGAGACGAACTCACTAACTCACTAATCTTAAAATCTTTAAACTTATTCGTGATTGATATGAAATTTAGCGAATTCACGCTGTACTACGTACAAGAGCTAAATTGGTGACACCAAGAGGAACAAGTAGTTTTAAAGAAAATTAACGATTCTTTTTAAGTCTTGTTAGAAGAACTTTCCCGTAGTTTATTGAAATGTCACTCGCTCTCAGCTATCGAGGACCCTTTTGTAATTGAAGTCAACAACTTAGAAATACTAAAGGGTGGACTGTAGCACTATCTCTACGAAGGAGATTGATTTTGTTTTCAGTTGAGATAGTTTTGTATGGTGAAGAAACAAAGTTAGTTGTCATCGGGTTGCAATAGTAATTGAACTCCTTTGAAAAACTTTGTTCGTCTATTGAAGCTTTATCTAGTGAAAAAGGGAGTACTATTTTTATTCAATTTATATGATTAGTTCACCCTGTGTCTATGTCCAAACTTTCAATCGTTATTTTAATACGTTTTTATCCATATTCCTGTAGCTTATTAGCGGATGACGCAAGTATTACTTGATCGTAAGAGTTAACGTATCTTACTCTATGAGTATCTCTAGTCTAGTCTCTATGAGTTAAGACTTACGATCGTAAGATCGTAAGTCTTAACTCATACATACTTTCTTTTAAATCTGACAAACAGTTATCCATGAATAGGTTGAACAGCCATGGTGATGCAACACATCCCTGTCGAACACCTCTTTCGACAGAAAACCACTCCGTGTACGCCCTGTTTATTCTGACACAAGCACTAGAACCCTCATAGAGAGACTTCCATGCTTGAATCAGATTAATGCTCACCCCATACGTAGATGACGTTGACCACAGCTCATTCCTGACCACTAGATCATATTCTACAGGAGATGGTAAATATTATGAATAAAGCTTTGAAAGGGAAAAGAATGAAAGTGAATGGAAACAAAACGAAAGTTATGCTTTTTGAAAGAGATGAATCAATGATGAATGGCAATATTTTGATAGATGGGAAACAAGTGGAAGAGGTGAAAGAATTTGTATACTTGGGATCTCAAATTACAAAAGGTGGAACATGTGAAAATGATATTGAAAGGAGAGAGAATGCAGGGAATATGGTAAATGGTGCCCTACACGCCTTTATGAATATCCAGATAGTGTCTCAAAGGGCCAGACTGGCTGTGCACGCAGGAGTGTTGGTGCCAACACTTATGTATTGTAGTGAAAGTTGGGGATGGCAGAAGAATCACAAAAGTAAAATAATTGCGGTAGAGATAAGAGCGTTGAGAAGCATGAGTGGATTAAAACTAAGTGACAGAGTAAGAAATATTGTGATAAGAGGACGTTGTGTTATAAAAGAAGACGTAGTGACTAAAATTGAGAAAGGTATGCTTAGATGGTTTGGGCATGTAGAGAGAATGAATGAAAGGAGACTGACAAATAAGATTTATGACTCAAGAGTGAATGTGAAAGTTGGAAGGGGAAGACCAAGGCGAACGTTCCTGAATCAAATCCATTAACATTTTAAATAAGGGCCAAGTCAAGACTACTGTAAAACGACGAACTTGTATTAAAGGTTTAATGAGAATGAAAGAAGCGAAGGAGATATGCAAAGATGGTGGCAAGTGGAAGGACGTTGTCTCCGTCTACCCCTATGGGAATGAGGCGTGATGCTATGTATGTTTGTTTATCCATATTAAATTTAATTATTACTTTTTTAAATATTGACTCATAATTTTATTTATTTTGCTAAAAATTGTATGGTGCTATCTATTGAAAGCTCGTGTAAAGGGTTTAAAAGTTTTATGCTCACTTCTCGCTTTGCTAGGTGCTGTGTTTGATTACAGGCAGGGCAAATTAGGGAAAACCCATCTTCGTATCTGTTTGAAACAGGATTGGTATTGGATATGGAAAAATACCACCCTACTAGCAAAAACTTTTGCTTCCATCTTGGACCGTATCATCAGTATAATCATATCATATAGCAATAAGGTGAGATTAGCAATAATAGAGATCTTAATGGAATTTATTAACAACATATATATATCATCTATATCACGACCTAAATAATATTATACACGAATATGGACAGGATGTGTCTCGAATGATATACGATACAAAAAGCTTTATCTATGAAAGTGCGTATTATTTTGGCGGTAAATCTTTTTTTGACGTGTATTGGATATTAAATCGTCGTGGGAAAAGATATGAACAAAGATTCAAGCATTATAAGGTCATGAAGTCTATAAATACTTTGATAGGATATAGTAGGTTTAATTTCATTAAGGAGCTACAGACATGAGGTTCAACAGCCACTTGTTGGCCTACGTGCTGAGGAGGATGTTGCTGCTACCTATCAACCAACTCATCAACGACGCAGTACGTTTGCGGATGATCGTGTAGAAATCATCCACCCTTGCAACCACAAACACTGCTGATGCACTGCAGCTCCGCGGCATCCCCAACACCGCCCTCTACACAATGTTATACTGAACTTTCAAGGCACTATAGGTCCTCTGAGTATAGCTGGTACACAGACTGCACGTGTAAAAAGACTGGCAGTAGACTCTTAATAGTGCCAGCTACACTTGCGTCGTACATGCTACTATGCCTTCCAATTCGCAGTGGAGCAGTGTGGTGGCTCTAAATACCTTCTATAAGTGAGGAAGCCTGTGCCCAGCAGTGGGACGTTAATGGGCTGCTACTTACTTTTTTTATATTAAAATGCCACATGTTATTCGTATGAAAACTACCTAACCTTCATTCGAATTAGCATAAAATCGCTGCTCATTTTCGTGACGCTAATCACGCGTGTCATCTCTAAATAATTTATCCTCATGCGCCTAAATAAGTTAGGTTTAAAGACATTTATTCTCCAAAGAATACAGAATTCACTTAATGAGAAATTAACAAATAAACAATAAAAGTATATGTACGTTATGTGTGATACAGAGCAAATCTTAAAAGTAGGTTATTTAAACATTCAGATATTTAAATGGCGTGTTTACCAAGCATTTTGACAATATGTGTTAAGTTTTTTCTTAAATGCTGTAAACGACTTCTCACAGAAAATGTCTTTCGGTAGGCTGTTATATAGTAGTGCTCTCTCAACCTGTATAGTTTTACTGCCATGTTTAGTTCTCGTTTTCGGTAACCGTAATTTATATCTATTTCTTGCATTTAAATGGGAATTTGTTTTACTTCAAGTTTCACTTCAAAACCCTGTATTATTACTAAGAAACAGTATGTTTGTTAAAAAATGTGACTGTACAAAGCGACAAGCAAAGCTTTCGATTAACAATACATGTCATATTCAATTTTACTAGTATTATGTCACGTTTTCTTTTAACAGAAAAGTTCGAGATATCATCACATTTCATATCCACACAATATCCATGTAATATTCACGAATACAGTCTTTGGTGCTTTATCTTTTTTGTTGGAGAATTATAGTTGACATGGCCTTGTCAGTTTGCCGGAATGAATGCAACATTGAGAATTTAATATCTTTTTTTGCTGTATTTTCAATGTACGAATGAATGGTATGTAAGTTATTACATAGTTCTACGTCAATGTAGCAAATACTCTACTTTGCTACTTTGTTCTATATTTATAAGAAAGGAATAGTTCGTTCATCATAAACTACAAAAATTGTGTGGGACTCACTGTCTAGCCGAATACCCACTAAAACCTAGCGGGCTCTCGTCATGTTAAAGTGGGACACCAGCAGCTCGCTTGCGCAATAGCTGTGCAAGCCTTCTGCGATGGATAGTAGGGGCGTCAGGAGCCAATTCCCTCTCCCTCTCACGAGCCTCCTTTAGCGAGATAACAGTCTCGTAAAAGGAGGCTCACCACCCTGCTTCACTGGCGACCATCGCACTTACTTTGCAGGCCAGCGAAAGGTCAACTCCAAATACTTGATTGACCTATAAAACTATATTTAAAAGAGTAACTACTGAGTTTCTTAACGGTTTCTTCTCAGCAGAATCCACTTACAGAACCGGTGGTAGATTTGTTAACAAGGGAGAGACTACTAAAGTGCTTTTTGAGTCTGCTTGAGTAGATTATTTTGAATTTTACAATACTAAATAAACAGCTTTTTACTAAATGCATATAACGGTACATACACACATACAATAAAAAAAAACACGGTATGTATGTATGCACAAGGTATGTTTATAAAATTAATATAATTCTATATCTATAAAATAGTAAATAGAATAAAATTTAAGGTCTTAAGTTCACTGTTAATAAGATTTTTTTGTCCAAAAGCATTTTCTTAAAATATAAAATATTTATTCGAATAAAACTTAAAACACTGTGACTAATTCAGGAATATGTCTAATCCTTTTTTACGTGCTGGAAAATGCCTATATGCACCCCGATCAGAGCTGAAATCTTCTGCGGACTGCGGGACTCACTGGTAAGTCAAAATACCTATTAAAACCCAGCGATACCCTCCACAACCTTTCGTGGCGCACCAGAGGATTGGTTAATGAAATCTACCCTGGCACTCCGGAAGATTCCTCTGGGAAACTTAAGAAGGAGGAAGGAGAAACGCACATCTACGCCACCTACCTCGTGCGCCGTAGTAAAGGAACATCCACAGCGTCCTCCCTCTGCCTCTCCTGTGACTTATTTAGCGAAATAATAGTTTCACAGAAGGAGGCCGCTGACCAGAGGACCGGTTACCGATTAGCATTGCGCCAGTTATGCCCTCCAGCGAAAGGTTTCCTCCGACTAACGATATGAATAGTTGCCGCTGGGATCCCTATACCAGGCATTGTGCCAGAGTGTGTTGCACTCAATCCCTGGGGGCATCACTCTCATGGCAGGCGGGCGAACTATCTGATGTAGATATTTGCCAAAACAACCATGTAAGAAACAGAACCCTGCCCCCTACATAACCAATTCTCTAGGTCGGGATGGATCGTTGCCAATGTGATCAGACCCGCTGCTGGGGACCCAAGATTCTCATGCCACCTTTGGATCAGTGCTCTGTCTGCCAAAGCTCTGTTTCTCAGAACCTCGTTGTCATCACTTGACATGCTTCTGCTCCTGCGGCATTGCAGCAACGCGGTGGGACTTAGCTTTAAAACGTTCTTTCTAATTAGCAAGAAGGCCTATGGCCAGCAGTGGGACGTTAATAGGCTGCGGTAAAAAAAATTATACATCATAAAGTCGTTTACGTTTTTTTAGAGACAATATTCACTAAAAGATTATAAACAGACGTTATTAAATCTAGACTTTATCAGTGTGGAATAATTTTACTATAAATTCTGTTAAGGGTTTATACACACAGGTTTTATCACAAATTTACGATACACTAGGATTTAAGCGTCGTTGCCTTACAGGACCTGCGTCTAAGGACATTTTTCACTTTGCCGTCACCATTTACGACACCGGCCGTGTTAACTTAAATATATTTTCTATTAAAGCGTAAATAGTTTCTTAAGTAAGAAGTTGTGATCTATTATTTTGTATATATACAGTCAAACTCCAGTAAAAGAGAAATGGATAAGCGCGAAAACTCCTTAAAAGAGAGTAATTGAGTGGTTACGTTATTTTTAGCCTCTATAAGAGAGAGATAGAGATCTCTGTAAGAGAGTCGTGGACTCTCAGAAATTTGTGTGTGAACTTCTACAACTGTGACCATTGTTTATCTATACTTCTATAAGCGGCAGTCTAGGGTTTCCACATACCTGCGGTTGCTATATATTGATGTAAATGTCAGTTCTTTTCCATGCTTTTACGCGTCCTTTATTAGATCCTAAATCAAATCTACGTAATCCTCTAAAGCTCAGCGATATTAATATTCTTCAGTGTAACACCAGAGGGTAAGTAGACGCATTTTACCCTGGAAACTTAGGAAGGAGGCAGGACAAGCGCAAATTTACTCATCTTACTTCCTATCCTCCTGCTCCGAAAAAATGTAGCGTCCACAGAAACTCGTGTTCCTTTCTCTGCCTCTCATGTGCCTTTACCTGCCTCTTACGAGAATATGTGCTTTCCTTAACGAGATAATAGTCTCGCTGAAGAAGGCCACTGCCCTGCACTCCCTTTAGCTGGTGATCCTTGCCCCAACTATGATCTTCAAAAGTTCCCCTACGATATTTAGGACATTGCTTAATTTCTCAGAACTTCACAATGAGCTTGTTACAATATTCATGTTTTCTAAAATTTTAGAGAAATCACCTACTCATATTAAATAGCAATTTTTATTCTATACTATTTGAATTTATACAATTTAACACTAATTCTCTTTAAAACAACTACACTATAAGGCAGCTCGGAAGACTATTGACACAAAATTGTTCCATTCGTTAAAGTTACTTCGTATTGTATAACATTTCGTAACATTGCACAATGTTTTTGGTATTTTTAATCGTTGCCACTATTACTAAATAACTCCGCTCTTCATTTTTCTCGAAGGTTGACAGATAACTTTTGGAGTTCGTTTCTATTCTAAGCAAGATGAAATGATTGACTTTTAACTTAGTATAACATTACTTCTTTTACCATGTAGACATTGATTACTTACAGCTTTTTTATTGCAAACATGTAAGCGCTTGACTGTGATCTCATTTGGTGATAAGTGATAATAAAGCCTACTATTGTAGAGCGCTAAGCTGCAAAACGTAATTTACCTTTTAATAGCTTTTAAATATTGGCTTGTTTTCGCTTGTAACTAGCCACGGCCGAAGCCTTCTACCAGTCGAAGCTCCTTTAGAAAATACATACTCCCCGTATTCCCACGGGATTTACGTATTTTTAATACAATTAATAAAATCAAACTTGTAATACCAATTTCCGTGTGAAGAAGGTTCAGAAATCATTTGTCCCGTTGAGTATTCGTATTTTTAATATGATACTGCAATCAATTTTGGACAATTTCAAGATATATGACAAAAACTTCCCTTTACAAAAGGCATATTGTAATTTTGAAGATTATTTACGCGATTAAAGTGTTTGGATTTGATTCCAGTTGCAGAGGGAAGCAAAATATTATACATTGTAACCTGCAAAAAAAAAAGAGTAACCGCTGAGTTTCTTCCCGGTTTTTTCTTAGCAGAATCAACTTTTCGAACCGGTGTTAGATTTGTTACCAAACAACAGACTACCGAAATGCTTTTTGAGTCTACTTGAGTAGACTATTTTGATTTTTAACTTTACAACAATAAATAAAGGAGCTTTTGCACTATGCAAGTAGATGTATATACTTTTTTCCAAACTTTACCGGCTATTATACAAAGCGGCTTCAACGATTCTGATAGAGCATTCACTGGCTGATAGATATTGTTATAACGAGACTAATTACTGACGACACCAAAGTGCATTTCGAGCCTACGTAAATATAGAATATTTAGAATACGATTTTTAAGCAAAATATCACACACTGCAATCTGCAATAAAAAAGAGTAACCGCGCAGTTTCTTGACAGTTTCTGCTTTGCGGAATCAACTTTGGTAGATTTTGTTACCAACGGACAGACTACTGACGATACACGAGTGCTTTATTGCTTATCTGAATAAAGAATATTTTGATTTAAACACCGCGGGGAATCTATTATATAAATAAATAAAATCCACTTCAATATTAAACAGTTTCTTGTTGTATTTGCATAGTAAACGATTCCAGAGCTTATGTGGGACTATTTCCGCAACGGGTTAGCTGTAAAACAGTCCCTTAACTTGGGTAAAGTTTACGTCTTTGGAAGTTTGTAGTTTAAATCTTTGGATTAAACCGTGTGTGGAGTACAAGGTCGTGGTTAAATTAGACTTTTATTTTAACATATAAGTTTGTGGAATTACGTAATTATGGATAAAAAAAAGGATAGGTAGGATAGGTTACAACACATATTTTTACATTTTTTTATCAATGTGTTTGCGATAAACTTAAAACTATTGAATTAATTTTCACGCGTGTTTTAACAAAAGATATCGTGATTCATGAGGTGTTAAAAAAAAGATAAGTAGCAGCCCATTAACGTCCCACTGCTGGGTACAGCCTTCTCACTTATAAGGGAGGTTTTAAGAGCATAGACTTAACTCGCTGCTCCACTGCTGATTGACAGGCATAGTACACATATGCACTCTCTATTCCTTCACTCTCATAGTCCAAAGTGACGTGAATCTGACTCGACCGGAGAGAGAACAGGCGCAGGACCAACTGCTTAACGTGCTCTCCGAGGCACGAATATTCTTTGTAAAATAAAAGTGCGTACTTTTTTTTTTTGTTATATTATCTACATTAAAAATTCAGGATACAAGTAGGGTAGATTATATTAAAGTTAAATCTTATCACCTTACTTGGCTCATCAAATTGAGGTTGTCCTATGACAGACAAAACATATAGACCTTACATCATTCTCTATTACCCACTGTCTTTATATAACTGTTAATGAGTATTAACACGAAGTAGATAACAGTAATATAGGTAACGATTGATGTTTTGAGATAGTAGAGATAGTAAAAGGCTTATTTTTATATAAATTTATCTATGTTAACGGGAAAATTCTGACATATATATGTCGGAGAATAGGAGAGAACGGAGAAGCAAAAAGCACAAGGGCGAAGGGTTCTCCGCCGACATCGTTATTAATTGGATCCATTATTTAATTTGTTATTCTTTGGGCGTTCATGGGTAATGTTGGTGCAATCAAACACTTTATTAATTAAGTCGGATTATAATGTTCAATTACTCAATGTTCCCGATATAAATTTACACAAACTCATTAACACTAATAGCTAGGAACGCGACAGTTCCAACAGTAGACTACTCCGGTCGAGCGCTACTCGACAACTGCCAAAGGACTCCCGCCGGACTGCCACCATTGACTCTGTCCACGCCGATAGATGGCGCCAGCGTTCCACAGACATCTGCCCTCTGATATATGTAAGTATAATAAAATTTCCCTGTCACAATGTTAGTTACAGTACTCCTCCGAAACTCCTCCTCTGGCTTTATATGCGTATTCAGTAGGTCTGAGAATCGGCTACTATTTATTTTTCATACCCCTAAATGATAAGGGTTGTTGACCCTTAATTTTTTTATTTTAATTTTTGGACGAAATTTTTTATTTTTATTTTTTTTTTGCGATACACCATACAAAAATACATACAACCCTAAATTTTCACCTTTCTACGCCAACCCCTATTTTTTAATAGCGATAATAGTAATTATGTGGCAAAACAACGTTTGCTGAGTCAGCTAGTATTTGGATATCGGAGAAATAGAGAGAACGGAGAATCATCGTTATTAATTGGATCCATTATTTAATTTCTTATTCTGTGGGCGTTCGTGGGTAATGTTGGTGCAATCAAACACTTTGTTAATTAACTCGGATTATAATGTTCAATCACTTAATGTTCCCAATATCAATTTTTCAGTGACAGTTTCAATAGTCGACCACTCCGGCCGACCGCCACTCGACAACTGCCGAGAGACGCGACGGACTGCCACTTATTGACTCTGCCCCCACGCCGATACACAGATGGCGCCAGCGTTCCACAGGCTATTACATACGGACTAGCCATCCACAGACTCTTGCACTCCGACATTTATATAATTGAGCATCAGCAAAGGGGTTTTTTTTATCAATATAATACAAGTATTATCAAAATCATAACCAAAATCAAAGTATTCCTTATTCAAGTAAGCTCAAAAACCCTTTAGAATGGTCATTAGTCTGTCTGTTAGTATTTAATCTACCGTTGTTCAAAAATTTCATTTCACTGAGAAGAAACCGACAGGAGACTCAACAGTTACTCCATTATTTATAGTTTGTGTATGTTATAATGTGTTTAGCTTTTATTGGCAACTGAAATCAAGTTCAAACATCTTTGTTTTCAACATATTCCCTAAAACTATGTAGAGGCAAATCCAACAGTTAAATTTAATGCTGTGTAAAACGTATTATAATTAAACTTTGTTAATTGTCAGGTAAAGTTATTGAAAAAGCAGGTAAAACTAACGTTATAACAAGTTCATTTCAACAATACCAGGCCCCTCAAAGTCAGAAATAGTTATAACGATGCCCTCAGGCCTTTTTAACTCTACGCTTAATAACCCTTAGCAGCGGAAAATAGTTAACTTCCCATTTTTATTTATATACATTTTGTGTTTTATATAGATAGAGATATATACTTCAGTGGAAATAGAAAGAGAGAGAGTGACTTTTCTTATAGTTATGTTGATTAACTTAGACGTAGAAAGTAAATTACTTGGATAAATGCTGAAGTTGTCATTAATATTTATACAGTATATCTTCCTATTTTATTTATAGATATTAAACTCAGTTGTGTACTTATTTTCTAACCTTTCACCTTTTAAATAGACACACAATAAAATAATAAAACTTTAGCTCCATTGTAACAAAGATGTATTCAAAGTCTTGACAATACAAATTGAAAGTGAATTGTATTGAAATGCTAAAGCTGTTTGAACAAACAACGTCTTTAATATTTGTTTTATTCAAAAGGTCATTGATTTGAAATATGGCGTATGTTTGAGTTTTATTATGATAAAAGCTTATGAGTTTGTTGGTTCTATTTTCCTATTATTGACAGGTTAGCGCTTGACTGATGGTAAGTCATAATGCAGTAAAACATGGAAACGGTTTAATCTGTTAAAAATTAATTTACATTTTATTGTTTCAACACAACGGATTGAAATTTAGAAAATGCATTTACGCACCAACCCCGACTGGCAATCGGTCAGGAATGTATGAGAAGACCTCGCAATACTCGCCAAAACCACGTGAAATTCTCTTCATCCATGAGTGAGACAGCAGGGGATCAAGACCTGGTGTCCTGGATGATTCTGATTGAAGAGTCACGGAGGCGGCAAGATATGCGAGGTCCTTTCCAACGAGACTAAGCAGAAGAAGGCTTGTAAATGTATAAGAACGAAGAAAGAAGTTTCCATACATTCTAGACAACCTAATTTATTACGTCTCTCAATATTTGAAATTACTAATTAATATTTATTTCAAATAAAGATCTTTAACAATGAATTAATTACAATTATTCATGATAACATTATATCGAACCTTAACATTAGTACAGAAAAAATAAAAGTAATTAAAATGCAAAATCATAAGCAAATGGATGGGTGCCCATAAGGCTAGCAGCGTTACCTCTTTGGTCAGCGATACTTATACGCTGTCCGAAGTGAGATGCAATTTCTTTAAAAAAGCTTTTAGCCTCAGGACCCCACGCCAAAAGGCACAAATATGTATTCTAAAGCAAGGCTCTCATATTTGCGCCTCTTGGCGTTATCAGCTAATGATGCCACCGCTCCCGCTGATTTGGAGGTAGCGTCAATGTGAGATGGTGCAAGCGTATCAACACATGTAGCATCCCACACCAATGGCCTTCCTTTTTTCCAAGGCATCAACGACATACCATCATCACGTGCAATTCCATTCGGCTCGAAAAAAGCCGGCACGTTAATGGTGACAAGAGTCCTTCTGATAACGTCGTTGATGCCGGCGTGTCTCGGAAGACTACCAGCACTACAAAGAAGACAGACCGTGGTGAACAAGTTAATTCACCTACTCACCACATTTACAACGATGGGGCTCTGTTGTTTTCACACCCAGACGCCATACATTTTTGTTTTATATCTAATTAAGCAGGTTTTTCATTGTAAACTCCCGAGCGGCTTGATTATTTCCGACATTCTCAATAACTATCGTTACATTTTAACTATTTTTCCCAAATATTTCTTGACAAAAAAAAGCCTCTTTAAAAATTAATTACTTATTGGTGAAAACCGAACGAAAATCCTTTCAGTGGTTTTCGAGTTCATCACGATTTTATTTATGATAAAACCAACTGCGGGCGCGCTGGAAACTAGAGGTCGTTGACCCAGGGTAGACGTCTGATTATTTTAATTTTGTGTTTCAGTACTGGTTCTTTTTAAGTAAAATATTTTTGCAACTATCGTATCATTTAGCTAATAGAGAGTAAATAATGCTAATGAAACGTTTTAAAAATATGTTTATTTGAAATCAAGTACGATTTTTTTACGTCCCATCATCAAAGAAGTCATATTGTTTTTTAGCACCCCCAGTATAAAAATATTTCAAGCTATATTTTACATACTATAATACACGTAAAATAAATAAAAGCCTTCAAGACATAACTAAATATAAGTGCTTGTATTATATAAACAGAATATTAGAGACAAGAATACGTCTTAAATAACTTAGATTCACGTTGTAAGCCGCAGACTGTATTAAACAAGCTTCTCTCACTCTAATAAGTAAGCGGCTTATAAAATATTTACACTTAATTTGCGCTTACATAAGAATTTTAGACTAATTTTCTAACGTATTTGTATACAATGTTAAAATTGTCAAATCAAATAGCTATTTTTAGGTTTTTGATAAAAAAGGACTATAAATCATTTTTATTGTAGTATAAAAGAGCGTTATGGTATAAAAGATGTAGTGACTAAAACTGAGAAAGGTAAGCTTCGATGTGAATGCGAAAGTTGGAAGGGGAAGACCAAGGCGTACGTTCCTGGACCAAATGCAGGACATTTTAAATAAGGGCCAGGTCAAAAGTACACTAAACCGACGAACTTATATGAAAGGTTTAATGAAAGAAGCGAGGAAGATATGCAAGGATCATGGCAAGTGGAAGGACGTGGGCTCTGCTTACTCTTATGGGAATGTAGCGTGATGCTATCAAAATTAAAATCAAAATATTATTTATACAAGTAGGCTCAAAAAGCACTTTTGAATCGTCAGTATTCTGTTTGTTGGTAACAAATCTACCACTGGTTCGGCAAGTTGAATCCGCTGAGAAGAAACCGGCAAGAAACTCAACGGTTACTCGTTTAAAGATAGTTTTGTATGTTAAAAGTTTTGTGTGTAATATATTGCTTCTGTGAGCAACTGGAATCAAATCCATACATTTCTATCGCTTAAATAGTCTTCAACATTATAATATGCCTTTTGTATAAGGATGTTTTTGACATATTTCTTAAAATTATGTGGAGACAAATCTAAAACTGATTGAGGTATCTTATTAAAAATGCATATTGAAATGCTTACTATGCTATATGAACGAGAATTAAAAATTAGTTTGCCAAAGAAGTTTCATTTCTGACATGTGTTCTTTATACGTTTTATAAAGACACTTTATACAGATATTGTTTGAGTTATTCACCTACATTTTAAGCTAAAATTACTTTTATTCTTTATAGCCTTCCTGTAGAGAATTAAGGTAAATTTTTAATGAAGAAAGTAAGAGATATGATTCATGAATGTATTTAGAATTTGATATGAATTCATTAGAATGTGTTAACAAAATGTATTTTGATATAGGCGAGGCAATTCATACACAATAAAAATACTCTTGACTCAAATACGCTTTTAAAGTTATTTTGAATCATGTCACAAATATTCTAAAACAGAAATCTAATGTAAAGTTTCTTTGCCCTCTGTTCTAACAAGCACCCACCGGGACTGGTATATATTATTATATTATAGTTATAATTCAATTGAAGATAGAAGTAGGTATTGAATAAATAAACCCTGTTCGTATCAAAAATGTGTTAGCGATCATGATTATTTTATTTGTGGTTTGCTATTCAATTACTATATTTGTTTATTATGCTGAGGTCTTTATAATTATTAGTGAAACGTTTACACATTACATCCGGATTAACACAATCTGGAAATTCAGCCGTGCTTAAACACGACGACTGTGATTGGTGGACTAAATTATTTTTGAGTGGGGCGATTATTTAGAGTTTGAGAGGTAACAGAGGGGAATGAAGCAATATTCGCCTAGTGACAGTTTTTAGTTTGTATCAACGATAGTACTATGTTTTAAGTCATTCAAAATATGTAATATAATAATGAAATATATGAGAATAGTATAACTTAACCTGCAAATTAGTGAGCGACTCTAAAAAATGTAATTGTCAAAGAGGTTTTCAGATGCAGGCCTTATGTGAGATATATAAATGCTCAAATGAATAACGATATTTCAACAATACATTCTCGAACCTCGTGTTATTTTACAGTCATGAATTAATGTTTTACGTATAAATTGGAATATTAAGCGGAATAATTCGTTTAAATAACGTTCATAAATCAGATATGCACGATACACTAGTAATTAACTGAAGTTGCATTTAAAATTTAAAACAAATGGAGGTTCATTCGTGATATTTTGCGACGATTTAAATATTCATCCGAATTGTAAATACGAGTACGTAGAATGAGGAGCAACAAACAAATGACATCTAATTAAAGCTTTAATTTACTTTTAAATTAATCGTATATTGTTTTGTTTAAATTCAGTATTGTAAATGTTTTGGTGTTGTTACATGTGTACATGGTTAATGTTTTGGTTTTCATTTATTTAGAGTATTTATGTTAAGTACTAGCTAAACTATTATGCTGTGATATAGATCAATGATTTGTTCTATTGCTGAAAGGTTAGTGCTTGACTGTCGTTGCACCTGCTGGTATGCTATAGCCTTGCACTGAAACTAAACATTCCTTTGGCTTAGTCGTAACTATCGAAAGAAGTATCCTCTTAAGCCTGACCGAGATAAGTATAAAAAAGTTATTCCTAGATTGGTCCAGCGGGGAATAAACCCAGATCCTTTATTAACAAAGTGAATCCGCGCACCATAGGTTCAACGAGTCTAAAATCCTATGAAATTCAGTTGAAATCGTTTAATATGCGGGTATTAAAACTCTAGACTATCTGCAAAGAAAATTTCATTTGAATCGTTTCAGTAGTTATGTCCCTTCCCGACAAAAAAACTGAGTTATTGTCGCATTTATAATATTATTTTCGTAAGAATAGTCATTTCACGCCTTTGAGAGTAAAACTTTTACAAATTTTCACTGTTATATATACTTTATATCGAATCAACAGAATAAAAATGAAGTTTCAAACTTTTAGCTCTAAAAATAAATATACGTCCATCCCTTACAACCTTTTTTTCCTATTTAAAATTAGCCTATCTTCTTTCTGAGGCTCTAGACTATCTGTGTACAAAGTTTCATTTAAATCGGTTCAGTGGAAGCGCGCTAATCTGATATGAGGCGATATACCTCATATGGTTTCTACACAGCATCGTAGCGGAACACAAATATCTTTATTTGACAATACGTCTTTGCTGGTAGGGTGGAAACCAGTCCAGACTCAGACAAATTGGAAAATAGGGTTTTCTAAATCCGCCCTACAGGAGATCGAACCCGGGGCCTCTGCTAGCAAGGCGAGTACTCACACCATTGCGCCAGCGAGCCAACCAAAAAAATTGTCAAAAGCTAAAAGATTACATGAGATAAGTTTCTATGGTAAGTTAAGTTCTCTTCAAATCTCTGATGTCCTACGTAACTTTGATATTTTTTTCTTTCATACGAACGTATTAATATCTATAAAAAAGATCCGAATACCATATGTCCGACTACTTTAGTTATGTCATTATAGCTACTTTTTTACATCTAAAAGGTTAATAAAAGTGCCGACAATATTAACATCTTTGTATTAAACCTTATCCTTCTTTTTAAAGTGCCTCTCCGACTAACGGAGGTTGGCAGTCAGTTTAGCATATTTGAACCTGTCTCTTCCGAGGCGAAATAGTTCGGCGGCACTCGCAATCCCAGTCCATTCTCTTATGTTGCGAAGACATGATTTTTTTCTAAGGCCAACTTTTAACAGCGACTTTGCCCATCACGATAAGTTGAAGAAGTCCGTACTTCTCGTGTCTAAGGACGTGGCCGAGGTAGAATACTTTCCTCAACGTGACAGACTGCAAAAGTGCGCGTTTTTAGTTGACACGTTGTAAAACTTGTTCGTTGGATAATTTCTGAGTCCAACTTATTGCCAACATGCATCTGTATGCCCAAATCTCGAATGCTTCAATACATTTTCTGAGATCTTCTTTTACTTATTGACTATGTGAACGGATACATACCACTATGGCGTTTTTTTAATTTTGCCGATATTTCGACCCAGTTGGATCGTGGTCACGACGTTACTGCTGTGAGCGGTTGTGTCAAGTTGTCAAACGCAGAATCTGTCTACCCTACGTCTGATCCTTTTATTTCTCACGGGACCAACACCCATTTTTCGGCATACTACACTCACAGCGTCACGTTTAATTTTGAAAAATTGCGTCGTTTGTTCATTTGGCATAACTTCAGCTTTAACTCTTCTTTTACTGTCCAAGACTCGCATCCGTAAAGAAGAATGGGCCAGACCTTTTAGAAGACCAACACGCAATGGAATTTGTTTTACATTTTTAAATGAATTCCGTGCTATTTCGATACGCGTCTTAACTTCTTGACCACTCTCCCAAGCCTCATTAAGCCACGTACCCAAATATTTGTAATTGCGTACTTTCTCCAATCTTTGGCCCACCATGGTTAAACAGTCGTCATCCACACCTTTTTTTAGATATAACCATGAGCTTCGTTTTAGAAACGTTCAATTTGTGCCCCGCTTTACTGCACAAATTAACTCGGTCGACTTATCCTTTTAAATCATATGTTAAAGGTCGTTTCAATATCTGTAAAATACTTTTTAAATGATTAAAATTGGACGTATCATTCAAAAGATATAACGAATTTTAAAATGTCAATGTAAGAAAATTAGTCCGACTTAGAATCAGAATAATATACTATAGTCCAATATGAAGACGAACTCTATGGCGTAGACTTCGTAGCGTCAGTTGATAACCGGGCTCTACGCCGTGTACACGCGATTGCTACGCCGTAGACGAGCTACGAGTAATTCTAACTTTACGTATATTAATAAAAGCATTTTGGTTTTTAAGCTTGTTTTCGAACACTTTCTTAAACAATTTTAAAGTTTTAAAATGTTTTCGTTAACATTTTCTTGACTTTTATCAAAGTTTTTATTTATATAAAGACTTTGTTAAGACTTTGACTTTATATATTTTAGAAAGAAGTGAGTGTTAATATTGTTATATCTGAACTATTAAGAGAAACTTTAAGTGAAATGACGAATAACTTATTTAATTAGGTAAGTGTAAACATGCAACACATTTTTACTGTGTGGATTATTTTTTTGAAGTGTAATTTACATTTTTTAATTAACATTTAGATTGAAAATTACTGCAGCAATGTAATACATAAATTTATGTGTTCAAATTATAATTAAAATGTGTAAAATTCAATGAGCGGTAAGATTAAATGGGTTTCTTTAAGAGCCTTGCTTCTATTGTTGAAAGGGAATTGAATAACGGATATAGGTCAACATGGGCGCGAGTGAAGACTAAAAATTGAATGCACTCTCATTCATTTTCATGAAAACTTCAGACTTGTCTATTTTTTTTAGCAACAATAAGACGCTGTCTTATTAGAACAAGTTACTCCGGCATCGCGTTTTCTTAATATAATTTAAAAATTTTGGGTCGCATTTATTTTGTAACTCAATTCTACAGAAACTTCGTAGATAGAAGTTTAGTAAAAGGTAGTTCTTTAGCTGTTTATTGTTATGTACGAAACAATCATCAGAATTTCCATTTCATTTTGATGAAAAGGCGTCGCCCATTGATATTATGGTTGCTACATATTGTTATTATTTTTATGCAAATAGAACGAGAAATAACTAACTCATTATTGAGCTTATTNTTCCTATTTAAAATTAGCCTATCTTCTTTCTGAGGCTCTAGACTATCTGTGTACAAAGTTTCATTTAAATCGGTTCAGTGGAATCGCGCTAATCTGATATGAGGCGAGATATCTCATATTTATATTTATTTATTTAACAAACTATCAGATTTTTACAATGATCTTATAGCTACTTCACAATTTAAAAACTTAAGACTACTGACATAATACACTTTATTGCTTATGAAATATAAATATAGCCTATATTTTTGCTTCAATATGGTTTCCACACAGCATCGTAGCGGAACACAAATATCTTTATTTGACAATACGTCTTTGATGGTAGGGTGGAAACCAGTCCAGACTCAGACAAATTGGAAAATAGGCTTTTCTAAATCCGCTCTACAGGGGATCGAACCCGGGGCCTCTGCTAGCAAGGCGAGTACTCACACCATTGCGCGTCACACACTCACGCATCACACACTCACGCCAGCGAGCCACTGATGTCCTACGTAACTTTGATATTTTTTTCTTTCATAAGAAACAGAACGTATTAATATCCATAAAAAAGGTCCGAATATGTCCGACTAACTTTAGTTATGTTATTATAGCTACTTTTTTACATATAAAAAGTTAATAAAAGTGCGGACAATATTCACACCTCTGTATTAAACCTTATCCTTCTTCTTAAAGTGCCTCTCCGACTAGCGGAGGTTGGCAGTTAGTTTAGCATATTTGAACCTGTCTCTTGCGAGGTGAAATAGTTCGGCGGCACTCGCAATCCCAGTCCATTCTCTTATGTTGCGAAGACATGATTTTTTTCTAAGGCCAACTTTTAACAGCGACTTTGCCCATCATGATAAGTTGAAGAAGTCCGTACCTTTCGTGTCTAAGGACGTGGCCGAGGTAGGATAATTTCCTCAACTTGACAGACTGCAAAAGTGCGCGTTTTTAGTTGAGACGTTGTAAAACTTGTTCGTTGGATAATTTCTGAGTCCAACTTATTGCCAACATGCGTCTGTATGCCCAAATCTCGAATGCTTCAATACGTTTTCTGCGATCTTCTTTTACTTATTGACTACCACGATGGCGTTTTTTAATTTTGCCGATATTTCGACCCAGTTGCATGGATCGTGGTCACGACGTTACGGTTGTATAAAGTTGTCAAGCGCAGAATCTGTCTACCCTACGTCTGATCCTTTTATTTCTCACGGGACCAACATCCACTTTTCGGCATACTACACTCAAAACGTCACGTTTAATTTTGAAAAATTGTGTCGTTTGTTCATTTGGCATAACTTCAGCTTTAACACTACTTTTACTGTCCAAGACTCGCATCCGTAAAGAAGGATGGGCCAGACCAAGCATTTTAGAAGACCAACACGCAATGGAATTTTTTTACATTTTTAAATGCAATCCGTGCTATTTCGATACGCGTCTTAACTTCTTGACCACTCTCCCAAGCCTCAATAAGCCACGTACCCAAATATTTGTAATTGCGTACTCTCTCCAATCTTTAGCCCACCACGGTTAAACAGTCGTCATCCACACATTTTTTTAGATATAACCATGAGCTTCATTTTAGAAACGTTCAATTTGAGCCCCGCTTTACTGCACATATTAACTCGGTCGACTTATCCTTTTAAATTATATGTTAAAGGTCGTTTCAATACCTGTGAAATACTTTTTAAATTATAAAAATTGGACATTTTATTCAAAAGATATAATGAATTTTAAAATGTCAATGTAAGAAAATTAGTCCGACTTAGAATCAGAATAATATACTATAGTCCAATATGAAGATGAACTCTATGGCGTAGACTTTGTAGCGTCAGTTGATAACCGTGCTCTACGCCGCGTACACGCGATTGCTACGCCGTAGACGAGCTACGAGTAATTCTAACTTTACGTATATTAATAAAAGCATTTTGGTTTTTAAGCTTGTTTTCGAACAATTTCTTAAATAATTTCAAAGTTTTAAAATGTTTTCCTTTACATTTTCTTGACTCTCATCAAAGTTTGTAAATAAAAACTTTATTAAGACTTTGACTTTATATTTTTTAGAAAGAAGTGAGTGTTAATATTGTTATGTCTGAACGATTAAGAGAAACTTTAAGTGAAATGACAAATAACTTATTTTACTAGGTAAGTGTAAACATGCATCATATTTTTATTGTGTGTAATTTACTTTTTTAATTAACACTTAGTACAGCAATGTAATACATAAATTTATGTGTAAAATTCAATGAGCGGTAAGATTAAATGGGTTTCTTTAAGAGCCTTGCTTCTATTGTTGAAAGGGAATTGAATAACGGATATAGGTCAACATGGGCGCGAGTGAAGACTCTAAAAATTGAATGCACTCTCATTCATTTTCATGAAAACTTCAGACTTGTCTATTGTTTTTAGCAACAATAAGACGCTGTATTATTAGAACAAGTTACTCCGGCATCGCGTTTTCTTAATATAATTTAAAAATTAAGGGTCGCATTTATTTTGTAACTCAATTCTACAGAAACTTCGTAGATAGAAGTTTAGTAAAAGGTAGTTCTTTAGCTGTTTATTGTTATGTACGAAACAATCATCAGAATTTCCATTTCATTTTGATGAAAAGGCGTCGCCCATTGATATTATGGTTGCTACATATTGTTATTATTTTTATGCAAATAGAACGAGAAATAACTAACTCATTATTGTGCTTATTCACTGTACTCACTTGAGCTTAAATAAATGTTACTTTTCTTTGCCTTGTCTCCTCATGCAACAGACTGTTTTAATATTTTTATTGTCTCACACATTAGTGTTATGATTTTCAATTAGTTAAAATTAAGTTTGAAAATATAAATAACTCCCCTTAAGGTCAATAATGAATAGAAATGCCCTACTTTGTTTTCTTATTCTATGTTCTTAAAACAATCAATCACCCAGTAATGGTGCCCATTGACTATTGAAACACGGAACCTCCTTTGGACTGTCTCTTGTATATTTATGTCTACGCTGGTTTATTCGTATTTTATTCGGAGCCATCTGTTTTGTTCCCACTGAAGATGATTGATTGAATCTCTATCGATTTATCATATAAGAGCACTATAATAAAATTTGCATATGAAATACATGATTATGTGATAAAGACATTTTTACATGACACTGTAGGTTACATTAATCTCACTTTAAATACACGACTTGGCTAAAAAATTTAAAAAAAGATATAGAAATATGATAATATATATAAATGTACAACAATTTTACAGTAAACTATTCAGGAAATCTATCGAATCATTATAGCTAACTTTGAAAAATAGAAAATTTAATATATATGTTTTTTTTGGATGTTGTTAATGTAATAAAGTAAATAGACGGTAGTATATAATCTCAAACTGCCTCATTGGTCTAGTGGTTAGCATGTTCGACTACAGACTGTCCTGGGTTCGAGTCCCGGGTCGGGCAATTCAAAAATCAATATTGAGTTTTCTATAACATTTTCTATAATATTTCACCTACATTGGGAAGTTGGCGGTGTGATTCGCTCCGTGCCTCGGAGAGCACGTTAAGCCGTCGGTCCTGCGCCTGACCTTTCTCCGGTCGTTTCGGATTCCCGTCACATGGGACTATGAGAGTGAAGGAATAGAGTGCACTATGCCTACCAATCCACAGTGGAGCAACGTCACCACGTTCCCACCGGTCTATGCTCTAAAACCCTCGCTCCTTGCAGTGAGGAGGCCTGTGCCCAGGTGTGGGACGTTAATGGGCTGTTGCTTACTTATACAATCTCATGACTACCTAAGTCTGTGTTTAAACCTTTAACGATCCTGGTATTGATTTCTGGCAACATAAATTAAGTAAAATAGTTTTCTATTTCGCCCTTTTGTACTAAAGTGCGCTTTAGGTTGTAATTAGTAATCACTGTACCAGCAAAGGCATCTGCCATACAAAAATTGATGTGATTGAATGATGCTCTGCAAATATCGAAGAAATTGGAAGGTTTAAACCAAAAGTTTTGATACTGTGCTGTATCAAAAGGACAAAGTGATAGCTATGACGACACTTTAAACATTCAAATTCTATCATAAATGTAATTTTATGATATTAATTTTTAGAAGAAGCAGAAAAATCTCATCTAACCATCATAAGGTGATGTCACAATTCAACCATGCAACATATAATAGAAATTGTTTGTGACCTCATCTGTTTCCTTTTCATTATGTTATTAAAAATATGACATGTATAAATCAACTTTAACAAAGATTTATTGTAAAAATATAGAAAATGTTAGACTCTTCAGAACTTCTCTAGGACGCTATTAAAAAAAAAACCTACTTCACATACATAATATACACATAATTAGAAATGAAATTCAATAAAAAATAAATTACCTAAACGTAAAATCTCATCCCGGTCCTCGATTTTCGCTTCTCGCATTTGACTTTCATATTATCATCAAATAACCTTACGTTTCACTCATTGTGGCGTTTGTTGCTTAATTTTATTACAAAGTTTGACATGCAAATAACCTTTTATTATATTTTTAGATTCCATTTTAGAAATAACACATATATTTATAAATTGTTTACTCATTACTTCATTCGTATAGAAACCGTTTCTCGTGGCTTTGAAAAATTTAATTAGTAACATCAATATATTTGAAACTGCATTAAATTAGATAAATTAGAGAAAGATAGATAGACTAACAATGATGTTTTAAGTACAAATAATATTTAAATATTTAATATAAATTGGAATAGGATTTGCCAATGCATTATAGACTGAGTTTTATAAACCATTTCATTAAATAATAAATTAATTACATTTATCTTAAGTAAAAATACTACAAGGATTCTTACAGCTCTTTTGAATATTTGTCCAAGCTATTTTTTTTTAAGCTTAACAAGAGTCCATTCAAAAATGATTAAATTGTCTAAGTATTTTGAAGTAATTTACGTCTAATTTAACTATTTTATTTATTAATAGATTTCACTTTGATCTATTTTGTATATTTATTATAGAAACGAATACATTTACATTTAAATTAGCTGTTTATTTTATCTAGCTTTGTAGGTATAGAAATAGACTTTGAAATTAGATATACTAGTGTTTGTGTCGTCTTCTGTTTATTAATCAAGCCTTTGATAATGGAGTTTCTTATAATAACATCTCTGAAAATATAGTTACCATCTTGTACTGTTACTTAAGAATTATTATCTTCAGATATTCATTTGTACATAATCAATTTTTAGAAATTAAATAACTGTCTCGCGCAACTTTGCCTGTGTGCACTTAAATGGGAGACTATTAGAAGTCAGCAGAATTGATACTTGTCTCTCAGTTTAATAAAATTACATTATTGTTCTTGTAATAAATTAAAATGAAACGTATTCTATATCTCGATCAATAGAAAGATAATCGTCAAAATTGGTCCAGTAGTTCAAGGTGGTGAATTATCTGGTTTTGAAGGATAATTTTCACAATGAAGAGGCGTGAGAGTGAATTAATTGGTCTATTGCAGATAAAATAAAAAAGAATTTAAATTGTAATGATGGTGGTATAGAAGACACCCGGCTAAATATGTGGTTTCTACATAGCATTGTTTAAGACTGTAATTGTTTTGCATAGCTGCACGTCCTTCTCGCATTAGTCCAGATCTAGAAAAATTGAAAAATATAACTTCCTAAATATGCCCTGCTAAGAATAGCAACCAGGATCTCTAGCAACGCAACTGCATGCACCAGTGAAGCTTTCAAAGTTAGAAAAATCCAAGGAAATAAATTTTCGAGTAGCAGGTGCATGCGTCAATACAATATGCAATAAGATCTTGTAAAGAATGGATTTCTCCAAACTTAACACGATAAAGAAGAAATTTATTGTTGAAAATAAAACTGAGCTGCACATTTGCATGCATATTCTTTTTATATGTATTGAAATACTCTATAAACCTCGCATATGAAAGTAGATGTGAGAAGAACATAAACATGCATCTATATTAAGAAATAACGTGATAAGAAAATAGGATAATTTACTTGATCTTTATACACAAGTCGGAGAATAAGAGAGAAGGAGAGCATAAGCATAGGGGCGTAGGGTTCTCCGCTGACATCGTCATTAACGGCATCCATAATTTCCATACTGTAGGCGTTGGTGGGTAATGTTGGTGCAATCAAACAATTTATTAATTAACACAGATTATAATGTTCAATCACTTAATGCTCCCGATATCAATTTACACAAACTCATTAATAATAGCTAGGAACGCGACAGTTTCAATAGTCGACCGCTCCGGCTTACCGTCTCTCGAGAACTACCGAGAGAACCGCTGGACTGCCACTTATTGACTTTCCCCCACGCAGATAGGCAGATGGCGCCAGCGTTCCACAGACTATCGCACTCCGACATATAAGTACTTTTATGTCACCGAACTCTACTAAATGGCTTGACCGATTTTCTAGAAGTGTCATATGTGCTTTCAGGTCGATTCAGAAATAGTTTGGATTCACGTTTCCATCCAATAATTGACGAATTCACCTATATACCCACGGAATCATGAACTACGCGGGTGACAACGCCGCGTTTATATGTAATACAGCTAGTTAACATATAAAAATGAGTCCTTATTTCCCTATGTTGTCTATTTTAGTCAAGAGAAGGATTTATGAAAGAAATATTGATAAAGTTACGTTTATTATCATAAATTTTAAGCAAACTCGAATCATGCAGCTCTGTTAGTGATATAAATAATTAAAATTGAGGATATACATCAGTAACATGAGTTATAAATAGGCAAATGAATTAAAAATCAACCACCTCTTCGATCTACCTAATTTCATCTCTTAATTAATTTAATTAAGAGGGAGATAAGCACAGCCATACACATATATAGATTATCTAATTAACTAGATTAATAGGTGGTCGTTCACGCTAATGTAGGTTTCTATTAATCAATATTTGCAGTTGCTCAACCTGATATTGTTACTCATTATACAAATCTAAGAATGCCACCAAATAAAACATGTTACATAATATCTAATACATGTTCTAGTTAATAAAACAGTGTCATACAATTTATTGCCTAGCTACATGTACATTGAAAGGACAGTAAATGCAGGGAATATGGTAAATGGTGCTCTGCACGCCTTTACGAATAGCCAGATGGCCAGGTCTCAAAGGGCCAGGCTGGCTTTGTATGCAGTAGTGTTGGCGCCAACACATATTTATGGTAGTGAAAGTTGGGTATGGCAGAAGAATCACAAAAGTAACTGATTGACAGAGTAAGAAATAGTGTGATAAGAAAACGTGGTGGTATAAAAGAAGATGTAGTGACTAAAATTGAGAAAGGTATGCTTAGATGGTTTGGGCACGTAAGAGAATGAAAAAAAGAATGAATGAATGACCAGATCCAGAACATTTTAAATAAGGACTAGATTAAGAGTCTTTTAAACCGACGAACTTGTAGGAAAGGATTAATGAGAATGAAAGAAGCTATCTAGCTGAACTCGCGACTTCGTCTGAGTGGTATGTTTTATATGCATAACTATGCATATACGCATATATGAAGTCTAAGGTAATTGCCAACTGAACAGGTGAGAGATAATTTACCATTAGGTTTAGATAAGGATCTCCATTGGTGAGCTTACATCACTTCACTAGATTTAATGGTAAATCAATTAAGCCAAGGTTGTGTTAAAGTCGATATTTCTTAGAAGTAAGACATATGTCAGAAACTCTATTCGGACGGGGTGCAATTTTCCTCGGTTCTATCGATCAGTTGGATCAGAATCAGCAGTTAATCTTAAGTGAGATTGTTTGAACGATCAAATTGTACATAAAGCGGTGCTTAAGTTTACTCATGCCGACATAATTTTGGGGACAAGTTTGAATAATGTCCCCTGATCCCAACCGATTAATATTACAGTGAGCCTCTGCTAATATCGACACAGACTTTTTTTATTGCTGACAGGTTAGAGCTTGACTTTAATATATACTAATAGTAAGTAATACTGTCTAAGATAGCAGCGTGGTAACATGTACCTGAACATAAACAGTCCAGACTCAGCCAAATAGGAAAATGCTATTTCTTTAACTTTCCTAGTCAGGAATCAGGCCCAGAACTTCTGCTAGAGAAAAGAAGACGTAGTGGCTATTGAGAAATGTATGCTTAGATCGTTTGGGCATGTAGATAGAATGAATGAAAGGTGACTGACAAAAAGGATTTATGAGTCAAGAGTGTTAACGGGAAAGTTGGAAGGAGAAGATCAGGTCGAACGTTCCTGGACCAACTCCAGGACATTTTAAATAAGGGCCAGGCCATGAGTACTCTAAACCGACGAACTTGTATGAAATGTGTGGCAAGTGGAAGGACATGGTCTCTGCCTACCCCTATGGGAACGAGGCGTGATGCTATGTATGTATGTACATCGACATTTGGTAGTTAAATAACAAATTTCATAGATCTATCTTCAATAAAACTGTTTTTATCCCCTCTTTTACCCATTAGGTCAAGTTTTTCTTGTTTAAAACTTGAATGGCTTTAAATATACATAATATTTTAAAAATACAGGCAAAACTTACCTTATCGTCGTGAGAAGCTTTGACTCTCGTTAAGAGAAATAACCCGTTAAGTTTCTCTATCCTGGGCATAATTCTTTGCTATATGTAGCCTGCCAACTGGCAGTAGAGGAGGGTAAGGGTCAAGGCTCCAAACCTCTTTTTCCTGTGAGTGAGCAGCCCTTTTTTCCAAACATTTTTCCAAAGAAAAAGAAAAGATACTTATTTCTTTTTTTTACACAAGACTTGTTGACTTGTGCAACTTCGTCTGTGTTACATAAAAAAAGAGAGAACAAATGAATAACCATAAAAAAAGACATTTCTTTATACCACATTTATATATAGGCTGTTACTTAACCTTACCTATATCGTCTATACATTCGTTTTAAATCGAAATTAGTTACTTTGACATTAAAAACAGGCCTCATTGGTCTAGTGGTTAGCATGTTCGACTACAGACATGAGGTCCTGGGTTCGAGTCCCGGGTGGGGCTAATTCAAAAATGAATATTGAGTTTTTTATTACGATTTTCTCAATATTTGCCCGAAGTTGCGAAGTTGGCGGTGTAATCCATCCCCGTGCCTCGGAGAGCACGTTAAGCCGTCGGTCCTGCGTCTGATCTCTCTCCGGTCGTGTCGGATTCCCGTCACATCGGACTATGACTGTGAAGAAATAGAAAGTGCACTTGTATACTATGCCTGCTAATCTGCGGTGGAGCGTGGTGGTTCTATGATCTAAAAACCCTCTCTCATACGAGTGAGGAGGCCTGTGCCCATCAGTAGGTCGTTAATGGGCTGCTACTTACCTTTTTTTTTAAATACAGGCACATTTTTATCTCTTTGGTCGATCTGAGTATCGATAATAGGTCGTTAAGTATATTTCTTCCTCCTACCCCCAACCCCACATATTTACAAAATCATAAATTCAACTATAAGTATTAAACATGTTTATATATAGTTTTAAAACTTTTATTTATATACCTAAATCCATATCGCTGTGGTTTCAGACGAACTAATGCGATTAGATCAGAAATATAATAAAAATAAACGATTAAAAAAGGCAAACCTCACATACACGTGATGTGGATCATTTAATTGCTTGACGAACATCGACACAGACAGATGTGACAATTAATGACCCTTAATGTAACTCACTAATGCTGATTAATGTTGTCCAATGATACATGGTCTCATCATTAATCTAATGGAAGTTATAACCAATCATTTGTGATGGACTTGCTGAAAAATCTAAGGTATGGTCAATAAAACCACGTCCTTCCACTTGCCACAATCCTGGCACATCTCCTTCGCATCTTTCATTCTCATTAAACCTTTCTTATAAGTTCGTTGGTTTAGAGTACTCTTGACCTGGCTCTTATTTAAAATGTTCTGGATTTGGTCCAGGAACGTTCGCCTTTGTCTTCCCCTTCCACCTGTCCCATTCACTCTAGACTCATAAATACTTAATGTCAGTCTCTTCTCATTCATTTTATCTACGTGCCCGAACCATCTAAGCATATCTTTCTTAATTTTAGGCACTAAATCTTCTTTTATATTACAACCTTCTCTTATTACACAATTTCTTACTTTGTAACTCAGTTTTAAGCCACTCATACGTCTCAACGCTTTCATCTCAACCGCATTGATTTTACTTTTATGTTTCTTCTTGTATATGAGTATTTCTTTCTAAGTAAAAAGGTAAGTAGCAACTTATGGACACCCCACTGCTGGCCACAGGCCACTGCACTCATAGGAGAGAAGGTTCGTAGAGCATAGAACCACCACGTTGCTCCACTATGGGTTGGCAGGCATACAAAATTGTATACGTTAACATGAGTGCACTCTCTATTTCTTTACTCTCATAGTTTGATGAGACAGAGGTACGTAGGTGGAGCGAAACACAAACTTCACAACTTTGAACAAATACTAAACATAAAACTCTATATCGTAGTCACTTAGGGTAGTACAGTAATAAATTATTTATCTTTGAAACATTATCGTACAAAATAAGATTTTATAATTGATTCTTGACAGTTGCATTGGTATAGTGGTTAGGTCGGGTGAATTAAAAAATCGATATTAAGTTTTCTATTAAGATTTTCTCAATATTTACCTAAAGTTGGGAAGTTTTTGGTGTGATCCACCCCTGTGCCTCGGAAAGCACGTTAAGTTGTCACGGATTCCCGTCACATCGGACTATGAGAGTGAAGGAATAGAGAGTGCACTTGTGTACTATGCCTGCCAACCCGCAGTGGAGCAGCGACGTGGGTCTGTACTCTAAAAATCTTCTCTCATATGAGTGAAGCCTGTGCCCAGCAATGGGACGTTAATGGGCAGCTACTTACTTACCATTAATTGATTCTTGGTACGAAGAGATTGCTGATATATAGGGTCAGTGTGAACTAATAGTAGGAATTGGAAAACAAATTTAGTACGATAGGAAATGTAGAATGTATGAAGTATGAAATTTCGCTAGTAATTTTATTATTGGATACGACGTGGCACTGCATTCCACCTTTTGTGTCTCGAACAATAAAGATATGGTCATAAAAAAATCATTTTATGGGCCGCGGTTTTTAATATTAGATTTACGGACGAGCATAATTTTTTAATATCTGCCTTAACATATTCAAATTGCTCACTTTGAACAAGGAGGCCCATTACTTTACGAAGGATTTCGCGTTAATCAGTTGACATATCATTTGACATAATGATAATTAAGAACGCGTTTTCTTAGCAAGAGAAAAGTCGGTATATCTTTGATTTTTTCACGAATATTGATGGTTTCACTGGCGTTATTGTTAGCTATTGCATTTTCTTATCATTAAGAACTTATCTTGGTGGCTTTTGCCATGGTTTTATTATCCTTTAAGCAAAGACATGACCTCAAACAAAAACGAATCATTATAGTGCTATTACCTTATACTAATTGCTCCAATCGTCTAGTCTAGGTCTAGAAGTATAGACATGAGGCACAGGATTCGAGTTCTACGTTAAGAATTTTCAGCATTTGCCTGAAGTTGTGTAGTTGGCGGTGTGTTCCACCCCCGTTGAGCTTGTCAACCCGCAGTGGATATAGTGGGTTTATTCTCTAATGACCCTCTCTCCAATGATTTGAGGAGGCCTGTGCCCAGCCGTGGGACGACAATGGGCTGCTACTTACCTTTACCTTATCCATCGTGAGATATCTCACCATAATTTTTTTTAAGTTTTGTTATATCTCGAAAGGATTAGGCAATGTTTTCTATGAAACAACCAACCCAAAACCAATTGGTATAATCAATTGCACACAATTTTTACAGAAAATATACATAAAACTAACAAAAAATCACGATATCTATATATAGATCTGTAAGAGAGAAATATCCCATATCTCAAAAGGATAGCATGCTGCTTACCTTACTTTTTATCATATCTGTAAAATCACTTACCATCCGATGACATCTCAGTTATGTATTATCCACCAGCCGATGAGTTTGGTAGGTTAATGTCCCACTGATGGGCACAGGCCTTCTCACAAATATGAGAAAGGGGTTTTTAAAGCACAGACCCACCACGCTGCTCCACTGCGGATTGGCAGGCATAGTATACAAGTGTACTCTCTATTCCTTTCTCCTTTCATCCCGACATTCGCGAAGAGAGATCAAACGCAGGATCGACGGCTTAACATGCTCTCCGAGGCACGGGGGTAGATCACACCGCCAAATTTTTTCCAACTTCAGGCAAATATTGAGAAAGTCTGAATAGAAAACTCAATACCGATCTTAAACTGGCGCGACCCGGGACTCCAACCCAGGACCTCATATCTGTAGTACATGGACGTACAAATTTTACAACAATCCTTTGGTATAAGTGTATCCAAATAGTTCAATTCATCGTTTGTTTATCCATGCAAATGTTTAAAACGTTTAAAATATTTTAACTAACGTGAAATTTTGTTGCTGAAAATTTTTGCACGTTTTGTTTTTCTATCCATGTTCAGAGTATATTTTTAAAATTAAAAATAAAGCGTTTGCATTTTTACATCGTCATTTATAAAGTCTTATAAATAGAAAAGTATTTGATTGCGAGATTGAACGTCTTTTCTTATACTTTTTACATTTATTTTAAAACTTACAGTACTTCACCCCTAAGTCACGGGCTTACCTTGGTTAGGGGTCCAGGGTATTTTAATTCTGTATCATTCTTTTTGTGCCTAAATAAATAAAGTTATTATTATTATTATTATCAATATTACTTGTTATTTACCTGCGGTTTCACCCGCGTAGATCACGAGCTCGTGGAGATGTGAGTAGATTTGTTATTAATCGGATGGAATTGTTCACCTAAACTATTCTCGAATTCACCTGAAGAGACACAAATAATTTAATTACAATCGGTCGAGCCCTTTATGAAGAGTTTATTGACGTATTTCCAATTTATTATATTTAACGCCCATTCGCCTCACCCGATCACAGTTTTCGTAACGTAATTCAAAACTTAGGGGTTAAAAGAAAGTGGCCTGTATTAAATTACTATAATACTCGGCTATAATTATAGTAACTTCAGACAGTGAGACTTTAGAAGTTTATCCTATAATTGTTCCAATAACCATAACGTAGACGGTCTTAATTACCATACAGACATCACCCATCAGTACTCTGTCAATATCTTGAAAGCAAATTAATAGTTTGCTTAATAATCGATTAATCTTCTTTAACAAATGATGGAACGTTATCTAATCCCTTGAGAGCTTCTAAAGTTTATTCACTTTGATATAACAGTGAAATATTTCGGCTTATGAAATTGAAAAAGTTTATTTACACGATAGAAAAATGTGTAGGAACGAATTGCACTGACGTAGTTAGATTAAGACTATGATGGTTAAAAAGGCTATCCACTAAGTTTAAAGTAAGTAAGTAACGGTCCATTAACGTCTCACTGCTGGACACAGGCCTCCTCACTCCGAGGAGCGAGGGTTTTTAGAGCATAGACCCACTACGCTGCTCCACTGTGGATTGGCAGGCATATTACACAAGTGCCCTCTCTATTCCTTTACTCTCATTGTCCGATGTGACGGGAATCCGACAAGACCGGAGAGAGATTAGGCGCAGGACCGACGGCTTAACGTGCTCTCCGAGGCACGGGGGTGGATCACACCGCCAACTTCTCAAGTTCGGGTAAATATTGAGAAAAAACTTAATAGAAAACTCAATATTGATTTTTTGAATTGGCCCGACCCGGGACTCGAACCCAGGACCTCATGTCTGTAGTCGAACATGCTAACCACTAGACCAATGAGGCAGTTCCACTAAGTTTGTTATGAGTTTTTTCAGAATATGAGACGCAGGGAGCCTTTATATAAATGTCAGTTCTACATAGGAATTAATATATGGAAAAAAATATTTATCAGATAAGCCCGCTTCCATCTTATCGTGAGGTTCGAGTTAAGCGTGGATTGTAAACAATAAAAATTTAAATTAAATAACGACACTTATCTCCTGTTTCGTCTCTTTTTCGTTAGAAAAAGTTTTGAAAGATAGTTTTGTGTTAACAGAATCGCACTAAACGTCCCACGTCTAGGCAAAGGCCTCATTCATATGCGAGAAGGTTTTTAGAGTCTAGACCCATCACGCTGCTCCACTACTGATTGGCAGGCATAGTACTCAAATGCCCTCTCTATTCCTTCACTCTCATAAGACGATGTGACGAAAATGAGACAATCGCGGAGAGGTCTGGCGTCAGAACGATGACTTAGCGTGCTCTTCAAGGCACGGTGGGGGAGGAAACCGCCAATTTCCCAACTTCGGGAAAATATTGAGAAAATCTTAGTAGAAACCTGAATATCGATTTTTGAGTTGCCCCGATCCGGGACTTGAACCCAGGACCTCATGTCTGTGGTCGAAGATGCTAACCACTAGACCAATGAGGCAGGCACTATACAACAAACATTAAGTTCTCCAGTTAAAGTAGCAAAAGTCAAAATTCTTGATTATGTTATTACAAAAAATGTGTCACAATCATGCTTTGTAGAGTCATGGACGTTCAGAACAACAGAATGTAGGATGCAAAGAGCATGGATTGCAATGAGTACCAATAAGTCCATTTTAGTTTAGCCTCGCTTTGACATTATGCCAAAATTTCCTAAGCTACTTTAGTCGCATTGCTCGATGCCAGCCCAATAACTTGGATTGGTAGTTACTGGCAGTATAAAGGGCAAAAGGCCACACAACCGACTACCTTGCTGCTGGTTCAACTAGGACAAAGTAATCAAGGGTCATTCATTTGTCGCTGTGAGAACAATCGAGGACCAATCGGGATCGAAAACGTTGGTGATGACAATATCGCAGGCAAACTAAGTACATGATTTACTTTAGTCACATTACATTGACATCAAGTAATCTGGCGTTATAGAGGGCAAAAGATCTCGTAGCCGACTACCTTGCTGTTGGTTTAGCAGGGACAAAGTAATAATAGGCCATCCATTTGTGGTTGCTATGAGAACAATCGAGGACCAACCGGGTAGGAAGGCGTTGGTGAAGAGAATAACGCAGGCAAAGTACGGACCTAATATAATTTAGTGGCATNACGTGGTGGAGGAAACCGCCAACTTCCCAACTTCGGGCAAATATTGAGAAAATCTTAATAGAAACCTGAATATCGATTTTTGAGTAGCCCCGATCCGGGACTCGAACACAGGACCTCATGTCTGTGGTCGAAGATGCTAACCACTAGACCAATGAGGCAGTCACTATACAACAAACATTAAGTTCTCCAGTTAAAGTAGCAAAAGTCAAAATTCTTGATGATGTTATTACAAAAAATGTGTCACTATCATGCTTTGTAGAATCATGGACGTTCAGAACAACAGAAAGTAGGATACGAAGAGCATGGATTGCAAAGAGTACCAATAAGTCAATTTTAGTTTAGCCTCGCTTTGACATTATGCCAAAATTTCCTAAGCTACTTTAGTCGCATTGCTCGATGCCAGCCCAATCACTTGGATTGGTAGTTACTGGCAGTATAGAGGGCAAAAGGCCATACAACCGACTACCCTACTGCTGGTACAACTAGGACAAAGTAATCAAGGGTCATTCATTTGTTGTCGCTATGAGAACAATCAAAGACCTTTCGGGATCGAAAACGTTGGTGATGACAATATCGCAGGCAAACTAAGTACATGATTTACTTTAGTCACATTACATTGACATCAAGTAATCTGGCGTTATAGAGGGCAAAAGATCTCGTAGCCGACTACCTTGCTGTTGGTTTAGCAGGGACAAAGTAATAATAGGCCATCCATTTGTGGTTGCTATGAGAACAATCGAGGACCAACCGGGTAGGAAGGCGTTGGTGAAGAGAATAACGCAGGCAAAGTACGGACCTAATATAATTTAGTGGCATTGCTTGATTCCAGCCCAATAACTTGGATTGGTAGTTACTGGCATTATAGAGGGCAAAAGATCACGTAGCCGAATACCCTGCTGTTGGTTTAACAAGGACAAAGTAATCGTAGGTCATCCTTTTGTTGTCGCTATGAGAACAATCGAGGAACAGCCAGGTTGAAAGGCGTTGTTGAAGGCAGAAAGGCAGGCAAAGTACGGACACGATCTTCAAATATGAAACATAACCGGAAAGAAAACATTTATTGCTTGGCAAGTTAGTTTTATACATATTTTGTCATAGAAAAGGATGATAGGTACCTAAAGCAGCAGCCTCCTACCAATGCAAACGTAAATTTAGAAAAAACAACCTAAATTTGTTCAACAAGCTCACTAAGAAGAACTATGAAAATAAGGCCTTGACGTCTTTCAAATTCTACATGGTAATAAAAACCGCCAGAAGCAGATTATCCGTTGACCTTTAACAGGAGAGAGAAGATAGCTCTTAACAGATAACACTGATTATAAGTGATGACACAGTTTTAGACTGTAATACGCTTAACTAAGAGGTAATTTAACTCTTAACGGCTCTTCGGTAACGTATCGAGACGCAATCAGAAATCAACGACTTTGTTGGTCACTAGCCACGGCCGAAGTATATTTCCTTGTTCCAAATCGAACCCTGGATCTCTGCTAAACGAGAATTCTTACCAATACTCCAATAACCATATTTTTGAAAGCTGAATAAAACAATTTCGGAATATAAAACTGTTCCCGTTGCATTATTACTCGGTAACCTGTTTTAAATTGTTTGCTCAGCGAATTCTTTGAACTGAGATTTCGGATTGCTATTCCGACTTCAGTGAGGGGAAATTTATTAAAGGAAATTCTATGAATTCATTTCACTTGTTTTCCTTTACACAACATAAAAGGTATTGAATTTCTAGGTGCACGTAATTGTTATAAATTCCATGAAAATTTCACTAACGAATTTCAACAGATATATGTATTCCATGGTATGCAGCTTTAGTATAAACGAAGTTAAAGTTATTAAGTAAAACTAAACGATTTTTTTTATCTAAACTGCATTTACGTCGCCTTAATATTTTACAGCTATTACAATAGCACTTGACTAATCTTTTTTTTTGTCGAGACGGGAAAAAAATCCATCATAGGATACCGGGACGCCGCGGAAACGTCACCGGTGCCGGACTCCTACCGGCTAAAAACGACCCGCCATCCTACGCACTGTCGACTACCTGTGTGGCAGCGCGCCGCCTGACAACCTACGGGCCTCATTCAGCGGGACAACGGCCCCCGCGGTCCGCCGACCCAGAGACTAGTTCTAAAGGGGAAGACGGCGGGCGTGAGCCGCGCGTCGTTTCCCCGGGCGCCTACGGCCTCCTTCAGCGTCATCACCTCCTCGCTAAAGGAAGCCACCGCATTCCAACACTCCCTCCGCTCCACCATCGCTCTCAAGACGGTAGGCAGGGAGAGGTCGGTTGACCCTAATACGGCCACTACGGCAGATTTCTGCTCATCCCAACTGGGGCACACCGTAAGGGTGTGCTCCGACGTGTCAACGGCGGACCCACAATCGTGGCATTCCTCAGTGGGCTCCCCACGGGCCACCCGGCATAGATACCTCCCGAAGCGCCCGTGCCCCGAGAGTATCTGCGCCAAATGGAAAGTGATCACGCCGTGATCACGAGACACCCACTGACCAAGAAGCGGTCCCGTCACTTAGTTTGTACGACCGCCTGCGCCTGGTGTAGCCAGTCCCTTTCGTCCCCTGGCGAAGGGGGGTCGCCTTACTGACGGGCGTCCGCCCTTCGCCAATATACGTCCGAGTGAACTTGCGCGTCCAGCTCCCAAGGGGCGGTACTCGCTAATACGCATCCCGCCTCCCAGGATATGTTGCGGTATCCTCGGACGATCCTGACTGCCACGGCTCGCTACGCATCTCGCAGCAGAGCCTTCGAAAGTGGCGTTAAATCTCGCGCTCAGATCGGGCCCCGTATAGGGCTATCGATCGTACCACGTTTGCGTTCAGGCGACGGCACCCGAGCACTTGAGTAATCTTACTGTAACCTTAGTAATGATACAGTTTTTGATTGTAATGCACTAAGCTAAGAGGTAATACTTTTTAATGGCTTTTCAAGATCGTTTCGAATCTCATTTCTTTTATTTGGAGGAACGACTTTGTTGGTAAACAGCTTCGGCCGTGGGGAGCTTCGACAGGTCAAAAATATTCGGCATAGTAGCCAAGACCAACATGGCGGCTCCTAGCAACTATTTAACCTACATAGTACATCCATACATAGTATCACGCCTCATTGCCATAGGGGTAGGCAGAGACAACGGCCTTTCACTTGCTTATCTCCTATATGAAAGATGCGATCTTTCATTCTCATTATACCTTTCATACAAGTTTGTCGGTTTAGAGTACTCTTGACCTGGCCGTTATTTAAAGTGTCCAGGATTTGGTCCAGGAATGTTCGCTTTGGTCTTCCCCTTTCAACTTTCGCATTCACTTTTGACTCATAAATCCTTTTTGTAAGTCTCCTTTTATTCATTCTCTCTACATGCCCAAACCAACTAAGCATATTTTTCTCAATTTTAGTCAATACGTCTTCCTTTATACCATAACGTTCTCTTATCACACTATTTCTTACTCTCTCACTCAGTTTTAATCCACTCATGCTTCTCAACGCTCTCAGCTCTACCGCATTTATTTTACTTTTGTGATTCTTCTGCCATACCCAACTTCCACAACCATACATAAGTGTTGGCACCAAAACTCCTGCATGCACAGCCAGTCTGGCCCTTTGAGACACCACCTGGCTATTCATACAGGCGTGCAGAGCACCATTTACCATATTCCCTGCATTCACTCTCCTTTTAATATTACTTTCACATGTTCCATCTTTTGTTAAATTTAGATCCCAAGTATACAAATTCTTTCGTCTCTTCCACTGGTTCACCATCTATCAAATTATTGCCATTTATCATAGATTCATCTCTTTCAAAAAGCATAACTTTCGTTTTGTTTACATTCACTTTCATTCCTTTCCCTTTCAAAGCTTCATTCGAAATATTTACCATCTCCTGTAGCTAATTAGCGGATAACGCAAGTATCACTTGATCATCAGTGTAGAGTAAACATTTGATGAGTAATTCATTCATTCTTAACCCGTACATACTTTCTTTTATCTCTGTCAAACAATTATCCATGAAAAGGTCGAACACCTCTTTCGACAGGAAACCACTCCGTGTACGCTCCGTTTATTCTGACACAAGCACTAGAACCCTCATAGAGAGACTTCAGTGCTTGAATCAGACTACCGCTCACCCCATACGTAGATAACGTTGACCACAGCTCATTCCTCACCACTCGATCATAGGCCTTTTTAAATCTATGACCGAGTGGTGAGTAATGAGTTGTACATGGTATTTTCATAAAAGCAAACAACGTCTTCTTTATCAATCATTATATAAGTAAATCAGTCAAGTATCCTTTTTTAACCATAATTTATTTTGTTTCAGTTTATGTCCAGTTTTTTTATCGTTTATCCTTCAAATTATAGTGAGATTTTTAAAAGCACTCACCAACAGCGATCCATTATACGAGATTAAAAGTAATCTACAAGGCAGAATGTAATTAAAATTCCTGGGAGATTGTCTTGTCGCGGGCCTGAAGAATTATGAGGCTTAGACCTCTGCGGGAAATATTTCTATTATGACGTGTATAGTATTAATCACGTGGTGTGACACGTTTGATCGATTGCCTATTGTTGTGAAAGTTGGCTAAGTTTTACACAAAAGAGCTAGGTTGCCGTGAACATTTTTAACAGACCCCCGCAACATTATAATACATAGAACATCCGGGAACTTTTGTGTCGTAATTTATAAGAACTATTTCAAAGGAATTGTAAAGATAAAACAATATTGTAATGAACACTAGTTTATGCGTGACGTGGTCTATATTTTATGGGTATTGAATGCGACTGAGCCGTCACAATCGGCTACGTAATGCCGCTCGACTTTGCTCATAATAGCTCGCCCGTTGTTTATGACTGAGATGATGGAATACATATTAATAATTAATAAAGCATATTTTTGAAAAGTTGATAACATTTTATTCTCGTAACATGTATATAAAATGTTTATTTTAGTATTTCCTTGTAAACTTTCAAATAAAAATTGAAGGTCGGAGTTCTTTGCAGGTGTTTACGGCTCTTTGTATAAGAAGCTTATCTTTAGGAATAATAAATTAGAATGGCTGTATTGAGAAAAATTCTTTTAGAAATTTTCCAGTTTCTCTATACAAAACAAGTAGATAAACATTATATTTTATGTGAAATTTTATGTTAATAATAAACGCTACTAAGTGGCTCAGAAAGTGTGTAATCTTATCTTGAAATAGAAAACTCAGACACGTTTTAGTATGGCTCAATGATTTACCTATCGACGCTGGAAAGCAAAAACTTTACATAGAAACAAAAAGTGATCGACTTTGTCCCGTCGGATTAACTCAAAAATTTGAAATTTACGTTCAGTTTTCCGGATCCAGACCCGGTTACATCGATCACCATCTTAGATCTAATAGTGATTTTTGATAACTCACTAACTCGCTTATTTTCAAATTTACGCGAAAAATTATAAGAACAAAATTTGTTCAAAATTAAATTTACTACAAATTTGGTTCCTATAATTTTTTTCATAAAATTAATATTTCTCGAATAAAACCCACAATAAGAGGGTGTTTGTTTATTTATTAAAAAAAGAATGACAATAGATATTGTTTGCTAAACAGATTGACTTTAGTGTAATTATCCTTAACTTTTTTACTGGTTACTACGTGTTTGCTTTCCAACGTCGATATATATACACAAAACTTCTTTTTATTTATGTCCATTGAAGACTGCAAACATCCAATAGATCTGTTCCAAACCAAACAAATTAGAAAAATAATAATGAAAAGGTAATCATAGATCACTAAACTCACATTATTGTATAAAAGCATGAGGTGCTCGGTGATAATTTTTACAAGCATCGCACGCTTTTATACAACACCATCAACTTTTTGTAATCACCATATTATCATCTACCCTATATTAAACAGGTTAATAAATATACACATAATTATACTTTTAGTTTGGTCTTCTATTACATCATGGTTTTTGTTTTAAGTTTTTATATTGTTATTTAATTTTTCGTTGCATTAACTGTTGAGGCGTAATCATTTTTAAATATAATTCATATTATTTGTAAAAAATATCTAAGACCATTAGCCGCGGAAACTACTACTATTAGTGTGAGCCCCTTCGACAGCTCACGCTCGCGAAGATTGCCGATACAGGATCATTGAAAATGCCACCAGATTCTTCACCCAACGCCCCGCCGTCCACTTGTCACCAGACGAGGTTATAATGTATGAGATCGAACTGTAACGAGCAGGAGTCTTTACGCCGAATTGGTTTTCTTATATGCCGTGTTTTCGACTGACGCGTATACTATTGTGATAAGCAAACGACGTTAGTTGTCTCTTTATTCGTAAAAAAGTATATCTTATGATTGGCGTTCTATTATTCGCCAATCACAGGGTTTAAATTAAATGCACAAACAACTTTATTCCAGGAAACCAATACAAACATATACATGCTATAGGCAACAAAACATTTCTTATACGATTTAACTAATTATTTATATACATGTAGACTCTAAATTAATTAAAATATAATATCTTCTAGACGAAAGGGAAAAGTCGCGAATAATTAGTTTTAATTTTGGTTTTAAACCATTTACTGCTGATTTTGTAATCAGAAGTACGTAAGGTTAAAATGGGATCACTCATTTTATAAAATGAATTTCAAAAGTAAAATTAATTTCATCGTATAACCACTATTTATTTACCCCTACACGTCTATCCCCTTTAAATTTTAAGTAATCATTTAATACAACAGCAAAGGCTGATACTGACGTTCTCGTCTCATTTATTTTATTTATTTATGTCTCATTTATTGTTTATTATTATTTATTTATCTGTATATAGTATATTTATTTATAATATGATATATTTAGGGTCGCCGCTGAAAACCAGCGTTGGGCTAAAGTCCCACATTAGTAGCTGAGCGGTGCTCCCACGTCGGTGTCACATTTAACTATAATAAAATTTTATCTATAATGTATCCAGTATATTTGTCTATTGTATTATTGTTGTATGTAGTTAAGTGTGACTGAATCGAATAAAAGGTTTTTAATTTAATTTAATTTAAAAAGTATGCCAGCTGTTATAAGTGCATAAGAACTATGTTCAAATAGTAGTACAGTTCACCTGACAACTGATATTAAACTCGTACCTTACTAAATACGTTTCAAACTGAGCTTTATTGAAGTTCAAAGCTCCACTTGCCTTTGCTGCATTTCGTAGCGTACACCCTTGTTCAATTACTAACCCCTTCAATCTTTTACACAAGTGTACAGTTATTTTCATCGTTTATTAAGTCCCATTATTGATCAAGTTGGATTTAAAGTTTTATTCATGAAAACCAATTGACGAACTTCCCATTAATACATCTGATTAGTTATTAAGATTATCACATTTTGCATTACCTTTTCATAGAAAATAAAATATATGTAGTGACTTAATCTTAAGAAATAGACTTATGCTATTATGAACGTTTTTATAGATCTGTAACAGAGAAATAATTCTGCTATACATTGTATTCTTATATCTTTAAGAGATTAGGCAACGTTTCCGACGAAAGCATGCAGCTTGATTCTTTCCGCGACTTCCAACTATTATTATATTTCAACCAATTTATATAAAACTCAAACAAATTATACAAATAAACCTTCTTCAAGAATCACTCTATCTATTAGTGTAAACTATATGAAATCCGTTTGGTAGTTTTTGATTTTATCGCTTATAGATAGACATAGGTGGCGGAAGGCTTTGTTATATAATATGTAAGGCATAAAGAGCAATGAATTATGAGTAGCAATTGGAAAAAAAACGAACACCGACATCAAATATAAGCATACTAAGAACTCTTTATTTTTTACTTTTTATGTTAATATATTTGGAACAGTTTGTTTTGAAGGCCATTCTTTTTTTTTAATGAATCTGAAGTACACTAACAAATTTGAATATATGTACACCTACCTAGGAACCTGCAACCTTATAAGTTACAGGTCAGTTGTTTTGCCTCCCCGCTATCGACAGTCTTTTATATGTTAATCAAGCACATCACTAATGCGCAAAAGTTCCCCCCCTCCAGACTCTAATACCACCGCTTCACACGTAATACACCTTATAATATTGCAAAGCAGCAACAAACGTAAGGTCATTGATATTTGTTTACAGACAGTTATATATTCTGCCAAAAATCGCACTCTTACTGTAAGCCGTTGAGGAGTTCCACATAGTTGACTACGATAATCACTTGCCCATACCGACTTTACGGTAGGTGACTCAAATATCCGGAGAGCTTATAAATGATTCTGCCGAGTACGGTGTATTTGCTCCTAAGAATTGAAGAGTTCCGTTACTTTGTCAGGAATCGCATGATCAGAACCTAACCAAACTATCATCAAGTAACCCCTGAAGTATATCCTTTCCAATTACAAAAGAATCATCGAAATCGGTTGGCGTGATCTTGAGTTATTCATCCATTTGTCGCGCACATGCCTAATGCAAATTTAACACTTATCCGGTTTTCTCATGGATGCCATCATCAGAACTGGATTTAAAAAATGGGACCCCAAGTATCACCTTTCATATAAAAAAATAGTCATGAAGATCGATCCACCCACTCGGAAGATATTCAGTATTCCTAAATTGAAGACTTTCTTAAGTGACTTTGAAAATTCATTTTCAATCATCAAATATGTCTGTTGGTGATGAACCCATCATTTCTGAAGGTTGTTTCTAACCTAGAAGACACTGGCAGGAAATTGTTAACGTTTAATGTATATAAACGAAACACTGGTTACAACAACGTCAACTTAATCTTCGCTTTGATGTTTAAAATTTAAAAAACAAACGAGGAAATAAATGGAGTTATATTCGAGTGTATAATATTTCACATCCTAAGGGACTGACAAATACACAAAAAAAGGGTATTTATGTATTTATAAGCGGCTCCTGTGTACAGACAAACGCACATATGTTTAGATGCATATGTGTCCTTTTCACGCAAATATAAAGTCCTCATTCCGGTGAAATGTTTGGAGTCACGAGGGTATTGCGTGATGTCCTCTGAGACAAATGGCGTGGGAAACGCGGTCAGCTTTACTGAAATATTGCTGAACGCATTATACACGTTTCTGTCAGAATTATTTTACACAAAAATGTACACTTTTTTAACAGAGTTATTTTATTCCGCATAAATTTGAGACATCATTTTAAAAACAATACGTTTTTTTCTAATACTTACTTTGCTCTAAGAGATTATGTAGCTTGATTTTTAACCGACTTCAAAAAAGGAGGAGGTTATCAATTCGTCTGTATTATTTTATCTTGATGATTTTTTTGTCCAGTTCTGAAGATGGCTTCTATGAGAAAACCGTATAAGTCTTAAATAACATACAGTATAAGTATTAAGCACGTACGCGACAAATGGACTAATAACTCAAGATCATGCCAACCAATTTCGATGATTCTTTTTAATTGGAAAGGATATACATCAAAAATTGTTTGATGACAGCTTGGCTAGGTGTTGGTCATGGGATCTATGAGAAAGTGACGGACCTCTTCTATTATTAGGAGTAAATTAACGATACTCGGCAGAATCTTTTATAGGCTACATGGATATTTGAGTTACCTACCGTAACATCGGTATGGTCAAGTGATTGTCGTAGTAAAATATGATGACTAATGAAACTGACCCTGACTGTAAGCCTCTGTTACAGTCAGGGTGCGATTTGTTGCAGAATATCAAATTGTCTTTAATCAAATTGCAATGAGCTTATGTTTGTTACTCCATTGCAATATTTATAAGGTGTGTTATGCGTGAAGCGGTATGTGGGGCGGAGGGAACTTTTGCTTATTAGTAATGAGCCTGGTGATAGCGGGGTGGCAAAGTAACCGATCAGCAACGCATGAGGTTCGATTCAGGGAGTGGCGGTACCAATGTAAATTTCATTTTGCAAAGTTGTTTTATTTAAACAGTGCCGTCTTATTTGAGTAACACGTTTTTTAGGTGTACCCATATTCAAAAAAATTTGCTAGTGTACTTCAGATACAAAAATAGAACCGCCTTCAAAACAAACTGTTATGAATATAGCTATAAGGGACCTACTTATATAGCTATAGGTATAATCGGAGCCGGAGCTCCCAAGTGGACACTCGGGACACACCTACCTTGGCGAACGCCGACTCCGAATATAAGAATACGAACTCTAAAAAAGAATACGCAATTATTTTTTACTTTTTAGAGCATATTCATTTGTCTGGTGTATTTGTTTCGAAGGCGGTTCTTATTTTTTAAAATTTGTATTTTTTATAAGTGAATACGTCTCATTACGGGTAATAATTGGTGTTTATTTAACTCTTCCTTGTCTTGGTCTCAGCACATAAAGAAAACTAGTAGAAAGTTTTTTGGGGCTATGAAATCTATGCGACAATCGCAAGGTTTCCTTCCTATTCCCACCAAAATTATGTTAGCACAATCCCTCCTTCTGAGTATTCTCGACTATGCTGACGCAAGCTTCCCCGATCTCTTTGAGTATCAGTTAAACAAACTTGAGCGACTTCAAAACACTGCCATTCGGTTCATATTTGCCTTGCGCAAATATGACTATATATCAGAATTTCCTACAAAGCTCAGGTGGTTACCCATTAGACTTCGCCAGAACTTTCACATTCTCTTTCTAACTATGTAACCCTGTTTAGCCCAAAAACTGCACCTTATCTTAAAAGCAATTTTGAATTTCGTCGAATTGATACTCCCAAATCGCGTCGTGTCGAGGAGCTTGCACTTAAGTCGAAAAACTGCAAATCAATTTTTTTTTTACAAATCATTCACAATTACTGCAATCAAATTTTTGAACGCGCTTCCTGTGAAAATTCGTCAGTGCCAGAGTATCTCCAATGTTAAGAAGTGTGTAGTGGAATATTATTTATCACTACAGAAGTGATATTAACATACATCAGGATGAATAAATGGAATTACAGATATATTTATTTATGTAATTATTTGCATGTACCAGCATATGTATGAGTATTTGTTTGTATTTACAATATTCTGTATATGTCTATCGTGTTCTGGTCTTCCATCGTTTAAATAAAGACAACCACAGTCAATTTTCGTAGAGATAATTTATTACTTTAAACTAAATTATTAATTAATTTTTTAATTAAATGACAATAACCAATAATTTATGGGTGCAAGGTGTGCACCGGGCAGAACTTCGAGTAAGAATGCCCGCCAACCTAATGCAAGCCCTTTTATAATAGTTTCTGCGAGTAGTTTGAATGTTGGTAGACGTTTGTTGCTAGATCGCTGCACACCTTGTTACCAACATTAAAAAACATTGCCGCCGTCATATCTATATATTATTTTTAGAAATTGTATGCTTATTTATTTAGACACACCACTTACCTTCTCTCTCCTTTCTTTGACGGGTTCCCTAACGCCAGGGTTGTCTGGAAGAGATCGCTATTGAGCGATAAGACTGCCCAATTGCACACTAAAAGTACCTTATACTGAGTAATTGTACATCTATTTTTAGCGTGGTGTTCAATAAAGAATATTATTTATACTAATACTTTCTATATAAAATCGCGATCTGTAACAGTTCATATTTAGCGTAATAAATTCTTTGATCCTTTAGCTATCCAGTGGTCTAATTGGATTTCGGATTGAGGTGATAGATATGTAGCTACACACTTTCTTTGGAAGCATTTTTAAACGTCTAAGAGTTTATATTATCAAAAGTACAGAGATAACATTAAAAAATTTATTATAGTGGTTAAGTTTTCTTAAAATTACTGATGTTCCACACGACTTTCTTAACCTATTCTTAATCACTTCTAAATACAACAAAACATAATCTGCATACCGTGACATAGGAAAGTAGGGACTTTTTTGTATACATTACTTTTATTTAAAAGCTACATTGACATTATAATCTTTTGAGCAAATAAAAGTCACGATGGCAACAATATTACAAGAAAAAATTAAAACCATCCCAACCCTAATATTACAAGAATGTAATCTGAAATACTTCTAATTTATGCGAAGAGATGCTTCAGCAGCGGTGCTTCAGGAATTATGCCGACTCACTGCATTAATTAGCATCGCGGTATTGTGCCCCTCATTCTGTTGATGAAGACAATAGAACTTTAGAACTAAGGCTATTTTTTCATATTTCTACAATAAGAATAAACTGCCTCATTGGTCTAATGGTCAGCTTCTTCGGCTTCAGACATGAGGTCATGAGTTCGGGGACTAGGTCGGATGAATTCAAAAAGCGATATTGATTTTTCTGTTGATTCTCAGTATTTGAACGAAGCTCCACCTCCGAGCCTCGGAGAGCATTTTAAGCCGTCAGTCAAGCACCTAATCTCTCTTCCATCGTTTCGGATTGCTGTCACGTTGGATTATGAGAGTGAAGGATTATAGAGGGTAGTTATGTTAACGAATACTCTTTGCCATCCAATTCGCAGTAGAGGAGGGGTGTGGGTTTATCCCCTAAAAGCTGTCTCTCATATAAGGGAGGCAGATTATGCCCAGCAGTGAGACGTTAATGAGCTGCTAGTTACCTTGCTTTACTATAAGAATGGCAACAAAGTAAAATAAAGTTTACGTAGTACTCTTTTGGAGATGATTTAAGCTTTATAACACTATCAAACCTAACTGAGATCTTACATTTAGTTAAGTTTCTAAGCATACAAAGGTTGTCTGGAAAAGATAAGCAACATAACTAAAGCAATAAGACCACCTTTGCACGCTTAAATCATTATGTATCTTAATTTGTATGTTTACAATTTTACCCTTCTAAGTTTCTGCAGGTACTTCTTAAAACAAGAAGTGAATTGCCCTTGTGAATAACCCAAAGGTTTTTCACGTCTTGTTTAGCTTTTGATTTTTAAGATGTACTTTAACTTTGTCATCAGGGCCCGTAGACAAGTAACTTTCGAAGATTGCTAACGTTTAAAAAAATGTATGGGAATGACGTTTAATTTTTCGATTAGTTTCGATAAGAAACGTCATTCCCATACATTTTTTGAGCGTTAGCAATCTTCGAAAGTAACTTGTCTAGAAGCCTAGCTGAGAGTACGTGTTTATATTTTTTTTTTATATGATTATAAAAATTGTGGACTCTCTTTTTAATGTGACGCAGGCCATCGAGTCTTATATAAAGAAGAAGAAATATCTTTCCTTTCTTCTTATATAAGACAAAGTTTTTGATTAATTTACATTGTTTCCTTGCTTCAAAAAAACCGTCGTATATCTTCCGTAGCTGTAATGGGATTTCATAATAACTTTCTAAAGATACAAGTCATTCCATTGAATATCTCAAAAGCTGTTATAAAGGGAGGTGAAAAGAATTTCCAATTTAATTTGACATACTTTGAGGCTTTGGCAACTTCCGCTAAAATGGCTTCTCGATATGAAAAATTACAATTCCCTATAAAGGTACCAAATTTTGTACCTACCTACCTTTTTTAGTGCTGCCATGTTAGCATTTTATTGTGCTACAGATCTTTATTTAATTATATTTGTTGGATTACTATTATAGATAGTATACGGTTCGTTATTTGACTATTTTAAAGTGTACATACCCGTAAATCTAAATTCAATACAATTTCCCATAGAATCATCAGAATGGTTTAAAAATAATAACAATTACTACTATTATTCTCATTATAATTATTGACAACTGTGAATGATAAGTAACAAAGGTATTTGGAGGGAAACATCGTGATTGGTGGTGAATTGTGATAAGCTCTTTTCTTAAAGCCATAAAATGCTCTGTACTTTAGACGTCAAGTGAGTTCCTAGTTTTTATCAATCTTCAGCCTTGTTATTGTATTTCAATGAGTAATATCTCGTATAATTTAAAGGAGTAACTATCAAGATTCTTTTTTTTATTGCTGACAGATTACCTGTTAGGGTTTCTATATGGCATTGTACTGTGCAAATCTCTTTGTTTTTAGGTACGTCGTTGCTTGTAGGGTGATAACTAGCCACTGCCGAAGCCTCCCACCAGTCTAGACTAAGATAAATTGTGAGAATTCGCCCTACCTTTGAACTCAGGCCTTTTGCTAGCAAGGCGAGTCCGCGTACCGCTGTTCGTCTTACGGATTATTCTCTCGACAATCTCAAGAACTACTAGTCCAATTTGAAATATTTTTTCAGTGTTAGGTAGCCCATTTTATAAGGAAGGTTACAAGATATAATCCATTGTCCTAAGACCAATGGAAGCGGTGCACCAATGAAGAGTGTTCAAAAATCAAGGGCTTTTTCCCCTTTTAAGAGCTATCGCTGCGTGTACTGTGTAAACGGTTATAGTTTCGCAAAAATCATGTACAACAGAATTATTGCCCTTTAGAATTTCTAAAAAAAAGTCCTTGGCAGCATATGTCTATCTTTTAAGGTTGACTCACTATGACCATTTTTATGCTAACAAAATTGTTTCTTGTCTCTCTTATAAGGTTCAGACGGAGTTGCGCGAATTAGCTAGTTAACAATATTTTCTAAGTTTATTTAACACTACTACAATTGTTTTATGCTTATAATAGAGATTAATTAGAGCGAGTATATCTTTTCTGGTACAAAGTTGGTTTCCAAGCTGACCAACAGATGGCGTTTCTAGTCCCTTACATCGCGCTATTAAAACTTGTAAGCAAAACTATATGTGTTTCAAGTTTTTTCTTTATCGTTCAGTAGTTACTCTTTTAAATTTTATTTTTTGAAATGCCTCTGAGATTGTATTTTCTCAAGGCATATCTAGACATCAAAAATAATTACAATATATCATCGAATAACGATATTAAGAACATCGAAGTATATGAACAATATATCGATTTTTTTGGAAAACCTGAAATATTTATTGATTTATGTATAAACGGTTATATATATATATATATATATATATATATATATATATAAACAGAACATATCCGTATAACAGTTTTTTTAAACTATTTTTTACACCTTGAATAAAAACTGTTGACGATTCAAAAGTTCTGTAAATGCCTACTTGAATAAAGATATTTTGATTATCGAGTTTTTATTCGATATCGTGTCACCACTAATACTCATTTTGGTATGATATAGGCTTGTTGCAAAAATATCGATACATCGATATTATTTTTTTCAATGTATCGATATTTTATACTATGATATTTCGATATAAAATTCCAAGTGTTGAAAAGGTATGAAAATCGATATTTTTTCTAGAATAAAAAATCCTAAGAAGGAATACTTTTTATACTCCTTTTTTTACAAAATATATTTAATGTATTTTTAGGTTTGGTCGACTGGATTTGCCGTTCTAAAAAATGGATTTTAAGTTGACATGTCAACTTTAACTGCCCGTTTGTATTGTATCGATATTTTTAATAATAAAATTTATATCGATAAGGATATTTAAAAAATATATCGATACTTTATTGCATTTCCAACATCCCTGGTATGATATAACTAAACAAAGCTGTGAGAATATTATTCTGCACAGCTATTCAAAAATAACATTCCGGTACGAAGCTGTATTTACAGTATTATAACTGCAATGTGTTTTTTGTATGTAACAATACTTATAGTTAGGAAAGAAACTAACATAAGCGCGATGTAAGTAACTGGCAGCGCTATCTATTATGCATGTTTGAAACTACTCTCATGTTAAATATTGTACTGTAAGCCTTCCTTCTGGGACTAATTTCTACCTTACGCATCTACACAAATAACTATCATTGGAGTGTCTGTTTCTAATTTCAAATTAGCAGCTTTTTTATACAAAATATTGAGAGCGTTAAGAAGTATGAGTGGGTTGAAACTGAATGTCAAAGTGATAAATAGTGTGATAGGATAAAGTGACTAAAATTGAGTAAGGTATACTTAAATGGTTAAAGCACGTACAGAGAATGAATGAAAGGAGACTGACAAAAAGGATTTATGTGTCAAGAGTGAATGGGAAAGTTGGAAGGGGAAGGCGAACGTTAGTGGACCAAATCTAGGACATTTTAAATAAGGGCCAGGTCAAACGTACTCTAAACTGTCGAACTTGTATGCTAGGTTTAATGAGAGTGAAAGAAGTGAAGGAGATAGGCCAGGATCGTGGCAAGTGGAAGGACGTTGTCTTTGCTTTTCCTATGGGAAGCGTCAAGGTACAATAGAACCTATATTATCCGAAACAATTTGAATTACGGATAAAAGAAACCAAAGTTTTTTTGGGGCTAGATAATAAAAAAAACCTTTTTACATAAAAATGATAACGGTAAAAATTAAGGTATAAAAACACCACAATTTGTGTCGATTTTCCAAATGGGTGTTTCTATAATAAAAATAGTCGTATTCGAATTAAAAAAAAAATTGAAGCTTTTGACTTTTTAAGTACGTATATTAAAAATCGATTTTTTTTTGTTGATACCCGAATAGGTATTAAACAATCTGTTGGTTTGTAAAAAAACAAATAAGAACAGTGGATTTTTGTATTTATAGATTAACTGATCCTCACAACTTCCTCTGCACCTATAAAACGGGGGATCGAATGTGAGTGAAAATGAGGAAGAAGTAATGACTATTGATAACTTAATAGTTTATTTTTCTACATAGTCTATTTGTCAAAGCCAGCGCTTTTCCAAGGCTTCAATACCTTTCAAAAATAAAGTTTTGTCTTAGTCCTGAAAAAGCTTTTCACAGAATTTTCCCTTAAGTATTCTTTCAATTTGGGGGATAGGTAAAAATCGCCAGGCGCCAAATCTGGTGAATGGTCAACCAATTCAAAGCCAGCTTGTTGAATGGCAGCCATTGCAACTGCCGACTTATCCGCGATCTGTCGTAATGAAACATCACACCCCTTCAAAGTTTACCTCTCCTTTTCTCTTTGATGGTATTCCTCAACTAGGGAATTAAAGCTGCATAATGTTGGCCTGTAATAGTGGTACCTTGTTCAAGGTAATCAATAAACAATATCCCTTATGAGTCCCAAAATATTGAAGCCATGACCTTGCCGGCCGTTGCCATGGCGTGGAATTTTTTTGGCGTTTCCATTGCGATGATTGCTGACAGGGAGACAAATATGTCTCGGGATATTATTTTCACTATTTTTTTATCTTCACTAGGAAAAAAACAGAAAAGAACAAATTTCGTTAGCATTAAAAAGGTTATAGTGAATCAACCAACTTTTAAATATGCAGAAGTCTTCAAAAGGACAAAAAAGCAATTTGATGTAAAACTGGGTGAAGAGATAACTTTTTTTCTTTCAATTATTTCTAGTTATGAAAACTTCTTTTGTATGAGAAACTTCAAGTGTGAGTACAAACATGAAGTTAAAGAGGTTAAGTTCCTAGTCTCCGTGGGATATAACAAAGTACGATTTAGCTTAGAGAGTTAGAAACTTTGAAGTTCTTAAATACTTGTTAGAAGGACGACGTACCCGCAAATGTGATTTTAAGTCCATTTATGAGCGTAATTGCAAGCTAAAGGAAACTATTCAGACATTTACTTAATTGCTTAATAAGTAAATTAATCAAGTTAGTTATACCGCCACTTTATTTATATAATATAGTTAACCTTTTGGCATAAGAACGCTTCAATTATGTTTTACCTGATAGTAACTTAACTCTCTTATGTTTTACTGCTAGTAAGTGATGAAACAGACTAATATGGAAATGCGCTAATCTGGTAATTTACCTCCTATGGTTTCTATACAGCATTGTACCGAAAAGCAATTATGTTGCTTGGCGGCATGCTTTTGCAGTCCAGACCCAGATAAATTAGTAAAAGTAGAATCGGATGCAAGGCCCCTGCTAGTAAACTCGAATCATTGCGTCAGCTAGATCATCTTTTGACCATTAAACCAATTGTTTGTTTTAATGGTCAGCTTGTTCGACTTCATTTCACGAAATCCTGGGATCATGTCCCAGGTCTGCCTTTCAATATTGAAAAATATTCTATAATTCTCATTATTTGGCTGAAGTTGTGAAACTGGTGGCGAGCATCACCATGTACTTCGGAGAGCATGTTAATCCATCGTTTTCGCGCCTGACCTCTCTCCGATCGTGTCCTATCAGACTTTGAAACCTAAGGAATAGAGAGTGCACTTGCACATACGTTTGTGCACTTTAATATTTTAGGCGTAAATGGCGTAGGGTAGTTAATTATTAAACACTAAGCCTTGGACAGAAATAGTCTACTTAGTGCTATATTTGGCCTATAACCCTATACTTATCAAGAAAGAAACTTGAGAGCATATCGGAGCTTTCGAAAAATAGACATATCGGTGTACATTCTCCATCAGTTGGGCCCAAAAAGTCAGCAAACGGAGGTATTCAGACGAGCCCTTCAAATCCGCAAGCTTTTCCAGACCATCAAAGTCAGATAAATTGCCTACCTTGGTCATGTTTTCAGACATGACAGATATAACCTACTGCAGCTGATTGGTAAGTAAGGTAAGTAGCAGCCCATTAACGTTCCACTGCTGGGCACACGCCTCCTCACTCATATGAGAGAGGGTTTTTAGAGCATAGACGTTGCTCCACTGCGGATTAGCAGGCATAGTAAACAAGCGTACTCTCTATTCCTTCACTCTCATAGTCCGACTTGACTGCAATCCGACACGACCGGAGAGAAATCAGGCGTAGGACCGACGGCTTAACGTGCTCTACAAGGCACGAGGGTGGGTCACACCTCCAAATTTTTCCCCAACTTCGGGCAAATATTAGGAAAATCTTAATAGAAAACTCTATATCAGTTTTTGAAGTGGCCTGACCCGAGGCTCGAACCCAGAACCTCATGTCTATAGTTGAACATGATAACCACTAGACCAATGAGGCAGCTGATTATGATGGGCAAAATAGCCGTATAACGCGGTGTCAGCCAACGCAAGTTGGCAACGCAACGCAACATTCTTGAGTGTTATAATCATTGCTAAATAATTCACCTCGCCTAAGATCGAGAGACATTCTCACAGCTGATGTCCAACCTTCACGAATTGGAGGGGAATAAAACGAAGATAAAATGCTTCGGTCATGGCTAGTTAAAAACCATTGAGACGTTTATTCCATCTGTATAGGGTAAAGTCTTACTGAACTGTACTATTACTAATCATCAAGTGAGATAAGAGTCAGGATTTTATGCAATATAATAAAAAAAAAAACTATTATCCGCAACGTGTTTTACAATATTTTTGGTCTCAAAAAGCTCAGGTTTAACCGTCGGTAGTAAAAATTTAGAAAGTCATATAGTCCCCACCCAGTAAAGCCAGGATTCCTAAGAGATAAATGAAACCTTGCCTTAGGTTGTCCATTATTATGCGTAGATGCATTTCCCAGTGGAAAAAAAGGATACAATAAAAAAATTGCCTCAATTTGTTTAGTGACCCAGTCTGTCGTATACAATCTGTTTAATGTACAGGAACGGTTTTCAATTTGATTAATGTTATACAACGACCAAAACGGCCGCGTAAAACCTCGTGGTAATGAGGCCTAAGATTGTCTGTAAGTAATTGTTTTTAAAAGATAATTCTTTTAAATAAAAGATTCACCAGTCCAGATACTGCGGCCTATCTTCTCTGGCGCACGAAATTGGGAGATAGAAGAAGGTAGATTGGAGTTTCTCATGCCTCCTACCTCAGTTTCCCAGCAGGTATCGTCCAGAGCACCCTACATTACGTCCCTACATTACGAAGGATTTGGGGGAAGTATCTTTAGATTTTAGTGGATTTTCTGGCTTACTAGACAGTCCTATACTCCCGATAAGATTGTCAGGGCCCAGAAAAACATTTCCCAGCGTTAAAAAAGGCCAAATCCAGACAAACTAGATATAGCAACTTCTAAAATATGCTTTGCACCTTCGAGATCATCATTTAGGAAAACATAAAATTATATAATGACATAAACGAGTCTACAACCGGTTCAAAACTTTTCTAAGGCTTCCTGAAGCGGTGGTATATTCGCTACCAATGGACAGATTAAGGACTATTTTGGGTAGTATTTTAAATAATACATACAGACAGACAGAATTACTTTGGTATTTATAACTTTAAAAAGGAGTAAGAGTTGTTATTTTATACCTTTGATGGTAAGACTTTTACAAACTTTGAACGTCGTATCTATTTATAACAAATCATCAGTCTAAAAATAAGTTTCAAGCTTTTAGCTTTAAAAATGACGACACTTCTATCACTTAAAAGAAGCCCATATCCTTCCCCAGTTTCTAGACTATCAGTGTACTAAATTTCATTTAAATCGGTTCAGTAGTTTTTTTGTTAAAGCGCGAGAGACAGTACATTTTTAATATTGGTAAGGATTTCGGGTTAATTTTATTATGACACTGTTAATTTTACTGCCTTATAAAATCGCCGTCATGGCTTTCTAATATTTCACCTTGAATAATAATAAAGGAAGATCAATCAAATTTTGGTCCCACAATCAATCTTCAATCGAAACGACGTGCAAAGAAAATTACTTTTATGTGTCAATGCACACAAAAATTGGCTTTTCTTTTATGAAAAGGTTTGACCGATTGCGTTTTCTAATAAATGTATTGATACAGCTATGCCCTAGTTCTTTTATAGGTATCCTCTACATACAAAGAGCAATAGAAAATATACTACCTGACCCGTGCAACTTCGTCTGCTTACACTTTAATATTTGACTTAAAGTATGGCTAGTTGATGCTTATGTATTGAGGCAGTTCGCCCTGCCTTCGAACTATGGGTGAAAAGATTCCATTGAGTGTTGTATTTCCATCTCACATACGTCCTTTCGGGGCACGGTTGCTTCGTGAGGTCGAGTGGCAAGGAGAGAACCGACGGAGGAATGTCAGGAGTGTGGCGCGGTGGAGGAAATTGCTGAACACACATTCGCTGCGTGTCCGCGGTGGGCTGATCAACGAGCAGCACTCGTGACAGTAGTCGGAAACTACTTTTCTCTACCCACTGTGATTAACGCCATGGTAGGTAGGGAAGTCTGTTGGGAGGCGACGGTCTCCTTCTGTGAAAATGTGGTGTTGTAGAAGGAGGCGGCGGAACGTCTCAGAAAGGTGGATGGAGACGCTTTCGCCATGCGTAGAAGAAAGCCGGGGCGCAGACGGGCGGCCCATGATCGATGTCTACCCCCTTAGGGTTGCTGTTGGCTTGTGGCAATAGGTACGAGGCCCGTTGCCCGAAAACGATGGAAGACGGAACGGGAACGGAGGAATTTTACCGGGGCGAACCTTGTAAGGCACATCGTTGGCAGGAGTGCGGACGTATTCCGATCCCGTGCCAGCGAACGTAGGGAGGAGCACCGTTAGGTTTTAGCCGGTAAAAGTCCGGCATAACTTGCAATGCCTCCCCGTGGTGTTGCAGGTTTCCACGAGGATTTCTTGTCGTTAAAAAAAAAATTATGTAGCTTGCTTGTTAGCAATAAAAAACAAACGTCGTATTTATTTACAAGAGTCTTTAGTGAACATTAGAAAATGTCTACTTAATTTGGAAGCTTCGTACTCAAGAAAAAAAGATGTCATAAAATTAATTTATATTTTGAAATGTCTTGACTTCACGAAATTTGAAGCGCTATTAAAAAAAGTGCCTTTCCAATTTCATTAATTGTACTTGTTAAGGGACGTTTTTATAGGAAATACTTGCTTGGGTCAGGTATGTCTTGCAATTCTATATTATTCTCCTTTATATAAAAAAATGTTTTTTATAGAAAGTGTTTACGTAATTAACGTTTTTAGTAATTTCTTTATGTACCTCTTGTCCATACCATAAATAAAGGTGAGTATCAATAAATTAAAAATGGACAAGTGTCCAAATCTTATATATCAGTTAGTCAACTATTTTCTATATATAAACAGTAAAAAAAATCGTCCAAATCTCATGTATTAGTCAACTATCTTCTATAAATACACAGAGAATAACATTTGACCAAATCACATATATAAGTCAACTGTCGTCTATGCATACACAGTGAACAACATTTGTGCAAATCTCATATATCAGTCAACTGTCTTCTATGCATACACAGTGAAGAACATTTGTTCAAATCTCATGTATTAGTCAACTATCTTCTATATATACACATTGAATAACATTTGTTATAATCTCATATATTAGTCAACTATCTTCTCTATATACACAGAGAATAACATTTGTTCAAATCTCATATATTAGTCAACTATCTTCTATATATACACAGTGAAGAACATTTGTTCAAATCTCATATATTAGTCAACTGTCGTCTATGCATACACAGTGAATAACATTTTTCCAAATCTCATGTATTAGTCAACTATCTTCTATATATACACATTGAATAACATTTGTTCTAATCTCATATATTAGTCAACTATCTTCTATATATACACAGTGAATAACATTTGTTCAAATCTCATATATTAGTCAACTGTCGTCTATGCATACACAGTGAATAACATTTGTGCAAATCTCATATATTAGTCAACTGTCTTCTATGCATACACAGTGAATAATATTTTTGTTCAAATCTCATATATTAGTCAACTGTCTTCTATGCAAACACAGTGAATAACATTTGTTCAAATCTCATATATTAGTCAACTGTCTTCGATATATACACAGTGAATAACATTTGTTCAAATCTCATATATTAGTCAACTATCTTCTATATATGCACAGTAAAAAACAATCGACCAAATCTCATATACTAGTCTCACAAACAGTAGCTGTTCCACATGATGCTCCCTACAATGTTCCCAATCCCGTGGGAAAATGGAACAATCCGTACTTAATCATCGTCATAATGTGAAAGTAAATATATATACGTAATGTATTATGCTATAGTGCTTATAGTGTATTTTATAATTGATATAACAATAAGACCAATATATATTTCTCAAAGGTACATCAATACGTTATATAATATTGATAAATTAATTACAAGATTTTCATGGAGAATTTGTATTCTCCATGAAAATATAACCCTTAGCTGTTGGAGCTCAGTTTGTAATTAATCAGGGAAATTTTCTATTTATATGCATGTCGGAGTGCAATACTCTGTGGAACGCTGTGTTGAAATACAATAGTATGTGGAACGCTGGTGCCATCTGTCTATCGGCGTGGGGCAGAGTCAATAAGTGACAATTCGGCGCGCGTCTCTCGGCAATTCTTGAGTGACGGCTCGCCGGTGCGGTCGACTTTTGAAACTGTCGCGTTCCCAGCTATTATTATTAATCAGTTTGCGTAAATTGATATCGGGAATATTAAGTGATTGACCATTATAATCTGAGTTAAATAATAAAGTGTTTAATTGCACCAACATTATCCGTCAACGCCCACAGTATGGAACATGAATTATTGATGCTATTAATTAAGATGTTGGCGGAGAACCCTACGCCCCTATGCTTTATGCTCCTCTCTTATGCTCCGACATACACATTAAAGGATAACTGAAAGACTTAATAACATAAAATCATCAGCTCAAGCTTTTGTTGTAAATATTTTGAATCTAGATTTATTTTAAATTCCAGCATTTAATTTTTGGAAACTGTGTCCTTTAAGAAACGGGGATGAAATAAAAATAAAAATTATCTTACAAACCGTCTTCGTGTTTTTCTAAATTCAGTACCTAAGCGTGTTAAAGAGAAGGCGAATCAAGGAACGAATAATCTTACATAATAACTAAATACTAATCATCTTTTAAAATTAGATTAGTCGGTAGATTTGTTAACAACGGACATACTAGTGAGGTTTCAGAAGAGCTTATTGAAACTACTCGATTAAAGAATATTAATTTAGATTTTAAAGAAAATTTATTTTACGTTGTCTCAAAATCAAAATATTCCTTAAAAGTAGGCTCAAAAAGCAGTTTTGAATCTAAGGCTGATTCCGCCGAGAAAGAAACAGCAAGAAACTCAGCGTTTATTCTTTTAAATATGGGTTTCTTGGACCCCACTGGAATCAAGTCCAAACATTTTTATCGCTTAAATAATCTTCAACATTCGTAAAAGTATGCTCTTGACATTTTTCTTTAAATTATATAGATACAAATCCGAAGTTGATTGCTTTTTATTAAAAATGCTTATGCTAAACACGATAAATGATTTCTAAACTTTCTTTACTCTAAAATAGGCCATTACAAGATTGTTTTTACGTCTTGTATTAAAACAATTCTTCTAATAAAACAGTTGCAGATTCATGCATTCATTCGTGTAAATTTAGAATGTTGAGTTTCTATCTGTAATTAAAACGTATTAAGTAAAATCATATAAATAGGAAACGTCATTACACCCAAAGGAACATTAAAAGGAACTACCGTAGGCCATTAAATGTTATATCTTTATGGTAACAACGCTTAGATACCCGTTATTTAACGTCCAATGTCAATGCACTATTTTTCTTTGAACTTTTATAACATAAAAGGGAATTCTTTTTCATAGAAATATACCGACATACAGTATATACCCAATGATAAGTGAATACCGTCGTCTAACCTTGTGGGTTTGCCAGTGCTTTCACAATTAATAAGCCTAATTTAATCTGAAAACCTGGCATAATGATGCAAGTACTTGTTTCAGCTAACAGAAGCTCTTTGACATATTTAAGGAAATTGCATTTTCTAATTTGCCTATGCCTGGACTGGTGGAAGGCTTCGGACATGGCTACTAGCAAAGACGTACTGCCAAGCACGAGGTTTGTCTTCTGGTGCTGTGTAGAAAATGTAAGAGTTAAATTGCCTTTAGCCAGATTAGCGCGTTTCGATCTTAGATTGTATCATCACTTACCATCACGTGTGACCATAACAAATCGTCGTGTTGGATTCCCGGCAGGGCTATTTTACCTCCACAGAGCGGCTGTAAGGGCGAATGCTGTGGAGGTAAAATAGGTAAATAGGCTGATGCTGACGAGCTCCGAAGGGTCAGTTGGCCGAAGCCCTGGCCGACCAGGCTCTAAGCCAAAAATGGAGCGCTCTCGGATCCCCAGCGGGCATGGCTACTGTGGCGGCGATCCGTCCTCACCTGGAACAATGGTTATCCAGGGAGCATGGGACGCTTTCCTACAGATTGGTGCAGGTTCTGACCGGACATGGGTGCTTCGTTCCTGCACCAAATTGGCCGGGAGGACTCACCCAAGTGTGGCGCAGCTATCGATTTAGCGCATCACATTGTGTGGCCTGGGGACCTCAGTGTCACTTCCTGGCGGCGTTAATCGGCGGTGACTTCTCGTTGGGGAGCATTGTAGGTACGATTCTCTCCAGTGAGAGATGGTGGGCGGAAGTGGCCTTCTTTTGCAAGACGGCAGTCTCGCTGAAGGAAGCCCACGAGAGAGAGAGAGAAAGAATGCAGTGGATATTAATTTGCATTTCCCAGCGACAAAAAAAGGGCTATTTTACCTATTACATTTTTTAATTTGTTAAGATTTGCTGACAGGGGGTTCCAGCTGGGGTTATTAGCGATGTATCAGCAAAGACGTATAATTATGCAAAAAATCCGCTTCTGTTACCTATTCAGAGCACTACCATTTTGAACTGTACCATCACCATTAGATGAGTTAAACTTTGACTAGTCATCAGATAAAAAAAAACAGCTCTTGGGAGTCTGTTCGCACGTAAAATTCTACGAAGCTTGAAGCTGTTTCTTTTTTACTTTTATTTTCGATATGGAAGGTAACAAAAACACGGTTTCTTAGGTTCTATCTATCTCTTTGGTAATATTCCTCATAATCGATTCAGCAGTTTAGGCGTGAATTTTTTGTGTCAATTATTTTCTACGTATTCTTTTAAATTCTTAAATAAACGTCTAGACTTAAATTAGATATGCTCTCCTAGTTGCCTATTAAACGCCTTGTATATGGAGTGGAGCGATGTAATTGAAATGAAAACTAATTATCTATTAACCAAGTATCGCAAACTTCATATAACGAACAATGTCGTACCCTCTTTTACTAGGAAAGTTTTCAGTTAAAATATACTCGATATCCTTTCAAAACACAGTAAATTAAAGTTTATCAAAGCCAAAAAAGCAAATGCCTTTTTCCAATTGTTCTTCGGACAATTATTTGATTTTTCATTGTCCTCATTAAATTTCAATTTTACCTTAATTAAGTAAATATATCTTCTCCTTTTATTATTATTACAGCAATCTGGTTGAAGAAGGTAAACAGAAGGAAGATGAAAGATTGTGAGAATGATGATATATATTCCCTTCAACTTAAGTAGTGTAAACACGATGCTGATTTATATTCCTTGTGACCCTTTGTAAAATTTTAAGGCTTCGTAGAAGTAAGATGACGAAATAGGAGATCCATGTAAAGACTTAAATATACATAAAAACATATATAGCATCACGCCACATTCCCATAGGGGTAGGCAGAGACCGCGTCCTTCCACTTGCCACGATCCTTGTATATCTCCTTTGCTTCTTTCGTGGTCATTAAACCTTTCATATAAGTTCGTCGGTTTAAAGTACTCTTGACCTGACCCTTATTTAAAATGTCCTGGATTTGGTCCAGGAACGTTCACTTTGGTCTACCCCTTCCAACTTTCCCATTCATTGAGTAATTATGCCGAGGACAATACCCTACCTTCTGGACTTGGGATAAGACTGATTAAACAATGGTCATGAAGCCTTAAAATGTCCGAAATCGCGATGAAAATAATATTAATATAATTTCTGTATCTTTATCGAGTACTTAGTGCACATTGACTTATAATTTACAAACAAGGTGCTTAACAAAAACTTGTAAAAGGATGCTGTTGCTACTATCTGATAAGGAAAGCTATTTTTGTATGATTATTTAGCTCAAGTACACCTCTTTCGCTTCTTCTCTTTGAGAAGATTTGGTTGCTTGGAAAATTTCGATATTTAAGCGATAAGGAAGCCAATTGGTCTCCTTAATATGTATTTGTATGTCTTTTATGTGTTGGGTTTACAATAAAGAGTAATTTACTGATGGGGAGAGTAATTCGTAAGGGGGCAGTACCCCAGTAAATACTACAAGCTATAAAATAATAAGATTGTAAAGAAGAAACACCTAAGGAATTGTTGGAAATAAAGACTTATATTTCCAGACCTTCAATCCTTTTGCGATCACCTTACACCAGAAATTGCAAATGACTTTATAACAAGCTATTCAAGAGTGATATAGAACTAACAAGTGCCTAACTTATTTACTGAAATTTAGATACAAAGGATGAGAGAGATCTAGAGACTGTTCACATACACGATAGGCTGACCAGCTAAGCGAGACTTAACAATACATTCTATACTCTAGTGAAGCACGTCACCATCATCACCCGTATGAAGTTAGGAACGTGTCAGGACCACGGCCCTCAGGTATGAAGGAACCACTATAGAGTTACGAAAAAAAACACGACAAATGGCTGTCAGTAGATTGAGATGGGTTTAACAAAGAGAGTAGAAATTGATACGTAAAGAAACGCGATCGTTGAATCAGAACCAAACACACGACTTTAATAAAGTATTGACTGGGAAATCCTTTTCCAATCGCGTCTAAAGTAAACGAACTGCACTAGACATCTGAGATTCCATTAAGGCTGCTCCTCGAGCAAACTGCGAGAGAAATTCAATTATATTACGATTGTTTGTTGTTATTGGGCGAATCAATTATTGATGAGGCGCGGGCGTTGTCTGTTGCTGCGGTTACGTCATTGTTTATATTATACCCCAGATTCTTTCTTTTTAACACGCTTTTATTGTGTTAGCTTCGCCTGTTTATACTACTGCATATTCTTTATTCAGAAAGTCGGATCTACAAAAACACAACCGTTCAGAAGAGCGGTTTCAAATTAGTTTCATTGAAAAAGGCTATAAAGTTTGATTTCTAAATCACGTCAATGTTAAACATTACTTCGTAGTACACAGATTGAAGCGGTATATATTGGTTGTTACCCGCTGTACTACCTTTTTTTTTTCGCTGGGAAATGCATTTAGGCACGAATCCCGACCTACAGGTCAGGAGTGTGGGACTCGGCGAAGGAGGAGACCTCGCAATACCCACTAAAACCCAGCAGAACTCTCTTCATCCGTAAGTGAGGCGCCAGGTGTTCAACTTTCGCATTCGTCCCTGGTACCCGCTGTACTACCTGCGTAGTTATCGAAGTCGTGGGAATATGGGGAAGCCCGTTCTTAGTTATCTTTCGTAATTGATTGATGATTAATTGACGTAATTGCAAGTCAATTAAGCGAATATCCTTGCTGTTTCGTGATTGTTTTTCGATTTATATATCCCGATCCCACAGAAATAGGTGAAAACCCATTCTTTGTGAGCGTCTACGTCTCGAAAGGAATATGTATACTGAATTTGAAGTAATCCAGGCAATTAAAAATGGACACAAAATACACATAAATATTCAATTAACCATGACAACATCAAACCTTAGCATTAATACAGAAAAAATAAATTTAATTAAAATGCGCCATCAGAAGCAAATGCCATCCATTTGCTTCTGATGGCACATAAGGCTGGCAGCGTTACCTCTTTGGACAGCGATACTTATACGCTGTCCGAAGTACCACCCGGCTTTAGGGCCACGGGTGACATCAACTAAGTGAGATGAAATTTCTTTAAAAAGCTTTTAGCCTCAGGACCCCACGGTCCCAATGTCTCCACGCCAAAAGGCACAAATATGTATTCTGAAGCAAAGCTCTCATATTTGCGTCTCTTGGCGTTTTCAATGATATTAATGATACCGCTGCTCCAGCTGATTTGGAGGTAGCGTCAATGTGAGATGGTGCAAGCGTATCAACACATGTAGCATCCCACACCAACGACCTACCTTTTTTCCAAGGCATCAAAGACATAACGTCAGGTCTCTTACGATCATCACGTTCAATTCCATTCGGCTCAAGAATAGCCGGCACGTTAATGGTGACAAGAGTCCTTCTGATGATGTCGTTGACGCCAGCGTGTCTTGGGAGACGACCAGCGGTATGAAGACGAGACAAACCGTGTTAACCGAGTTTTTTTAGCGGAAATTATATCCATTTATAAACCTGAAGTTTCCCGTATTATTCATTCGTTGAATTATATCTAAAATAAGCCATTAAGGTTGATAAGTTAATGTGGTAAAGAGGGGTAGGGCAATATATCTTTACACCCTTCGTAAATTCTTTGGACATAAGTAGCTTTCATTAAATTTTCAGGGGTTACCGCAAATTATGATACATCATTGAATAAAATAGCGACCTTAAATTCAACTTTATTTGCTTGGGAATAAGGTATATATTGACGTGGTTGGATATTATAATGCTTGCGTTCCAAAAGTAAATTAGCACTTTCCGCAAAACACCATTTATTCTCAAAGCTATATAATTAAGGTCGAAATGTGCTAATTACAAATCCAGTTACAAATGATTTAAAGCTAAAAAAAGCTGTTTAGGTAAATTTTTTTTTATCTAAATGTATTGATATCTAAAAATAAAGATTCAATTAGATTTATTTCTTAATTGCAACATATATTTTTAATTTAAATACTGTTCTCTCAATATGTTATAGAAAAGTCTTGAAAACTTCCTTAAAGTGTATAAAACCGGTTGTCTCCTGCCTTGTGTCTGCCTGTCTATCTGTTCGCTCTAAGCTCAATAACCTTTCCTCTAACAGTTAGACTCTTGAGGAATGATTACGTATATATTTTGTCTTGATTTTGTATAAATTGGTTGAAATATAACGGTAAGCGTGGAAAGTGTGGTGAAAATCAAGCCACTGTCAATCAGTTTGTGAAAGTCTTGTGGAAATCCGTTCAATTGTTTTCGAGTTTATCTTTAACAGACACACAGATACGGAGGAATACTTCGTTTAATAATATATCAGGATATGTAATGTAATGTTTACTGCCTCATTGGTCTAGTGGTTAGCGTGTTTGACTACAGACATGAGGTTCTGGGTTCGAGTCCCGGGTCAGGCCAATTCAAAAATCAATATTAAGTTTTCTATTAAGATTTTCTCAATATTCCCGTCACATCGGACTATGAGAGTGAAGGAATAGAGAGTGCACTTGTGTACAATGCCTGCCAATCCGCATTGGAGCAGCGTGGTGGGTCTATGCTCTAAAAACCTTCGCTCCTCGGAGTGAGGAGGCCTGTGCCCAGCGGTGGGACGTTAATGGGCTGCTACTTACTTTTACTTTTTTATGTAATGTTTCGCTAGCTGAGGTAATGGTTTAGATTAAATGTACATCAAATTTAGGAAATTGCATTTTCAAATTTGTTTGAGTCTGGACTAGAACGCTTTTCTAGTTAGCGCGCATCCAGCTTAAATTGTATCATCACAAACCATCTGATAAGATAGCAGTCCAGCGCCAACTTGTCAGCAATAAATATTTATTAGCAGTAATTGAATAGTATGTCATTTGGAGATATGATATGTAGATGTAGATATAACTCCCGCTGCTCGCAAAAGAGATGTGTTAATGATGTGGATTCTCTCTGAGAGCCTCATTAGTGCTTTAGCTTATAAGCTTTGAATGAAAAAGGCTTTGGTTCAGAAAATGTCGCATTTATTAGCATAAAAGACATTCGTAATCTGTACAAATAAATATTTTCTAAGTTTAATTGGTTTGTTTCTTCCGGGTAATAAATAAAAACACCTTGTGTACTATTAGCACTTGAAAGGCAGCGGAAAGTAACTCCTGGTTCCATTTATATAGTCGCAAAAGGCTGGGTGGTAGAAGGTGAGGATTTGCCATCGTTCCATCGACTTAACCCCGATTCAGCTTCATCCGGGACAACCAATTGGAAGGCGCAAGCAAGCCCTGACTGCCTCATTGGTATAGTGGTTAGTACAGACATGAGGTCCTGGTTTCGAGTCCCGGATCGGACCAATCCAAAAATGGATATTGAGTTTTCTATTAAGATTTTCTCAATATTTGCCCGAAGTTGGGAAGTTGGCGGTGTGATCCGCCCCCGTGCCTCGGAGAGCATGTTAAGCTGTCGGTCCTGCGCCCGATCTCTCTCCGCTTGTGTCGGATTACCGTCACATCGGACAATGAAAGTGAAGGAATAGAGACTGCACTTGTGTATTATGCCTGCCAATCCGCAGTGGAGCAGCGTGGTGGGTCTATGCTCTAAAAATCCTCTCTCATATGAGTGAGGAGGCCTAATCAAGCCCTTCTTTCTTACTTTAGGAAGCCAATGATCCATTAGGTTTTGGTGGGTATTCTGCCTTGACAGTGAATCCTACACCCCCTGACTATCCGATGGGATACCTTAGAGCATTCTAATTTGTCTTAGTCCAGACTAGTGGAAAGATTCGATTGTGGCTGCTTACCACACAAACAGCAAAGACGAGAAAGTGTGTGTGTACTTATGTACACGCGTTAGAAGTTATACTTCTTTGGCATAACCAGATAAAAATCTTTTTAAAAAATTTATCTTTCGCCTCATTCTACGTTTGCAGAAAAAAAACTATTAATAGAAAAATATATAATCAATATGTGTCTTTGAAATTTTAACCATAAATCCACGCTGTAGTTTATGTTGCTTGTCAAATCAAATACATCCATCATTCATTCACTCGTCATCGTCGTCCTCTCAAACAATGGACGTCTACTGCTGGACAAAGGTCTCTCTTAATGAATTCCAATGGGCCCAATCTTGCGCCGCTTGTATCCAACGGCTGCCAACGATCCGTCTGATGTCATTGGTCCACCTGGTGGGGATTTTGCCGATGCAATCACTCAATGCAAGGCAAAGGCCTAAGATTCGAAAATAACAAACGTAAACTAACTTTCATTGGATATAAATAGTTTATAATCTGTTTTCTTTAGTTGAGTCTGAAAGTTATAATTATGATAAAAATGTTACGTTGACATTTTCAATGTCACAATATATCTAACAAGTAATATAATAAAATAATTAAGGCATTATTTCATTATAAAATATTTAAAAAACCTAAATGTTGACTTTAGCTAACTTCAGGGTGTCGGTTTTTTTGTGACGGTGTGCACGCGCATCGTAAAAATTTACTCTCATAATTTTTCCCTAACGCGCCAAAAGAAGTATAACTTCAAAAAGTCAAATAAATAGGCAGGAAAATTAGCAGTTTGATCAATAGTTACGTCTTACAAATCACTACATATATTGACAAATGCATAGACAGACACTAACAATATACATTATAAACTTAACAAGCATATCTTGATTAAAAAAAAATATATTTTTTTGAGCGACATAAACGGTTCGTGTCAAATAAATAAAAAATCTCTAATTGGACAAGTATCAAACCAGTTTTAATGACTTTGAATGGCAATGTTGAATATTTTAAAACACGTTCGCGTGTTCACTTCGTACTAAATAAAAATCGTGTAAAAGTGTAGCGGTAGAACTTTAAATTATGAACTAAAATCCCTGAACAAACAATGTACCAGTTTAAATCGTGCTGAAAAGCTTTCAAATAACCAGGAAAGTTTAACGTTTCGCAATTATTTGCTTGGGAAGGATATCTTTACATATACATACGAGTTGTACACTAGCTGACCCGCGTGAGTTCGCTTCCTTTACAAAGGGAGAGAATAACTTGGGTTTCCATAAAAAAAATAGTGCAATACATTATGGCAGACTGCCTGGCGTAAGGACCCCCTCTATTGACATCGTTGGTCAGAGATGACCTTTCGCTGGAGAGCATAGTTGGCACACCAGTGAAAGGTAATGGAAAGCATTGGCCTCCTTTTGCAATTCCACTATTACGTTGAAGAAAGCATATAAGAGGCAGAGGTACGACGCTTTCGACGTTCTTCCTTTTTCAGCGCAAGAGGCTTGGAGGTAGGAAGAATAGATATTAGCTTTTCCTGCCTATTTCTTAAGTCTGTAATGCTTAGGATTATCAGAGTAGACTGTGTTGATCGAACCTCAGGCATTCCACTTAGGGATGTGGATGATATCGATGGGTTTTAGTGCGTAATCTGGCTCACCAGCGAGTTCTACACTCCAGATATGATTTTAAGTTCAATCGGGGTGTGTAAAGGCATTTTCCAGCGTGAAAACAAAAGTTAGAATTTCAAAGACTGTTCTAAGAGGGATTTTGTTAATTTAAACCTTACTCTCTGCAAGTGTGAGAAGTATGAAGAGATCAATGGCGGAAATGCTTAAAGGATACCTATCTTGCGCACGATATTGTATGGTTTGGGGTACTGGAACGCAGGCGGAAAAGAAGATACACTATGGAATCCAGAATGATGAGTACAGAACAAGACTTCAGTTGCTCCACATGTGACCGAAAATATATCTCCCGTATTGACTTATGTAGCCACACGATTACGTGTTACATGTACATTGTCTAACTATTTATAAAGAAAGTATGAGGAGAATGGTGATGATGAATGATATACTCGTATGTATATAAGGCGAGAGATGTCGCCAGAAAAGCGACGTGGGGTCACTATTAAAAAGACGTGGTGATGTAGGATCACCAGTGACGTGATGTGCGATGTTTGGGTGAATGATACTACACCAATAAAGCACTTTCACTTTTATTTTTGAGTCAGAAGGGTTGTACCGAAAAGGATTGGAAAATTATTACGGTATGCTGGTTGTGAGTATAAAGGAGACACTATTATAATTATTGCGTTGATAACTATATAAGTATCAACGCGAATTTACCGAGAAAAAAAATATAAACAGAACGTGATTTCGAGACGTGGTTGTGTTAGCTACCTGGGGCAAGATCTGTTTTTTGGAGTATAGTCCCTTCGGTCGTGCGAGGCACTTGAGACGGTAACGGCGCCTACACATTGCTACATATATAAAAATCAGATATACGAATCTATCTGTCCGTTGATAATTAATTTTACTATACTTGTTATATAAAGTAAAGTAAGTAAGTATTCAATTATTTGTTTTTAATGTTATTCTCCTTGTTGAGAACACTTCAGGACAAGACTGATATCTTTTTGAAAGCAGATATTCGTATACAAATCTCTCCTATGAGTGTGGTTTTCAGCAATATGTTTATTAAATTTAGATTGTATTATTTGTATTTCAAGTTGGACGTAGACGCCTGCTATAATTTTGCAGTAATAACGACACTCGTTATCAATTCAATTTACAAAGCGCCTGAAACATAAATAAACTATACAAACTGAGCAATAAAGCATAACAATCGATTTCTGCAGACATACCAACACGAATGCAAAACCTAATTCAAACCCAACTGTATCAAAGTTTTAACAGCCGAAGTTTCAACTCATTAATTTAATATGACCAGCACTTAGCAAGTTACATTTCATTTGTTTTGCAGCTAACGTACTTAACAGCTAACTTCATCGCTTGAATATATACTTCAGACTTAATAAAGGGTAATTTTCAACGTACATATGCAACTTTGTGTTTGTACTGCGTTATAAAAGCGTTTAATGTCTGCTTGCAAACTTGCGATATGACGTTTACAGCCAGTATCTTCTGTGTGTGTTTGCGATGTATTCAAAAAGCGATTGTAGCCTTTAATGTATTAATTTTGTTGAAAACATTTATACCTTCATATTTATTCTGTATTGGCCAAGTTCAGAGGAATGTCTGTTTGAGATTGATCAATTATATATTTCTTTACGACAAATTAAGAACGGGTACTTAGGGCATATTTAACGGCATGATAGGTACCGACTGCTATAAACCATCATGACGGGAAAAATTTCCGGAAAAAGAGGCGTAGGAAAAATATCATGCCTACATAATATAAGGGAATGAACTGGTGTAAGACAGTTAGCCATGGACAAGGAGAGGTTATAAAAACTGACTCTAACGATGGAGCGGCATTTGTAGAAGATAAGATAAGAAAACCTTAATTGTTTGTTTTTATTTTCTGAATCATTTACTTTAAAAAAAAATAAAAGTATATAGTCCAGTATGTTTATAAAAAAGGAGTTTTTAGGAAAGTTATCCGGGAATTTTCAAAATTGGCTAGTTTATAAATTTGGATGTGATTTTTCTAAATTTAGAGTGTATCGTTTAGATCTTAGATCAAATTTGATGTGTTTTTATTTGAATTTCTCATTAATTACTTTCCTAAATAGAATCTGCACGTCAAAAAGCCTCATTTAAGTCGTCAATCAAGTCATGTTTCTGTTGCCACAGAGCTGCATTTTATGTTCAATGTTTTAGAGGTTCTCCAACCGATTTACATCGTAAATTGGCACTTCAGTTTGACATTTTTATGGGCTATAGCAGTGAATTTTTAATTCTTATGTTGATGTTTTAATTCTGATTTGATTAGATAGCCCGAGTGTAACTCTTTCCATTGTCCGCTACGCGATTCTACTTTTCTGTTCTGGAAACGCATATTGTTTGTATAATTGGGATTTAAACGAGATTCTCGTTTCTTATTGGAATGAAGGCGTCTCTTCCTTTTTGAATCGTTTCTTCATAGCTGAGGGTTGTGACTACCAGCTCCGATGATCAGTTTTTCCTTAAAAGTGCAATGTAATTTGCTTCTGCTTTTGGCGGCATGTAAGGCAGCGTACGTCTTTGTAAATAGCCAGATGGTGTCTCAAAGGGCCAGACTGTCTGTGCATTGGTGCCAACCCTTATGTATGGTAGATAAAGCCGGGTATGGTAGAAATGTATTGAAACTGACTGACAAAGTACCAAACAGTGTGATAAGAGAACGTTATGGTATAAAAGAAGATGTAGTGACTAAAATTGAGAAAGGTATGCTTAGATGGTTTGGGTAGGTAGAGAGAATGAATGAAAGGAGACTGACAAAATAGATTTATGAGTCAAGAGTAAATGGGAACGTTGGAATGGGATAACCAAGGCGAACGTCTCTGGACCAAATTCAGGACATTTTAAATAAGAGCTAGGTTAAGAGTACTCTAAACCGACGAACTTGTATGAAAGGTTTAATTAAAATGAAAGAAGCAGAAGAGATATGCAAGTGGCCAGTGGAAGGACGTGGAAGTACGTTGTCTACTCCTATGGAAGAAAGAAGAAAGAAAAAACGTTTATTTCACAATTGTGCCAAACATTACATTAGCTCATAGAGCACCATTGTCTGGTGCCATGCATGCCTGGCACAACCCTGAAAAAGGTACAAGCTCAGCATTCTACTGTATGGTCCAAGCAAACGTTGAAACATACAGCGCTGATTTTCAGCAAATACCTTAACCAAGGTGACGCCACGGAAAGGACGCAGTCTCACACTAACATTTTTAATTATTATTAAGACTAAGTACTATTATTCAAATACAGCTAAATTTAACTTAAAATTAAATGTTGCATATTTACTAATTTAAGAAAAGTAAAAGTATTCTAACAAAAAAGAAAAAATGAATACCAAAATAATAAAACAATATAAATATAAATATCAACGTGTACAACCTTATCACAGCAATATAAAATAAAGTATTAATTGAATAACAAATAAAATAAAATAAAAATCATGTAAAGTATAACAATAAATAACAGAGTATGCAGGGGGATTTAAAATGACTATATATATAACTAAAAGCTTCATGGATTAAACAAAAAATAATAATTGATTAAATTTTAAATTACTCGTATCTACTATATAAATGAGTACTCCGCCACATCTTGAAATTCAACCTGCTTCATTAATAGGAATTCTCTTAGCTTCCTCTTAAATGCAAATTTATTTTTAATATTCATTATTGGAGGAGGAATGTTATTCCAACATTTTGTGGCGGAGTATGTGAATGAGCCCCTGAACGCTGCTGTTCGGTGAAAAGGAACTAGAAGTGACTTGCGACAACTTCGAAGACCTCTGCCACCATCACCGATCCAATTCAACTTATTTATTAAGTACAAAGGCTTGCCTTGTGTTATGACGCCGAAGAGGAGACCTGCAAGATGTAGCTTCCTCCTAGACCTCATTTTTAACAGTCGATGGTTATTTAAGAATGGAGTGACATGGGTTCTAGGAGGAATCTCGAAACAAAATCTTGCACACGCATTTTGCACTCTCTGTATGAGACGCATCGTACGACACAGTAATCGAGGTCCGAACACAACATCCGCGTAGTTGAGTTTCGACAGAACTAAAGCCTCTACCAGCTGCGAGCGCACTTCAACTGATAGATATTCACGAACTTTGTAGAGGATCTTTAGCCTGTAAAAACAATTTCGAACCACCTCCGCTATATGGTCTTCGAACCTCAAACCTGCGTCCATCAGCAATCCCAAATTACGCGCCTTGTCAACTCTCTCAAGGACGTTTCCCCCAATACTTAAATTTACATGTGGACCAATGACACGGAGTTGCTTAGCAGAGCCCATTAACATAAATTTTGATTTAGACGAATTTAAAACTAATGAATTGCGGTCAGACCAAGCGACAACACGGCACAAGTCATCATTAACAAAGCGTACTGCCTCATGAAGGTTTTTAGCCTCGAAATGATAATACAGTTGCAAATCATCTGCATATGCGTGATACTTACAGTGCACTATTTCTTTGGCAATGTCCGCGGAATATAATATATATAAGAGTGGACCCAAAACAGAGCCCTGAGGCACACCCCTGTTGACCGTAGCTGATGCCGAACTAAATACCTTACCACTTTCCTGTACGATTTGGACGTACTGTGATCTATTCCTGAGATAACTCTCAAACCACTTAACAGCATCAACAGTAAAGCCATAGTGTGATAGTTTTGACAATAAAAGTGTTACATTGATACTATCAAATGCCCGAGAGAAATCAAGTAGCACCAAGAGAGTGCACATACCAGAATCTTGCGCCCTAAGAATATTATCAGTTACGTCCAACAGAGCTGAGACAGTCCCTCGGCCGGCCCTAAATCCTGACTGATACTCTGGCAAAATTTCTTGCTTTTCAACATATGAGGACACCTGTGCGCACACCACCTTCTCCAATACCTTCGACAGGCAAGGTAGAATACTTATAGGCCGAAGGTCTTTTAGTGCCATTGGGTTAGGAACCTTAGGGAGCGGCCTAATTACAGCCACTTTCCAATTATTGGGGAAAACAGAAGTCATTATCGACTGATTAACAATCGAACGAATGCAATCTAAACTCTGAGGGAGTGTCATGAAAACCATATCCAACGTGATCTTGTCTGTCCCTTCAGCGTTCGAGTGCAACCGTCTAAGTATTTTAATGATTTCAGTATTAGAAACAGTGGTCAGAGAAAAGGTATCCTCATACAGCTTATTAAATTCATAATATGTTAGCTGAGACAAAGATACGGGCCTTGAGCCTGGTACATTAAGAAAATGCAAATTAATTGCATCAGCATCAGTAAAGTGCGTCGGCAGTAGATCGCTTTTTCTAGGTAGAACTGTACTTTTTAAATTTTTCCATAGGATTTTTGGATATTTGATTTTACTATTAATGTCTTGTTGGAAATAAGCACGCTTTTCATTATATATAGCTTCTATTACCAGATGCTTGTATTGTTTATAAGATGCTTTGTTTACATCTGATTTGACAGTCCGCCATTTGCTATGAGCATCATCCCGCAATTTCATCATAAATTTAACATTAAATGTAATCCATGGACTGTTTGTTTCTTTAAAGACTCTAGTTTTTATAGGAGCATGTTTGTCAAATAATTCGATTATACATCTGGTAAAATCGTCAACCATATCATTGACACTACGCAAAGACAAAATATTGTCCCAAAATATTGTATCAAGATCCCTATTAAAAGATTCTATACATACATTCTTAAGGGGCCTATACGCAACAATCTTTGGCACATTTTTCTCCTTCTTTATGCTCAAAACACAGTCTAGAACAGCGTGACTGCTCAAGGAAGCAATATGTGTTACGTTTACACTCCTAACAGGCATATCCGTACAAATTATGTCAATTAACGTTTCACTAGAATCTGTAAAATGAGTAGGCACTGTAATTAATTGCTGTAGCTGTAAATAATTAAAGAAATTTATTAGCTTAACACTTTTGCTATCTTGTGAATTTAATAAATTAGCATTAAAATCTCCTAACAAAACTATATGATCATGTCTTGATAACGCCTGAATAGTATCTGTAACAACATCCAAGAATAAATCAATGTTCAGCCAAGGCGGTCTATACGCAGTACCAATGGCAATTTTAATAGAGTTGGCAGTGAGACCTAGCCACATTTGCTCAACGGTCTCATTCTGAGGAAATTGACAAGTTCTAAAAGTAATTCCCCTTTTGATATAGAACCCAACGCCACCACCACGGCCATCGCGAACCGTGTTTGGACGAGGAGTATGCAAAAATCTATAGTTAGGCACAGATGGCGCTCGCCCTTCCTCGTCAGGACGAAGCCAGGTTTCATTAATCGCCATGACATCAACCTGAATACGGTCCATAGCAACTAAGAAGTCGTCATGCCTTGTGCCTAAAGACCCCGCATTGAGAAAACCAATTTTCAAATACTTGTTATCGTATTATATAATATTTATATTATAATTGAACATAAAACATATACAGTTGCACAATTTATATACTTTTCTCGTATAAGTATTATCAATAATCAATAAAATAATGAAATATATAATTGGGTTCAGACTTATAATTACTAAAATATATTCATTATTAATATAGAATAAATATAAATAACATACACATATAATAAATAACGTTATACTATGTAACGAATACGAGACAAATAATGGTTTTGCTATTAAGATTTTATACTCGTTGTTTTTAGAAAGTTTATACATTATAATACATACCGGTTGGTTTGAAAATTTTAACATCTGTAGGATATAATTAATAGAAGAAATAGCCTGCTGAGACTTATTTATACAGTATGATATACAAAAGTTGTACTTCACACTCAAATAGATTGGTTTGCAAAAAACCGTTCAATGTCAGTTTCAATGCGCACACGGCGTACGGGCGCTGTATTTGTTTGACGGATGTATATGCGTCCCCCCTTGGTCCATACGAATTTCCAATCATTTTTGCGACCCTCCTCGCGCGCTTTAAAGAACAGATGCCGATTTGTTCGAGTGAGATGTTCATTGACGTAAAATCGCCTCGGCGCAGAGTCGATGATGCCCGACGTGTCGACTCCCCGGCGCACGCGAGCCGCGCGCATCAGATCGTCTCTAAGCGCGCGCCGAGCGAGACGCAGGATAATAGGTCTCGGACGTCGCTGCTGCGGGCCGTCCGCACTTTCACCGCCGCCCTCCGCGGCCGCACGCCGCGCGCCTAGCCGTTGCACAGAAACTACATCGCGAACATCCATGTCAATTCCTAATTTTTTCGATATAAGGCTAGCTACGTTTACCAGGTTCTCACTTGGTATTTCTTGCACACCTGTTATTTCCACATCATTCAACAAAAGATCTTGGTCTCTCTCATTTAACTGCTCCTGTAATTTAGAAATAACAGATTGCACTGAACTACTGTCACCAAGCTCCCGCGACGCAGTCCGCTCCTCTAAGCGTGACAACCTTGCTTCAATATTTTCAATCCTGCTATTGAAATCAGTTATCGTCAAATTTAACTGCGCCATCTCCCCTCTGATACAAGACATTTCACTACGCAGAAGCTTAAGCTCAGATACGATGGTATTTGCCATATTATCATGTATAGTGACGTTCCCAGCTGCTTGTACGGGAGTCGTGGTCTCCGCCGAAGCACTCGATAGTTGAGTGCTGCAGTTAGTGTTTGCTGTCTTAGAAGCTTTGCTATTGCTCTTAATACAGGGACAACAAACCCACTTACGAGGAAGTGGCGCACTCGGGCTTAACTTAGCGCAATCTCGGTGGTAAAGAGAACTGCACTTAGTGCACTTCATTACTCCATCTGTCGTCGGAGCCACAAAACGCCCACACTGAACACAGTTCTTGGTCATATTTGTGAGGCAAACTTCTTAAGTAGTAAAGAAGAAGATCACTAGATGGCGTTGTAATAATTGAAATTTATGATATCGATTTAATACAAAAATCCTTTATCAAATAGTAAATATATTACTTATTACACTAGATAACTGAAGCACTATATGATACAGTGAAAAATCCAAGCACTCAACACTATTAATACTATCGAGATATAGGTTGAAGGTACGTAAATAATTAACCGCTGCACTAAATGTTTTTCCTTTAAATTTCTTCAGAAATACTGTCAGAATAACTTCACAAATAATACCAGATTTCAATTTCGAACTTTGCAACACTAATTGACAATTTTCTACTTATAAAACGATGTTTAATACTTTTATTTGAAATAAACTTAGAACACTAGTCAGCTGTTGACTACGTCCGTGACGTCACACCCTATGGGAATAAGGCGTAATGCTATGTATGTAAAATAGCGTAGAGGGAAGTTTTTATGTGGTGCTGAGCTGATTAAACCAACTTTTTCTTTTGCCATTCGAGGTTATCACCCTATTTCCTGGAAATTTGTAGAAAGGACTTGTTTTGAGGCCTAATGGAATGAAAGCGTAAGATTCGTTTAAATACCATAGCATTACAACGCACGTCGGCTAATAGGTATTGTCATGCTGATACCTTAACGTCAGCTTTGTAATTATTACAAATTCTACTTTATTCAGAAATTAGGACAGAATTCGAATTTCTGTAATTTTCGCCCGAGATAATTTGCTGAAACGTATTACTTCAAAACGTAAATGTATTCAGTAATTAAGGTAAATTATTGTATATTTTATTGTCTTTAGGCAGTTTTCGTTAGCCTATATATATTGCGTTGTGTTCAATTTATGAGTGGTCTTGAATTTTTGCGATTTACTAAAACCGGTACTAAAAGGATTATATTTATTTCTATCTGTATACAATTAGTTTTCAATCAGTGGTGTCCAGTTATTTTTGCCGGATGGGCAAATTGTATTTATGAAATTGTTCATGGTTTGCCCTAACATCTGCGTCACATAAGAGAGTTAGAAAAAAGAATACATACTTGATTACCATAAAACGTTATTGTGAGCTAATCATAAAAAATAGAAAAATGTTATTACTGTGTTTTTGTACATTTTTAAGAAGAGCAATTCCACTATGATTGTTAGGTAACTTTATTGTGGCAGGTAGTCCCCCGTGGGAATTGCAGGCGGAAGCACTGACGGCAACTTACCAGTGCAGGGTTGCCATAAGGTCTGGATGTGACCGTCTCGAAATTGACGAGGTCCAAAGAGTCAGGGTCCTTGCCGACAGGGTCTTAATTCAAGCTTGGATGGAGGATCTCGAGTCTTCAAGTGCGGGTGTGGTCACAATGGAGGCGATTCGTCCTCGCCTCCAACAATAGCTAGCTAGGCGGCACGGATCGCTTAACTTTAGGCTGGTGCAAGTACTGACCGGACACGGATGTTTCGGAAAATACTTGCATCAGATAGCACGACGTGAAGAGTCTCCTATCTGTCATCAATGTAGTGCGCTTGTCGATACGGTGGCCCACACTGTGGCAGAATGTCTGGCTTGGGGACCACAGTGACATGCTCTGGTGTCCCTTATCGTTGCGGATCTCTCACTGCCAAGTATAGTAGACGCCATGCTTGACAGTGAGATAGGAATGAAGGCCTCTTTCCCCGAATCTATAATTTTTTTTAAGGAGGCAAAGAAGCGAGTACGGAAAGCTGCAGCAGATGCTGCTCCCATGCGGAGGAGGAGTCTGGGCGGCAGGAGGCGTCTTTACGAACGCCTCTTGTCTCCTCCTTGAACACTCTCAGTCGGTTTCATCTTGGAGTGTCAGGGTGGCTCAAGTGGCTCAAGTGAGCCTCTGTTACTCCTAATTGAGGGTAAGGAGGATGTCGCTGGGTTTTAGTGGGTATTCTGGCCTTGCCGGCGAGTCCCACACTCCCTGCCTCGAGGCAGGGGTGCGCAAATGCACTTCCCAGCGGAAAAAAAGGTAACTTTAACTGTTTCTGCAGAATACATAATAGAGGCTCTTAAAAGAAGTCAAGCCCCAAATCTCTTTCAGAAGTTCCCTAGCTATATTTGGAGTCAATCAAAATTATTTAAGATACTGTGTTGAGGTCGAAATCGCTTACATACATAAACACACAAATATATATATTGTGTGATGTTATTCAGGTACTAACAGCAATAAAACAGAAAGTAGGTATGTGATAAAGGCTCTATTTCTGCCACAGAATTGCTATGTTATTGTAAATGGATTAAGATTGAGCGAAGTCTAGATAGTGCTGAAACTGTTCATTGGTATTCAGAGCCGTACGTATTACCTAAAACTTTTTCTACTCTTATTTGATACAGGTAAAAACAAAAAGGTGTATTGTTAACTAATATAAAAGCTAGTGTGTTCTAAAGACTGTACAACATGAGTTAAAACTTTATTAAGGCGAGGTTAATACACCGATGTACAAAGTTTTAGCCGACTTCAAAAAAAGGAGGGCGTTATCAATATAAATCTTAAATTTGCATTAAGCATGTGTGGGACAAATGAACGAATAACCCAAGATCATGCCAACCGATTTCGATGATTCGTTTTTTTATTGAAAAGGAGATACTTCAAGGGTTCTTTGATGATAGTTTGCTTAGGTTTTGATCATGGGATCCTTGACAAAGTAACGGAACTCTTCAATTCTTAGTAGCCAATTAAAGAAACTGGCAGAATCTTTTAAAGGCTAACCGGAGATTTGACTCAACGTGTGTATGGTCAAGCGATTATCAGAGTTAAATATTTTGATCAATGGAACTCCTCAATGGCCTACAGTGCGGGCGTGATTTGTGGCCGACTATCTAACTGTCTGCACTCAAGTTTGTTGCTGTGTGAGCTTAAGTTTACTTCAGATTCACTAAAAATAAATAAAAATTTTAACAAAAAAGAACCGCCTTCAAATCAAGCTATTCCAAACAAATTAATATGCTCTTAACAAAAATGGTGGTTTTATTTTTGTTAAATTTTTTATTTATTTTATAATATGTTCAATTTTTTGACAGTTTCTATTGTTAAATAATGAAATAATATACAGTAGCACCGAGTTAACTCTAACATTTTTGATCCCTTAGTCGATGAGAACTGAACGAGCATTATAAAGCAGAGCGTGATGGTTCAGTCTCACCCAGTACTCAGAAAATCCACAACAGAAGCTCAAATCTCGCCTAAAGAGATTTTCACCTCAAAAATAACGATATTATAAAAAATTATTTATGTACAAGTGTCTGGAAGTAATACGTTATATCATCTAATAATTTTATTGGTTATTGGTTTATTTTTAACCGACTTCAAAAAGGAGGAGGTTATCAATTTGTCTGTATGTTTTTTGAAGTAACACTTCTTTAGTTGCGAGAGGGTAAATTTTTTACCGAAATAACGTGCCATTAACGTTGCGAAGATGTGCAGCTTTATGGGGCATTTTATTTTACCACTCGTCATGTAATATACTATTTTTTATAAAATACAAAGTTTCAAAATTTTGAATTCAAATAAAAAATTTAATTAATAATTTCTAATATTGACAAAAATCTAGAGGCATTTTAATTTACAATTCGTCATTTGAGATTTCCGTAAATTATTTGTATTAATTTTCGACACTTTTAATATTTTAGTGACAATTAAATTCGTTATTCGAATTCGAACAGTGCCTGTTGCCAGTGATGACCTACGGCTCCGAAACGTTGTCGCTGACTATGGGTCTCATACGAAAGTTCAGAGTCACTCAGCGTGCGATGGAGAGGGCTATGCTTGGAGTTTCTCTCTTCTCTTTCTGGAGAATCGCCAACCTGAAGTGGCAATGGGCGGGGCACATAGTCCGACGCACCGATGGACGTTGGGGCCCGAAGGTGCTGGAGTGGCGACCCCGCACCGGGCGGCGCAGTGTAGGTAGACCCCCACAAGGTGGACCGACGACATAAAGAGGGTCGCCGGTGCCGGGCCTTGTGGGCATCATTTCGTGAGACCTATGTCCATCAGTGGACGTCCATCGATTGAAGCGACGACTACGACGACGACCAAATTCGTTAAATTCCTAACATATCTTCCCTTTTCCCTCCGTTTAAGTCACGGAAATCTAAAGTTTTAGATTTGTACAAATAAAAACGAGACTTTAAAATTAGTTTGTCAAAGAAGTTTCACTTCTGGCATGTGTACTTCCGACGCACGCACTTTTAATTGATACTTTTTTTTATATGAAAGGTGAACGCATCCATGAAAAAACAGTAAAAGGCTTAAATTTGCATTTAATGAAGATTTGAGGCACATGAACTAAATTACGCATTAACTTAATCATCTACGCGGATAGCAATGTGGCACTTTCGTCAATCAAAATAGCGTCGAAAGTACGAACTTTCGATACAGGTATGTTGAAAAAATACTTATATTCAATTATAAATTATTGCGGTCATTCTTGATCTCTACGTTTATGAACAGTGGTGCGAGTATTCGCTTTGCTAGCAGAGGTCCCGGGTTCGATCCGTGGTAAGCTGGTGGGAAGCTTCGGCTGTGGCTAGCTACCACCCTACCAGCAAAGACGTACCGCCAAACAAAGAGATTTATGTTCCGGTACGATGCAGTGTAGAAACCATAAGGGGTATATCGCCTCTTACCAGATTATCGTGCTTCCGTCTTAGACTGCATCATCACTTACCATCAGCTGAGATCAAGCTGAGTCAAGTGCTAAACTGTAAGCAATAAAAAAAGATGCATCCATATTTAATTTTCTGCAGGTCAAGGTAACTTGTGTTAAAAATAATTCTTCGTTAAAGAAGAAACAGCTGTTTTAGTCGGGTTGTCGAATGTAAAACTCGTTAAGAAGTAATTTGTGCCTTTAATGTCAAGTAAAAGTTTCCCCTAGCACACTCGCGGTTAAGTAATGCACGTCGTAATATGTCACTGTCCAACTTAAGTCTCTCGAGTACTTGCTTGATACTTAAAGTAGATGAATGAAGGGATGCTTCTTTACCAGACGTCTAGAGATATTTCTCAAGGCTGAGACCTGCCGACTGCCAAATACTAGCTTTTTTATACGTCTGCCCAAAAAAAGAGAGAGAGTACATATGTCACTAGTTGTACCTAAAGTTCAATAGTATTTGCAGGATTTTACTGCAAATCGGTTCCGTAGTTTCGATGTGAAAGTGCATCAGACAGACAGACCTTCGCGTTAATAACATCATTAAGGATTGTTATTGTGAACCTTAGAGTGTTATATTTGTATTGTAAGCTTTGAATATTATGAACAGCCTTAAAATAAATTCAGGCTTTAACAATGATGATATTTTCCCTTACAACACTTTCCTCCAATTAACAAGTACTTTATGTCCTTTCTTAGGCTCTAGACTATCTGTGTACCATATTTAAATCGGTTCAGTAGTTTTAACGTGAAAGCTCGACAGACAGATACTTTCGCATTTAAAAAAATAATTAAGATTGGTATTTTCCATTCTTGAGAGTGAAACTTTTACATCTACAGCCCAAAAGATAAGTTTCAAGTTTATAGCTCTAAAAATTCCATTTCTTGCAAACTTTATTTCATATTAGGAAGTAGCCTATGCCTATTCTCTGGCTCTAGACTATCTGTGTACCAAATTTTGTCGTGACAGCGTGACAGGTTCGTTGCTTTAGCATTTATAATAATATTAGTAAGAAATTTTATAACTCTATGGCATCTATGTAAGATAAGAATAAAATCGCAGTATAAAAAGATAAGAATAAAATCGTTATTTTGTAGGGATCTTTGTTCTAAAGATTACTTTACAAGCTTTTATGCTAAAGGTAAGCAGCCCATTAACGTCCCGATGCTGGGCACAGGCCTCCTCACTCATAAGAGAGAGGGTTTTAGAGCATAGACCCACCACGCTGCTCCAGTGCGGATTGGCAGGCATAGTACACAAGTTTACTCTCTATTCCTTCACTGTCATAGTCCGATGTGACGGAAATCCGACACGACCGCAGAGAGATCAGGTGCGGGACCGACGGCTTAACGTGCTCGCCGAGGCACGGGGGTGGAGCACACCGCCAACTTCCCAACTTCGGGCAAATATTGAGAAAATCTTAATAGAAAACTCAATATCCATTTTCTAATGGGCCCGACCTGGGACGCGAACCCAGGATCCCATGTCTGTAGTCAGCCCCCCTGCCCCGCCGTTACCATAATCGCTGTCAGAGCTAGGAATAGCAGGGCTGCCGGGGACTGGGGGCCGTTGCTGCCTTGTGACTTTCATTTCTGGTTTTGCCGATAATGTCCACGCTTGGCAGGCGGGTTGGTGATCGAAGTGCTAACCCTCTCGCACCGATAACGCTGCTGCCCATTATTGGTCTCTAGCATTTAGGTCAGCGGGGAATGGATATACCGCCATTTATCGGTGTGGAATGTTATATATAGGAAAAGACAGTCAGATAGGAGTTTCGGGGGGGTATTTGGGTCAGGGATAGGATATTACTATCGCAGAGGGGATAAATTGTAGCGGTTGTAACAGTTCGAGGCACCCGGGGTCGCTTACCCGCGTGCTTACCTAGTAACCGGATAGGTTATCTGGCTAAGCACCCTCTGGGTAACCTTCTTATAAGTTTATTATAATTAAATTCCACGCGTTTCTATCGACTTAATCTTGCAAGTTATAATATGACTTTGAATTCATTTAGTGACATCTCTAGAATGTCTTGCAGATTTTTTTTTTATTGCTGACAGATTAGCGCTTGACTGTGATCTCACCTGATGGTAAGTGATGATACAGTCTAAGATGGAAGCGCGCTAATCTGTTAAGAGGCGATATACCCCTTACGGTTTCTACACAGCATCGTACCGGAACACAAATCTCTTTGTTTGGCGGTACGTTTTTGCTGGTAGGGTGGTAACTAGCCACGGCCGAAGCCTCCCACCAGTCCAGACTCAGACAAATTAGAAAATACAATTTCCTAAATTCGTCCTACCGGGGATCGAACCCGGGACCTCCGCTAGCAAAGCGAATACTCGCACCACTGCGCCAGCGAGGCCGTCAAATGTTAAAAAAGTTTATTAAAGAAATGTATACAGTACATGTTAATTTTATACATCATCATCATATAACATCCGATGTGATCACAATAAATACCTTTATTCCGAAAACTCATGACAAAATTAAATTTTAAGGACAATTTTACATACCAGACTACTACTCTTCATTCCTTGTTTTTTTTTTTATTTTAATAAAAATTTCATTGTTTCATCCATCAGACTTAACATAATTGAGAAATATCATCTGTCGCATACTTTATAGCCTTTCTACTAATCTGGCACCCGATGTTCCCGGGGCAATAGACAATATTTTCTCAGCGCAGACTTTTCATCAACTTTAATTATATTCAAGCGATATTATTCCCAGGGAATAAAGTAAACATTGTGGATATTTTTAAACAAACAATCCAAATTTATTTGATGGATGGCCACGATGCTATCGAACCTAGTACAATGAACATAAATCAATCAAGACGACAATGAATGACATCGCCCTGGTAGTGTTAATATTTGTCTATCGATACAATAAAGTTAAATTGATATAGTTAATAAAACATCTTTACATTTTTTATAGTCTCTGATTAATGTCACGTTTTAATATCCCTCTCAAGCGTCTTCTTTGATTTATCTAGTTATATTTACTATGTTATATTAAAAATGTTAAACCAAACAATTGTAACGGGTAAACCTCAAAAAACTGTGGAAATTGTTTTGAATTGTACATCAAAAATCCTCTGTTTGATTGTAATAAACTCAAAAACAACTTAATAGATTATAAAGAAAGTTAATGTATATAATTCTTCAAGGATTCGTGCTAATACAACATTAATCTGTTAGAGATATAACAAAATAATTCCTTCATTCCACGATATCAATTATTTACCTTTTAAGGATAACTCTGTACGTCTATTCTATCTTCTCATATGTGTACAGGGCGGTGATGAGAAAGTCGTTCAGATGTTAGTTAATATTATGCATTCCGTGCCTAATACTATGATCTTTTACATATTATTTAATTATATTTATAATTAGTTATAGCAAAAATAACAAAGAACAGTATACATTACATTATAATTTATATCCCATCTATATAATCAAGCTGACCTAATCTTAGGACGTACATCATACAGTAGTATATATAAAATAACGTAAAATTAAATGAATGTACGTTTATGAAACATTAACAGACAAACAAAGAACAATGTTTCAAATAGACAAATGATGGCGCTTCCGTCATCTCTTGGATTAGAACTTTAAATCTAAGCAATGGATTTTTTTGCAACTTTCAGCAACAGATAGAGTGATTCAAGAGGAAAATTTATATGTATAATACAAATATATTAAAGCAGAAAAAATTAAACATTTGTAACTTGATGTCGCAACAAACGTTTTTGTGCGCGTAAATCGCAAACACTGGCTTAACCTTACGAGATAGATCCAATCAATGTACTACGGAATTGTATATCTTAAAATGATCGATAAAAAAGTCTATGATGGTATATATTTATCTCTAAAGGATAACCCACAGTCACCGTTTTTATCTTTTACATATTACAAAAAAATGTGTGTTAGTTACCGGACTATTTTATATAAGTACAGTATTATTTCTTGTCCAATTAAATGCATTACATATGTTATGTATTTCATGTAGATTGAAACTGCACTTAACAGCATTCCATTAAAATGGATATTTTAGAAGATATCAAAGATTTACAAAGCCGAGAAGCATCAAATAGATGTCGCAGTACTTTAAGAACCAAATTTAAGTGTACGCAGAAGAAGTATATCTGAATCTGTAATATTTGTGCTGATAAAAATAAACAATGAATCTAAATTCTATTTGAAGTTCGACTTTGTTTCTATTTAAGTAGCTTTAACATCAATATACAATTGGTATCATAAAATCCATGTAAATCCATTCACAAACGAGAGAATAGAAAGCTAATATTTTCTCTACGAATGGAATATTCGTTGACATTTGTATATAAAACAAGTTTTTACGTTGTCAATTGTAAATTTTTACAGTTTTTTCCAATAAAGTGGTTTCCAACATCTCCAGTATACATTTATTTGTATAGGTATTTTTCAACTCTCACTCTCTTTATATATTTGACGGCGGCAACGTTTTTTAATGTTGGTAACAAGGTGTGCAGAAAGCTAGCGACAAACCTCTACCAACATTCGAACTACCCCCACTCGCAGAAACTAGTATAAAAGGGCTTGCATTAGACTGGCGGGCATTCTTACTCGAAGTCGTGTCCGGTGCACACCTTACCCCTCATAAATTATTGGTTACTGTCATTTAATTTTTAAAAAAAAATTAATCGTTTAGTTTAAAGTAATAAATAGTCTCTGTGAAAATTGACTTTGGTTGTCTTTATGTAAACGATGGAACACCAGAATCCGATATATTTATTTTTCTTTCATTATTAACAACTCTTTAAATTTTAAGTTTATCTTCGATTGAATACTAGTATGGTCTTCCTGTTTTTTTTTTTTGATAGATAATATGATTGAGTATATATTTCGTTATTATTTTAATATTGTATAAAATAAAATCGTATCTTTAGATTTTCAGTCGTTTTTAATACCATCATCAGTCGTACATTAGAATTAGCGTGTGGAAAAAATATATATTTGACGATTTAAAAGTGCTGTAATAAACTTATTTGAAACCTATTTGTGAGAATTTTAATTTTAATTATTGCGATATCCAATATAAGTGTGCAAAACGTGATTTTGAATCTACTTAATTTTAAATACATCTCTTTTATTTATAATAGACATCACTTGAAGTTTATACAGTTTTTTTAATGCTAATTCATTAATTTCATTTATTTTGTGAAGAAGAGAATAAGATAGCTCAATAAAATGCTTAAAGTTCTCATGTAATGGGTGTAAGCAGGTATTTGTAGAAGTAGAGTATTACTCCTTTAAAAGCAAAACATTGCCACAAACTTGAGTGTTAGCTAACCACAGCCGAATCCACCGACAAACTTATATAAATGAGAAAATATAAATTCGAAGATTGTGTAGATTAGGTGAGACATATGCTTCTCTCCTGATTTATTTCTTTATTGTCATTTATTTTAGTGTTATGTCTGGTCCACTCTTTTATATAGATGAATACATTGAGGAAAGTGTTTAGGATCTCTTGGAACCAATTCATCTCAAAAGCTGAGCTACTTAAACGAGCCCAAACTAGCCGAATACTTATAAAGACCATCGTATGGCTAAACGTTGATTAAGTGAGTACATAAAGTTGATACTCGAGGGTAAGATGTCTAGATAAAGATAACCTGGAAGACTGATGCAGTAGTGACTGCCAAACTTCATTTTAAACAAAGCAGATGATGATGATGATGGTGATAATTATTAAATCAAAACGAATTATATGAGAAATTGATAAACAAATTAAAGAATGTTTGAGTTTAAATATTTAGATGTTCCTGTTGTTTTTAACTAAATTTTTTGCATTTTTTTCTCCAACTGACCGCCAAACTTCCTTTTGGAGAAGGAATTCGATGATGTTGAGGATAATGATAGTGATTAACAAATGTTAGACTTGAAATAATTTAGACGTACCTGTTGTTTTTTAACTATATTTGCATTTTTTTCACCATCTGATCACAAAACTTCCTTATGGAGAAGGCGTTCGACGATTATGCTGTTGAGTATAATGATAGTGATAATAATTAAATCAAGAAGAATTTATATGAAAATGTTTCTTTTGATTTTAACTAATACTGAAATATTTGTTACCAGCTACAATCAGGAAGGGAGAAAAACATGAAGTAATATATTGCAAAACTAAACACATATTTCCGCTTAGGATATTATGTAAACAAGGGTCCACAAAGTTCTGCCGTAGATCATAATCGAAAGCGCATTAACAATAAATCAGATAAACAATTTATATCAATGCAACTTATTTTATATGAACGACATAACTAGAAATAATACATAATTCTTCCAAAATACAGACGAGTATAAGGATATTTCAGTTATTGCTGACTGTTCTTGTAATATGAGTTATATCCCTTCACTTATTTCTCTTAGCGTTTACTGAAACGTATAAGCTAGGGAATGAGAAGGAGAGATTCTTTTATTATTGTTTTATTTTTGCTTATGTTTCCTTTGCTGTGATTTCTTTTAGATGTTTGAAGAATTTCTCTTGACTTTTTATTCCTAGCTAGTTTAACCAGGACAGTATTACCGGAGTTGTAATAATTTGGAAATATATAAAATTCGGTGTACTATTCGTGTGATGCTAGTCGCTCGCCTCTAATTACAAAATAAGACTTTAACCTTAAATTATAAAATATTATTTATTAAGATCATATTTATACGCACATATATAGTAGAGCGCTTCTGAAAATAAAGACTAATGACACCTTTGGTAATAGGACGTAAAATATATCGACACTGGTTAAAAAAAACTTATTTTATAACATTTTATTAGTATTATTTATGCTTCATCATGTTAGTACAGCTAAATGAAAAGATAGTTTAGTAAAAAATACATTATTTTACTAAAAAAAAATAAACCAGCAATGAAACACAAAATCAAAAACAATTGACCGCTAGGCGACCGCTGCCGCCAACACCGAGCGGTCGTTAACCCGAGCTGAGATATTAAATGTGTTTAATTTTGTGTTTCATTGCTGGTTTTTCGCCGTGTTCAGAAGCGATCACTTAATCACCTTGTATATATAAGTGCGTGTATACTACGAATGAATTCTTCCAATACTGGTACCGGTACCGATTTTGTTGTAATATTTCGTGAATTTCCTCATTGGTCTAGTTGTTAGTATGTTAGACTGACAGACATGAGGTCCTGAGTTCGAGTCCGGGGTCGGGCCAATTCAAAGTTAAGATTTTCCTAATATTTGCCCGAAGTTGGGAAGTTGGCGGTGTGATCCAACCCCGTACCTCGGAGAGCACGTAATATTTATAACTAGCATTACAACCCTATTTAAAAATCTATGCAATGTTTTTTTATCACATAGCTGTCAAAACATAGTGCTTTTTAAAACATGTCATTATTACAAAGAATTGTATTATACTATATAATTTGCGTTTGAACCACAATATTATATTACCAATATTATTTATACATGAGTCATTATATGTCGATATAAATCTTTATATACAACCGACAAATAACGAATTTACCCATATCTCTCTGGGATCGTGAACTACGCGGGCGACAGTTAATATTATAAAATAATCTAACTTTATTGCACTTTTCTTTCTATTTGTGTGAAGAATTATCCGAAATATTACATAAATAAACCGCAGCACAAATAACGAGTTGTTTTGTTGTTGTATATTATTGGTTTTCATAAATATGATTACTATATATTTAAATTTATTATTAAACAAATCTGTATCAAAATCAAGTCTCCCGCAGTACATTTGTATAATTGTATTTAAATTTAAAATAATAAATAAAGTGTTAAAAAATTAAAGGTAAGGTAAGTAGCAGCCCATCAGAGCGGTACAGGTTTGGGCTCTGCTCTCCGGCCTTTCACTACTGAATAAAGGACAGGTGCACACTTGTGTTCGACACAACGGGGGATCTATCGTAGACCTATCGTTTGCTTCTGCGAGTGTTGCAAGCAGAGTGACTGGCTGGAGGGTGGAGGAGGGAGTGGAAACACTCTCAGACCACCGTTACATCCGGTTTAAGGTTATACCCACCCCTCTGGTCCCCTTATCCTCAACAGAATCGCAGGGTATGCTACCTCGCTGGTCTTTGGCGAAACTAGACCGGGAAATGGTTGCTGAGGCAGCTATAGTTCAGCGATGGGTGTCTTCCGGTCACTTAGAGGCTGATGTGGAAAGTAAAGCTAATCGCATCACAGATGCTCTAACGCAAATCTGCGATGCGTCTATGCCAAAGTCCAGACGTCGACCACCACGCCCCCAGGTTTATTGGTGGTCTCAGGCCATAGCAGACCTGCGAGTTATTTGTCTTCGTGCTCGTAGGTCTTACCTTCGGTATCGCAGAAGGCGAAGGCGGCCAAGTGGCTGGGACTCAGAGATAGAAGTTCAGTTGCACGACGAATATCGCCTGGGTAAAAAGCGTCTTCAAGATGCTATTAGACAAGCAAAGGCGAGTGCTAGAGAGGAAATGCTGAGTGCTCTTAATAGAGACCCGTGGGGGCGCCCATATCATAGAGCGCGCGAGAAGCTTCGAACGCGAGGCGCCCCTGTCACAGAGACTCTGCAACCGACTTTCGTAGAACGATTGGTGTCGGAATTATTTCCGGCCCCGTCAAGCCAT